>JABWTJ010000342.1:412795-859981 GCA_016801875.1 Solanum sitiens
CGACGTACATTCTAGGGGCACGATATGGATTTCCAACAATGAGAATGATTCCTAATCATCAAATAAGTTCCTATTCATAAGTGTGGCGCGCTTCACAATTATGAATACAAACTTAAATAACGTGGTTGAGAGAGAGACGTTAACATCAAGGATATTCAACCTCATGCTCTGATACCAAGTTTGTCACATCCGGGTTTACCCCCTAGACGTAATCGGCGTCGTCGTCCTCTCGGAGGACTAAGACAAGCCTCTTAGCTTCGTCATAGCATTCATCGACTAAAAATCAGTAAGAATTAAAAACTTTTTTTATCTAAAACTACTCGGAGGTTTACATAGACCTCTACATACACATCATTATATATATCAAGTATACATAGACTTGTTCATATACGAAGATTACTTAGTCTTCTACTTTTATTTCATACACTTATATATTCAGAAAATAATAGTCATAAAACCGTCTCATCTCATAGACCATCTATCGATCACAATAAGTCTTGGGCATAGCCCTACATCAAATGAAAGAAGCCGCATATAGGCTGTCTACTACATCGTCTCAAGAGAACAATAGAGTCAACATAGAATCATAGTAACTACACATCATAAAGAGAGATATCGGCCACGTCCTCGAGAGAGTGAGGACCTACCACTTGGATGGCAAAATACCCAAGTCTTCCTTCCTAGCAATTTGGATCAAGCTCAACGACCCGAACCTAAAATGTTTGGGAAAAGGGAAAGAAAAAGGATTAGTACTCCACATGTACTAAGTATGAAATCTCATATACAATTACCAATCAAATATATTTAGAAAGGGACATTTATGAAAACATAATAGACTACATATGAAAATAAACCATAGCAAAGCAAAGCATACTAATGATAACCTTCAATAAGTCACAAGTGCAATGATCAAGTAAAATTACCATATCTCCTACTCAATCAAGTAACCTACCAAGACTACAATTAGCAATTTACTTACCAACATACTCTTCACGTCATGATACATCCTTCTTCAAGCAAAGACAACAACATTATATCCATAAGCATGTTGCTCAACATACAAACCATTTACATCATACCATCGCTTTACATGCATAATATTGACCTCTCAAAGTTCCTATCAAGGCAAACTAGTGCAAGGCGTAGGTAGAGTCCCATACCCCTACCTAAGCTATAGCCAACCTCTCAAGTTACTTTGATTAGCCTATATCTTATTCATTCATTTTTAGTTTAGGGAACATTTGCCTTAACCGACATAGACCACATAATCGAATGTGGAATCCGGTGTCATGAAACCTTACACCGATGGAAGGTGGTCTACCGGCCAAGGTAGAACCTAACGTGAACATAGCTATCTAGGTGGATCCACTATCTAGTATCCTATGGTGGCAACATAGTTCAAGAACTAAGAGATAGGTATTCCCTCTATATACCATTCGGTAATGGGGCCTCATCTCATGAGAATTCATGAGTGAATATTTCTCAAGGAAAGTCAACACTTCACGTAGATCCATAGGTGAGTATTCCTCTAAGGGAAGTCAACACTCTATAAGGAACAAATGGTGAATATTCCTATAAGGGAAGTCAACACCTCTCAATGTCAAGTTCGCTCGGTGCTAAGCTAAGTCCCCATTTGTAGAGAAGCCTTTAATCTTTATTAATCTTCTCAATTTAATTACATAGAAGGGTCAATCCCTTGTATATCATCATTATAGCTCAAATAAGAATTGTATGAGAATTATGTCCTTTCATTAACAATTCATATAGGTGAAGTCAACCCTCGTACATCTCATCATAATAGGGCACATCAAACAACTTCCCTATATTACATTACACTTAGCAACCTCACAACCAACCTAAGCATATAAGTTCATGTATCATATCATCTTATCACATCAATCAAAGCATACTTCAACATAACATTATCACTTGATGACAATTAACCATAATTTGAAGTGAAGGTTAGGATCATTAAGACTTACCAATACTCCTCCTTAGTCCATCAATAAAGGGCCTTACCATCAACCCATAGATCAACCAATCTTAGATCATCACATCGATGTAATTCAATAATAAATCACAAGAACTAATCAAGGAGAAGCACTATACTATGAAGCAATACTACATCAAAGCCTAGTAACATGATCTCAAGTGTATCTTCTTAACTTAGATTCAATATTCAAGAACATAGGTGTGAAGAACTTCAATTCATCATAATAGATCCATAATCAATACAATGACAATCATTAAAGACCATTTAACTTATTATGAGGTCAATTCTATCAAACTCAACCTAATCCATATCAATTCAACATTTAGGGTTAAGGGTTAGGGGTCATCACCCACAACCTAGATCAAACTACATCAATTAACCATAATCAAGTTACAATTCATGATAATCTATTCATTCTAACCCAAAGAATACATAATTAACTCAATTCACATGATCAAATTCGGATTTGGATGAAACCCATAAGAAACTCAACTTTTTGGAAAAAGCTTTGAAGGAACCCTTTGAGGAAAGAATCTCAAAGGTGAATTAGATCCCATACCTTAAGGTTTGATGACGTTTTGATGGTGAATTTCGTGCTAAATCAACCCCCAATGATTTCCCCAAGTTGATCTCCAATGGAGTCTTCCAATAGAGAGAGAAAGTAGAGAGAAGGAAGAGAGTTTTGTTTTTGAGAGAATGATTAGGCTAATGAGGGTTGGGTATTTATAGTGGGGTCTTAAGTCACTTAATTAGTCTCTCTTAAACCCCTAATTACCCCTAAGTCAATTAATTAATTAACTAACTAAAACTAACTTTTCCAAAACTGCCACAGACCTTCCACGACGGATCCCCGACGACGGTCCGTCGTGGTCATGACGAACTGACATCCCTCCGTCCTGCACATCCGTCACGTTGGTCAGAGACTTGTGCAGGCGGAGGCTTTCTCCCCAGACACCAAGGATGGCACGACGGTCCGTCGTGGGCGTGACGGACTGACATCCCTCCGTCCTGCACATCCGTCACGTTGGTCAGAGACTTGTGCAGGCGGAGGCTTTCTCCCCAGACACCAAGGATGGCACGACGGTCCGTCGTGGGCGTGACGGACTGACATCCCTCCGTCCTGCACATCCGTCACGTTGGTCAGAGACTTGTGCAGGCGGAGGTTTGTCCTACGGCACCAAGGCTGGCACGACGGAGACCTTGACGTCCCGTCGCGCCTGTGACGCCCCGTCATGGGGTCCGTCATGCCCTGCTATTTCTAGGGTCCTCCTCGAGGGTCCTTGTTTGGTCCTCGGGGAGTCGTACCCTGACTTTTCCAGAATGAAACCATCCCACACTATATTTTACACCTATGGTAACAACCATTTACCATATTCCGACTCTTTAACTAGGTTAACTCAAAAGGACACTCTAGCCCTCTTATGACCCAATTTGCCGGACGTATAAGAGTTTCGGTTAAAACACCACTTCAAAGACTCTAAATATGCCTAATTGGGTAGGAACACTGGTTTAGATCCTAAGGAGACCATTTAAGTCTTATCACATGACTTCGGTATTTCAAAATGTTACATTATCCCCCCCTTAGGAACATTCGTCCCCGAATGACACCAAACACTCTTAAAATGTGGGAGTAGACTCAAGACTAGCAGCTCAACCAATTCACAATATTTAGTTAGCATGAACTATATTATTTCATAAAAATACTTCAAAACATCAATTTACCATATCTAAATCACCAAACTTGTCTCAAATATGCAAGAAACCAAACAACTTCCAAATTTATCTAAGGTCACCTTAAAGCGCCTTCATTTTAGAAGCCTCCAAACTAGGAGTTTTGCAAAGTTTCACAAAAACAACAGAGATTCACAATATCTAACGTATTTATATCATTAGAGAGAGATACTAACCTTAAACATCAAAAAGATGAGGATAACGGGTTTTCATGTCGGCTTCCGCCTCCCATGTTGCACCCTCAACTAGGTGGTTCCTCCATAGCACCTTTACGGAAACCACCTCTTTGTTCCTCAACCTTTTCACTTGCCTATCAAGGATTTGAACCGGAACCTCCTCATAAGAGAGGTTATCCTTGACTCCGAGGCCTTCAAGAGGAAGAATAGACTCGGGATTCCCGACACACTTCTTCAACATGGAGACATGGAAAACCGGATGAACCAAAGCTAGCTCATTGGGTAATCTTAAACGATAGGCAACTTTACCAACCCTTTCTAAAATCTCATAAGGGCCTACATATCGAGGGCTCAACTTCCCTTTCTTGCCAAATCTTACCACACCCTTCATAGGTGAGATTTTTAAATACACCTTATCACCCTCTTCAAACTCCAAGTCCCTTCTTCTATTATCGGCATAGGACTTTTGTCGACTATAGGCTGTTTGCAACCTATTTCTTATGATATGTACATTCTCCAATGTCTTGTAAATCAAGTCGGGACCGAATATCGATGACTCACCTACTTCAAACCATCCTATAGGAGACCTACACCTCCTTCCATACAAGGCTTCATAGGGAGCCATGGAGATGGACGAATGAAAGCTATTATTATACGCAAACTCCACCAACGGCAAATGCTTATCCCAACTCCCTTTAAAATCAATGATGCAAGCTCTAAGCATATCCTCAAGAGTTTGAATCGTGCGTTCCGCTTGACCATCCGTTTGAGGATGGAAGGCGGTACTTAATTTCACTTTAGTACCCAAACCTTTTTGAAACGACTTCCAAAATCTAGATGTGAATTGTGCACCTCTATCCGAAATGATGGATAACGGAATACCATGACGACACACAATCTCATCTATGAAAATCTTCGCATAATCTTCCGCCGAATATGTAGATTTGACGGGGATAAAGTGAGCGGACTTAGTCAATCTATCAACAATCACCCATATAGAATCATATGACTTTTGAGTCCGAGGCAACCCTACTACGAAATCCATATTAATGTCTTCCCACTTCCAAGTAGGAATTTGGATCTCCTGTAGTAAGCCACCCGGCTTTTGATGTTCCGCCTTCACTTGTTGACAATTCGGACATTTAGCAACAAATTCCGCTATATCCTTCTTCAAACCTTCCCACCAATATATTTCTCGAAGGTCATGATACATCTTTGTAGAACCGGGATGGATGGAATAGTGGGATCCATGGGCTTCATCAAGGATCCGATCCCTCAATCCATCCACATCAGGAACACACAACCTCCCTTGATACCTCAATACACTATCTTCTCCTAAGGAGAAAGACTCGTTCGCCTTGCCAAGAACCGATTCCTTTAATTCCATCAATAGTTGGTCAAGGTGTTGTTTGGTCTTCACCTCAACCACCAATGATGACTCGGAGCTATGATGAACCGTGGCACCTCCATTTAGCGAACTCACCAATCGCACTCCCAATCTAGTCAAACGATGAACATCTTTTACTAGATCTTTCTTGTCTTCATCTATATGAGTCACACCACCCATAGTCATACGGCTTAAAGCATCTGCCACCACATTTGCCTTGCCGGGATGATATAGGACACTCATATCATAATCTTTCAACAACTCTAACCACCTTCTTTGTCGAAGATTCAAATCTTTTTGAGTAAACACATATTGAAGGCTCTTATGATCAGTGAAAACATCTACATGAACACCATACAAGTAGTGTCTCCATATTTTTAAAGCAAACACCACGGCCGCTAACTCAAGGTCATGAGTAGGATAATTTCTCTCATGCACCTTAAGTTGCCGCGAAGCATAGGCAATCACCTTCCCATTCTGCATAAGCACACACCCCAAACCTACGCGGGATGCATCACAATACACAATGAACCCTTTAGATCCTTCTGGTAAAGTTAACACCGGAGCGGAAGTAAGCCTATCCTTCAATAATTGAAAACTCTTCTCACATGCCTCTGACCATTCAAACTTTTTGCCTTTTTGAGTCAATGAAGTCAAAGGAGATGCAATGGAAGAAAAACCTTCTACGAACCTTCGATAATAACCCGCTAGACCCAAGAAACTCCTAATATCAGTTGGGGTCAAGGGTCTAGGCCAGTTTCTTACCGCATCTGTCTTCCTTGGGTCTACCTCAACTCCCTCACTAGAGATGATGTGCCCAAGAAATGCCACCGACCTTAGCCAAAACTCGCACTTGCTATACTTGGCGAACAATTTATGTTCCCTAAGGGTTTGCAATACTACCCTTAGATGATCCATGTGGTCAACCTCATTTTTCGAATACACCAAGATATCATCGATAAATACAATAACGAATGAATCAAGGTACTTTCGAAACACCCTGTTCATCAGATCCATAAACGCCGCCGGAGCATTTGTGAGACCAAAAGACATAACCACGAACTCATAATGCCCATATCGAGTCCGAAAAGCTGTCTTTGAAATATCTTCATTTCTCACCCTAAGCTGGTGGTACCCTGACCTCAAATCAATCTTTGAGAAGTAACTCGCTCCTTGGAGTTGATCAAATAAATCATCAATCCGAGGAAGAGGATACTTGTTCTTGATGGTAACCTTGTTGAGTTGCCGGTAATCAATACACATCCTCAAGGACCCATCTTTCTTTTTCACGAACAAGACCGGAGCACCCCATGGAGAAATGCTAGGCCTTATAAAGCCCTTGTCTAGCAAATCTTTAAGTTGTGCATTCAATTCCTTTAACTCGGCCGGAGCCATTCTATAAGGAGGAATAGAAATAGGATTTGTTTCCGGTAGCAAATCGATACCGAAATCGATTTCCCGTTCGGGAGGAATGCCAGGAAGGTCATCAGGAAAAACCTCCGTAAATTCACTCACCACGGGGACTGACTCTATAGGAGGAACTTCGGAATCCACTTCTTGGACTCTCACAATATGGTAGAGACACCCCTTCGAGATCATTTTACACGCCTTTAGGCATGTTATGAAACGACCTCTAGGAAGAGAATTTCCACCTTTCCACTCTATAACGGGTTCATTTGGGAAACAAAACCTCACAATTTTGGTCCTACAATTGATGGAAGCGAAACTAGCATGCAACCAGTCCATACCTAATATGACATCAAAATCAATCATGTCTAGCTCAACTAGATCAATATGAGAAACTCTATGAGGTATTGAAATAGGACAATTTCGATAGACTCTTTTTGCTACCACTGACTCACCCACCGGGGTAGACACCAAAATAGGTTCATGCAAAACATCGGGTAATGTACTAAACTTCTTAGCTACCAATGGAGTAACGAAAGACAACGTAGCACCCGGATCAAGTAATGCATACACATCAATGGCAAAGATTTGTAACATACCAGTCACCACATCGGGAGAGGCCTCTTGGTCATCTCTAGTACGAAGAGCATAAAGACGGTTCTTTTTGGGAGCACTATTAGAACCACTTGGATGACCACCCCTCTCTTGTCCCTTAGCATTTGGACAATCCCGCACCTTGTGACCAATCTTTCCACAACCAAAGCAATTTCCCGTTCCAATCAAACATTCTCCATAGTGACCTTTCCCACACTTAGAACATGTAGGCTTCTCATTAGATGAGTTCCCATCCTTTCCCTTGGCAACTTTTGGTCTAGGAGCTTTAGAATCCCTAGTCTTGGGAAATTTGGATGGAACGTGGTTTGAGAACCTCTTTTTGAATCTAGGCCTGTCTTGAATTCCCAACCTATCTTTGGCAGTTTCACTCTCAGAAGACCTTGTCCTCCTTGAGTCCTTATCCTTCCTTTTTGATCTAGCCTCCTCAACCCTTCTTGCATGCACCATGAGACGACCAATGTTCATGTTATCATGTAGCATAGCCGATTGACACTCCTCTTGTAAATCGTCCGATATACCTGTCACATATCGACTCATTTCGTCTCTAGGATCGGAGACCAAAGACGGAGCATATTTGGCCAATTGAGTAAATTTCAGAGAATACTCATGAACACTCATCGTTCCTTGGCGGAGATTGATGAATTCCACCACCTTCGTTTCCCTCATCTCTCTAGGGAAGAACCGATCAATGAAGGCCCCTTTGAATAACTCCCACGTCACTAACCCACTTCCAAGTGGCCTGTTGTCCTTCCATTGCGCATACCATATCTGAGCGACATCTTTGAGTTGGTAGGAGGCCAACTCGGCATTCTCGCTAGACGACTGCCCCATAGCACACAAAATCTTATGAACCTCATCAATAAATTCCTGAGTGTCTTCATCAACCTTCGACCCATAAAAGACAGGAGGATTCATTCGAGTGAAATCCCTAAGTCTGGAGGCCATAGTCTGTTCATGGACTCTAGGTGCCAAATCCCTATTGGCTTGGGCAGTCATAGCTTGGGCTTGCACTGTTGCGGCTTGAGCTTGAGTAGTCATGGCTTGAGCCATTTGAGCAATAATAGCTCTCATCTGAGCCTCTGTCATCGGTGGAGGATCAGCAGGAACCTGGTCATCAATAGCAACCTCTTCAAGAGGAGGAGCAGGTTCGTCACGAGGAATTCCCGCAGCAGCCATCTCTTCCTCAAGTCTTCGAGCCGCATTTCTTCTAGTATTCATCTCCTATAACCAAAACACAAGGTTCAGGCGAACGCATATCCGACGTACATTCTAGGGGCACGATATGGATTTCCAACAATGAGAATGATTCCTAATCATCAAATAAGTTCCTATTCATAAGTGTGGCGCGCTTCACAATTATGAATACAAACTTAAATAACGTGGTTGAGAGAGAGACGTTAACATCAAGGATATTCAACCTCATGCTCTGATACCAAGTTTGTCACATCCGGGTTTACCCCCTAGACGTAACCGG
The DNA here is from genome assembly GCA_016801875.1 of Solanum sitiens. Taxonomy (NCBI): domain Eukaryota; kingdom Viridiplantae; phylum Streptophyta; class Magnoliopsida; order Solanales; family Solanaceae; genus Solanum; species Solanum sitiens. The sequence goes on from JABWTJ010000342.1 coordinate 421,579, forward strand.
CGTCGTCGTCCTCTCGGAGGACTAAGACAAGCCTCTTAGCTTCGTCATAGCATTCATCGACTAAAAATCAGTAAGAATTAAAAACTTTTTATGTAAAACTACTCGGAGGTTTACATAGACCTCTACATACACATCATTATATATATCAAGTATACATAGACTTGTTCATATACGAAGATTACTTAGTCTTCTACTTTTATTTCATACACTTATATATTCAGAAAATAATAGTCATAAAACCGTCTCATCTCATAGACCATCTATCGATCACAATAAGTCTTGGGCATAGCCCTACATCAAATGAAAGAAGCCGCATATAGGCTGTCTACTACATCGTCTCAAGAGAACAATAGAGTCAACATAGAATCATAGTAACTACACATCATAAAGAGAGATATCGGCCACGTCCTCGAGAGAGTGAGGACCTACCACTTGGATGACAAATTATCCAAGTCTTCCTTCCTAGCAATTTGGATCAAGCTCAGCGACCCGAACCTAAAATGTTTGGGGAAAAGGGAAAGAAAAGGGATTAGTACTCCACATGTACTAAGTATGGAATCTCATATACAATTACCAATCAAATATATTTAGAAAGGGACATTTATGAAAACATAATAGACTACATATGAAATTAAACCATAGCAAAGCAAAGCATACTAATGATAACCTTCAATAAGTCACAAGTGCAATGATCAAGTAAAATTACCATATCTCCTACTCAATCAAGTAACCTACCAAGACTACAATTAGCAATTTACTCACCAACATACTCGTCATGTCATGATACATCCTACTTCAAGCAAAGACAACAACATTATATTCATAAGCATGTTACTCAACATACCAACCTTTTTCATCATACTATCGCCTTACATACATAATATTGACCTCTCAAAGTTCCTATCAAGGCAAACTCGTGCAAGGCGTAGGTAGAGTCCCATACCCCTACCTAAGCTAAAGCCAACCTCTCAAGTTACTTTAATTAGCCTATACCTTATTCATTCATTCATTTTAGTTTAGGGAACATTTGCCTTAACCGACATAGACCACATAATCGAATGTGGAATCCGGTGTCATGAAACCTTACACCGATGGAAGGTGGTCTACCGGCCAAGGTAGAACCTAACGTGAACATAGCTATCTAGGTGGATCCACTAGCTAGTATCCTATGGTGGCAACATAGTTCAAGAACTAAGAGATAGGTATTCCCTCTATATACCATTCGGTAATGGGGCCTCATCTCATGAGAATTCATGAGTGAATATTTCTCAAGGAAAGTCAACACTTCACGTAGATCCATAGGTGAGTATTCCTCTAAGGGAAGTCAACACTCTATAAGGAACAAATGGTGAATATTCCTCTAGGGGAAGTCAACACCTCTCAATGTCAAGTTCACTCGGTGCTAAGCTAAGTCCCCATTTGTAGAGAAGCCTTTAATCTTTATTAATCTTCTCAATTTAATTACATAGAAGGGTCAATCCCTTGTATATCATCATTATAGCTCAAATAAGAATTGTATGAGAATTATGTCCTTTCATTAACAATTCATATAGGTGAAGTCAACCCTCGTACATCTCATCATAATAGGGCACATCGAACAACTTCCCTATATTACATTACACTTAGCAACCTCACAACCAACCTAAGCATATAAGTTCATGTATCATATCATCTTATCACATCAATCAAAGCATACTTCAACATAACATTATCACTTGATGACAATTAACCATAATTTGAAGTGAAGGCTAGGATCATCAAGACTTACCAATACTCCTCCCTAGTCCATCAATAAAGGGCCTTACCATCAACCCATAGATCAACCAATCTTAGATCATCACATCGATGTAATTCAATAATAAATCACAAGAACTAATCAAGGAGAAGCACTATACTATGAAGCAATACTACATCAAAGCCTAGTAACATGATCTCAAGTGTATCTTCTTAACTTAGATTCAATATTCAAGAACATAGGTGTGAAGAACTTCAATTCATCATAATAGATCCATAATCAATACAATGACAATCATTAAAGACCATTTAACTTATTATGAGGTCAATTCTATCAAACTCAACCTAATCCATATCAATTCAACATTTAGGGTTAAGGGTTAGGGGTCATCAACCACAACCTAGATCAAACTACATCAATTAACCATAATCAAGTTACAATTCATGATAATCTATTCATTCTAACCCAAAGAATACATAATTAACTCAATTCACATGATCAAATTCGGATTTGGATGAAACCCATAAGAAACTCAACTTTTTGGAAAAAGCTTTGAAGGAACCCTTTGAGGAAAGAATCTCAAAGGTGAATTAGATCCCATACCTTAAGGTTTGATGACGTTTTGATGGTGAATTTCGTGCTAAATCAACCCCCAATGATTTCCCCAAGTTGATCTCCAATGGAGTCTTCCAATAGAGAGAGAAAGTAGAGAGAAGGAAGAGAGTTTTGTTTTTGAGAGAATGATTAGGCTAATGAGGGTTGGGTATTTATAGTGGGGTCTTAAGTCACTTAATTAGTCTCTCTTAAACCCCTAATTACCCCTAAGTCAATTAATTAATTAACTAACTAAAACTAACTTTTCCAAAACTGCCACAGACCTTCCACGACGGATCCCCGATGACGGTCCGTCGTGGTCATGACGAACTGACATCCCTCCGTCCTGCACATCCGTCACATTGGTCAGAGACTTGTGCAGGCGGAGGCTTTCTCCCCAGACACCAAGGATGGCACGACGGTCCGTCGTGGGCGTGACGGACTGACATCCCTCCGTCCTGCACATCCGTCACGTTGGTCAGAGACTTGTGCAGGCGGAGGCTTTCTCCCCAGACACCAAGGATGGCACGACCGTCCGTCGTGGGTGTGACGGACTGACATCCCTCCATCCTGCATATCCGTCACGTTGGTCAGAGACTTGTGCAGGCGGAGGTTTGTCCTACGGCACCAAGGCTGGTACGACGGAGACCTTGACGTCCTGTCGCGCCTGTGACGCCCCTTTCATGGGGTCCGTCATGCCCTGCTATTTCTAGGGTCTTCCTCGAGGGTCCTTGTTTGGTCCTCGGGGAGTCGTACCCTGACTTTTCCATAATGAAACCATCCCACACTATATTTTACACCTATGGTAACAACCATTTACCATATTCAGACTCTTTAACTAGGTTAACTCAAAAGGACACTCTAGCCCTCTTATGACCCAATTTGCCGGACGTATAAGAGTTTCGGTTAAAGCACCACTTCAAAGACTCTAAATATGCCTAATTGGGTAGGAACACTGGTTTAGATCCTAAGGAGACCATTTAAGTCTTATCACATGACTTCGGTATTTCAAAATGTTACAAATTCAATGCCAAATCAACCAATTCAATATCACAAGGCCATTACCTATGGCCATGAACAATAATTCAAAGCAATAACCATAAAACTTAATGAATCTACATCAATTCAATATAGGTTTAACCATCTAAGATAAATTTTATATCAATTGAATACAATTCTTACATCAATAGAAAGCCCATAAGAATCTACACAACAATTCATCAACATTAGCTTAATATCAAGTAACCCAATAAGTAGTCAAAACTAGGGTTCATCAATTCACATGGATTCATAGGTAATTTATGTTAAAATCATCAATACAATATCAATTAGATCATAATTCAATGTTTAGAAATCATTTATGCAAGAACCCATGGTAGAATCCCGAAATTGGACAATTCACTTTAGAAAACTTTGTAAAACACTTTGAGAATTGGGCTCCTTAATGAAATAAGTTTCAAGGATCAAAAGCCATACCTCAAGGATGATAATTCTTCACTTTGATGAAGAATTTCCACACAAGAACCCCTCACCAAGCGGCCTCTTCAATGGAGTCTTCAATGGAGGTTTTGGGATTTCTAAGAGTTTTGGATTTTCAATTTGGAAGAATGAAGTCTTTAGGGTGTTAACTACTTATATGGTTAATTAAAATACCCATAAGACCCTTAATAAAGCGCCTAAACTCTTATTTGGAAGTGGGGTGAATTTACTAATTCACCCCTGACTTGGCAGAAAAATCTGCACGCAGGAGACCACTCATGACGACCTGCCCATGACGGGGCGTCACGGGTGAAACGGACCGTCATGGCCCTTCCTTGCAAGCTCCAGTAGATTTACAAGGGTCCCTTCTACACCCTTGAACAATTCCACCACGACGAGACCCTTGTGACGGGGCGTCACAGCCACTACTGGCCGTTGACAGCTCCATCGCCAAGGCTGCCTGGGACTGGTCCTTCCTCAAGGACCCTTCGATGGTCCTTGGGGATAATTTCCCGGACTTTTCCAACCCAAATATGATCATATATAAGTTTAACACCTCTCACATGAATTTCATCCAAAACGAACACATAAAACTCAACGAAACTCGCCTAGACGTACAAGGTCGACTCAAGGCATATCTTTCGAACGCCTTGGACGTTCTTGGTCGTTTGACCTCCAAACTTCACGAAACTTTAACCACTACCTATACATGCTATATTAACTCTATTAAGAACCTTCAAACACCATAAAACACACATAAACACATAAAACCACATAAGAGACATTTAGGTGACTTAGTCGTCAAATGTCTTAGTCGTCCCTTGACGTTTGACTCCCAACACACCTAATACCTTAGCTACTGTCTCTATACCATATATTAAACATATTTAGGACCTTAGAACACCAAGGCCAACATTTTAGGCTCTAGTTAACCTATGTCATTTTCGAGGTCTTACAGGAACTACGCCCAAAGCTCGGCTATCCTGCCACATCTTGCACCAAGTCTGTGCAACATCCTTGAGATGATAGGAAGCCAGCTCAGCCTTCTCAGTATCTGTGGCCCCCATAGCCACCAAAATTTTTTGAACCTCATCCACAAACTCCTGGGGGTCCTCTGAAGTCTTAGACCCTGTGAAAATAAGAGGATTCATCCTCGTGAAGTCCTCAGCCTATCAGCAATGCTACGAACCGGTGGGTTCTCCCTCTGAACATTCTGCCGATTGACCTGGTCAGTCATGGCCTGGGCCTGCATAGTGATGGCCTATGTCATCTGGGCCAGATATGCCCGCACCTCTGCATCAGTCAACCCAACTGGGTTAACCGGCATAGCCACTCCTTCAGCTGGAGCCTGGGGTGGAATCTGATTGTCCCCAGCAGTTGCTCCTCCTCTCCTCTGACCAATGGTTCTCCTAGTATTCATTCTCTGAAAAAAACAAGGATCGATGTTAGACACGCTCATAACACCAACAAAATCAGACATTAGGAAAAGCATGATAAAATCAGAAGAACGGAAATTTTCCTACGCATTATGCAGTCTCTAATTCAGGATAGTGGTGCACTTCACTACCATGACATAGAAACTACTCAATGTGGTTGATGTGAACTTATTATTCTCGAAGTTTAACCTAGTGCTCTGATACCAACTTTGTCACGATCGGAATCTAGACCCCAGACAAGACCGGCGTCGTTGACCTCTCAGAGGTCGCAGACAAGCCTACATACGTCATTCTTACTTCATCTAGGTTAATTTTAGCGGAAAATTTAAACTTTTTGTTTTATTATTTCATGCAAAGCATTTTAAGCTTAACATTATAGGCGTTCACAAATCAACCATCTAATATAGAGATAATCAAATGAAAGAAATAGTTTATAATTGCATTAAACGTATTTTGCCAAAATGGCACCAATACAAAGTCTGAAATGAAAGTTGAAAGAAACACAAGTGGAACATACTCCACTAGCTAAAACCTACATCTAAGCTAGATAATAACAGTAGACATCCTTGAAAGCATGAGGGCCTACCAAGTCCGGATGAAAGCTCCACGTCCGGATAGCTGCAACGTCAACCTGTAAACTCTAGCGTCCACCTCTGCATGCACCTAAAAATATAGAGTTGTATGGGATTAGTACACACTTGTACTAAGTATGGGTGTATGCAAGCACACACCAAGGACATGCATGAGTAAGAATAGCTCTTTCCTAACAACATGATTTATAGAAAGTCAAGTCAGTAGACTTGCAAAATTTGGATTAGGAAAGTTAGTGGACCTGCCAAATTTGGATTTGGAAAGTCAGTGGACTTGCCAAATTGGATTAGGAAAGTCATGCCATCAGAGTAACATGCATCATCATACATATCATATTGCACACAGCACATAACATCTTACAGATAGTACATAACATATTGCATATAGAACATAACATCTTTCATATCATTCGTTCATATACCATGAGACCTTGGAATCATGGACTTAACAGTAAGACTTCCCAAAATGAGGGATCAACATATGGGACCTCAACTAGGGATCCTTCTTTAGCAAACACAGAGTCTGCCTCATTCATTCATACGTACTTCATTTCATTCATTCATAAGCTAGTGCAAACACCAGCTATACCTAGGATGTAGTTTAAGACTCTCATCGGTTTGTTGTGCAATGATCAAGAATAACCTAGCGTTATTACTGGAGTCTAGCTCACCTCTTGATTATCCTATCCTAACACCTTTGGTATTATTCATTTCATTATGTGTATCATTTGAGGCTGGCCTCATTCATTCATTGGGAACTTTAACTTTAACCGACATATATCATGTGAGCATCACGAAATCCAGTGTCTCCCCCACACCGAAAAAAGGTGGAATCACCAGCCAAAGTGACCCAAAACATGCTAGCGTACATGGGAATTGAACCCCGCCAGATCCCTATATTGGTAGTATAGGTTCGAAGACTAGGAGATATAAGGAGACCCATACCCGGCATGCCGAACAGTCTCATCTCATGAGAGTTACGTGAACCTCCACCCTTCCCGAGAGAAGGCATCACCACTCATATCTAGTCTATCGGTGCTCAGTATAAAGTTCCATTTCATTCAACTCATACGTCAGGGAAGCTGGCTTCTAGTATGAGGACATCATAGCTCAATACTTGATTTCTCATCTCATCATTAGTATTAAGTATACATTATTCTCAATACTTTCATTAGAGTGTTCATAGAGACTGGTCTCTTCATTAACTTTACACTCTCATAGGTGAGTATGTTTTGGTAACATTTACTTAGGCTCATTTGAGATTGATCTCACCTTTTACATTAGCATCTTATCATGTTGTCACCACATTCATTAACATTAGCACATTTGATCTTCCTTATTACTCACCCCTTTTTACGTGAATGTTCATTTCATCATATGCCAATGCACTTGGCCATTTAGTATGTTTCAAAATCTTACTTAACCCTTCTAGAGTTTCATCATTTCGTTACATACATCTTAGGTTCACTTACTTTAAATGTATGCTAGACTTATGGGTCTATACACACAATCCATGAGGCTTCATTCATAGTTCGTTTAAGTGATTCATATCTTCCTAAAATTATGTGGTACAAGACTTATGCATCTTGTAAGTATGCCAAGATCTCAATTTCGATCTATGTAGGTAATAATATTTTTGAACATTTATTCACGTATGACTTACGTATAAATACTAAATTTGGGCAAGGGAACCTGATTTCGAATCCCTTGGACAACACATACATTTTTATTCATTTTGGTTTAATCCATACAGCTTGGGAACCCAAGATCGAGCCCCAACGCCTTCATTTTATTTTTCCCTTAGTTTTTCTCTTCATTTTTCGCTCAATGGGACTAAGACGATGTGGGATTGAACCCCCACAACCTCATTTCATTTTATTTTATTTTATGTTAACTCCTCTCCTTTTGGCCGAGGGTTGTGGGTTCGAACCCCCACAGCCCCAATTTAATTTCTCTCCTTAAATCCCTTTTATTCTGCCTAGAGGTCGTGGGTTCGATTCCCACACGCCTCACCCTTTATTTTTCTTTTAATCTTCTCCTTAAATCTGACTGCGAGGTGGTGGGTTCGAATCCCACTCCCCTCATTTCTTTATTTCTATTTTATTTTTACGGATTTCGGCTAAGGCACTCGGGTTGGAATCCCGTGTGCCACACTTCTTTTTATTTTAATTAATTATAGCTTTCTTATAGTGAGGTCTTGGGTTCAATCCCAACTGACCTCACATGTTTTAAACATTATTTTCAAACTCTCCTAAACTTCAACATTAGCCGAACTCAAATTTCCAGCATCCTGGAAATTTGATCACATTTTTCCAGCCTCTTTTTCTTTTTTTTTTGCAGCATTTACTCACTAGTTCTTAGGACATTTCATGGATCATTTAGTATGTTATTAGGTGCACTTTCATGGATTCATTTAGCCAATAGTTTTCACTCAAATCAACCACATTATACTTCATATGAACATCACGATTTATACAAGTTTGTGCACGTGAAATACAACCATAAAACAAGTCATTTTCATGCTTCAATCTATGTTCAAAGTGACGGCTACACATTGCACGCACATAAACACATATTTTTCGGAAAGCATAGGTTATCATTCGTACGAATCAAAATATACACACGAAAACATATTACATGCCTAATATCTACCAGCAAACATACCCAACCTAAGAATCAATGGGAGCTAGTGACAAGGACATGCAACGGGGAACAATCCTAGTTTTCGGATTAGAATTGACTGAATGTTAAGGGGTCTCTTGGGAAAGGGATCAAGAGTAAGAAAACCCATACCTTTTATGACGTTCAAGCCTTGAATTTGCTGCCCAAACCTTCTCCAAAACTCACGTCCAAATCCAATTTTCAACACCAAACTTTCGACGGAAAAACCCTTTCTTTGCCTAACGTGTTTGATTAGTTGTTTGTTTATAATTTTCGTTGTGAGTTCTTCAAGTGTGAAGAACTTTGGTTTATCTTCTGTTCTTGTACATTATTTGGCAGAGAGAACGTGAATAAAATATATAGAGAGAGGCATATCGTGAGAGTGAATGGAACGTGAAAAAGAGAGAGGTTCCTTAGGATTAGGAGTCTAGTTTAGGACTTAGTCAAATAAGGTTTTATTAAATGGTAAAAATCTGATTTCCCTTTTATTTTAAATCGGATAATAAATAATAAATATTAATTAATTACATTAATTTAACAACTTAAATAAAAAAATTTAAATCATCGCTTCCACCTAGGTTCGAACCCGGGTAGAGCAAGACTTCACTCTAAGAGCCAATTTTCGGCCCTCTCTCCCCAAAATGCCCCTCCACCTTATTAATTAAATAATTAATTATATATTTAGGGTAATTACGATACTATCCTTAGCTTGTAAAAAGACTATTTTACCCCTACACCCTCAAAAACTAAGATTTTCTATTTTTGAAGTCCGGTAAAGACTCATTCGAGTAAATCTTCGTATTCGAGAGCCCTACATGGCTGGACCCAACCTTTCCTAGCTCAACTAACTCCCCAAGTTAGTTGGCTTGGCTGTAGTAAGGGTTTAAAGGTTTGGTTATACGCGCATCAATCCGTGTGAACCCGGTCTAATCGTAGGCATTCTAGACACATTAAGCATTACTTAGCATAGCCATTTTTAGGGTTGTTACAGCTCGAAGGGCCGGAGAGCAGAATTTGAATGAGGAGGTTCCACCTCAAGCTCCTCAAAACCCTCAAGTTCCTATTGAAGAAGGGGTTATGTCGAATGTTGAGATAAGGTCGGCCATTCATAGCTTGACTCAAGTGTTGGCTACCCAAGATGTTAGGGATACAAGGGTGCAAGTGAACTCCAATGCTAATACCACCGCTTCAAGGATTAGGGACTTCACAAGGATGAATCCCCCTAACTTCTATGGTTCTAAGGTGGAGGAGGACCCACAAGGGTTCATTGATGAAGTGTTCAATGTTCTTGATGCTATGCGTGTTTCTTATCAAGAAAAGTCGGAACTAGCCGCCTACCAACTCAAAGATGTGACTCAAGTTTTGCATAAGCAATGGAGGGATGAAAGACCGGTTAGGGAAGGTCAGATTACTTGGGATTCTTTCAAGACGGATTTCCTTGATAGGTTCTTTCCCTTGGAATTAAGGGAGAGAAAAATGCAAGAATTCATCAACCTTCGTCAAGGGGGTATGAGTGTTGATACGCTCAAATTACACTTCTTTACAGAAGAATAAGCGGACGTATAATGTAAAGAACCCAACAAGTAGGTTGGGGTCGATCCCACGGGGAAAATGGTTTAGACCTAACTTCAATATACTATTGCGTCTATTTAGTCAAGTCCTTTCCGAAAACAGGTAATTAAAGGGGGGGGGGTTGAAACAAAAGTAATCAATTATTTCTAATTAAAATAACTAGCAAGATTAATACTTTGGTGTTTATCAAGTGATGAGTGAAACTAGGGTGTAAGTGTTCAACATAAGTTCATAACTCGGTAACGCTACCTATAACAATTCTTTCCTAGTGTCTTGCATGCAAAGTGATAAGTTATGTATCTCTAAATCCTTGATCCGGCATTTAGAGAATTTCACCCCGTACCTTGGTACGGCTACGTGTGTCTAAGTTACTAAACCTTACCTTTACCTCATATTAAGCATCATATTCGATGTTTGGCTTAGTTACTACTTCGCACCAATCGAAACTAGCCTATTAGATAGTGTCCACTAAATCTATGTTGATAATTCTTTTCCTATTAACTATCCCCTTGGTCCGGCAAGTAGAAATAGGGCAAGTTCTAACGCGTGCACTCGTTAAAAAGAATTCTAAATGAAAGAATTATCAATACATGCAAGAACCTATTGTAAAATTGTTATTTAGCTAGTTTTACCTTGTTAATCACCCATTGTTCCCACAACCGTAGTTGTGGATTTAGTTACCCATGCTTAGAAATACACAATTCATGATTGCTAAACAAGAATTCATCTACTTACTATGATAAGTTTGAAGAAAATCCAGAAATCACACTTGAAATAACAAAGTTTACTTGATAATCAATTCCTGAAACTTGAATAAATTGCTAAATTGCAAAGTCAAAGCTCCAAGAACAAAAGTATGAAAAATAATAAAAAGTCTAACCCCAAAAATGAGTTTTTAAACCCTATTTATAATAAACAAATCCTAAATTAAAAGGAGTTCAAAATAAGGAGAGTTTGTCCAGAAAACACGGCTTGAGTCGACGACCCCACAGAAATGACGGACCGTCGACTGCCTCCGTCGGTCCACACTTAGCTTTTTCTTCAGACTTCATTTTTGCATCTTCTCTGATCCAATCGACGGACCAATAGCACGGTCCATCGTCTCACTTACGGCCCGTCGATGCCTCTGTCGTTCCATACTTAGTGATTTCTTCAACATTGGGTATTGGGACTAATCTCTGATCTGATCGACGTTTTGCCAGGACGGTCCGTCGATCAGTCGACAGACCATCGATCCTTCCATAGCCCCACACTTGGTCAGAATTCCCTGATTTTCTTCCAGATGCTTGGACCTCCAATCGACGATCACGACCCATGAACCGTCGATGGAACGACGGGCCGTCAACGGCTTCGTGGCTCACTTCTGCATTGATTTCTTCACAGCTGTCTACATTTTCGTTTTGGACAACTTCCCTGCAAAATACAGATAAAACACATAAAAATTACTACAAAAAGGCCCTAGAAACACACTAAACTTAAGGAAAAAGCATTGAAAGTACCGTGAAACCACGGTACATCAACACCCTTAACTTAAATTCGTTGTTTGTCCTCAAGCGACGCACTATGACTCACCACAATACTTTTGTACAAAAAAACTCTCTTTTTAAGATTTCATAATCATATGGCTATCAATCTCAAATTATTTTTATTGCTTTAGTGCATGCTTTTACTCTTAGGTTCACTAAGTTTCTTTATGTGGATCAGACCATGACAAAGACTCACCACGCACCGACACCTCTCCTCTTTTATCTCTCACCAAGGCACCAACTCTCCAATATTACAACTAGTGCCCTCACTTCAAAAACAATATCCTCCTTTTTCACACAGTGATTCCAAATTTGAGTATAAGGATTATATTCAACACTCACGCTCAGAACAACTTCACACCTAATTCATACTTGTCGCCATAGGCTTGCCCTTTTTTTTACTGCTTTAAGTTCACTATATTATACTCTTAGGATCACGTTAGATCTTTCTTGGCTTGTAACATACGCTCAGGGTCAGGAATGATACATATGGATACATTTTAGTGACTTGTTGCCTTCCTTGACATTATAGCTAAGCGTCCTACCTTTTTCATTGTCTATTATGCCCTAATTTTTTTCTTCTAATCTTTGCCTTGTTTTCTCCTGTCTTTCCCATTTTGTGGAAGTGACTCTTACTTCTTTTCCCTCAAAACTCTTTTTCATTCATTATTTTTTTATTTTTTTATTTTTTTTTAAATGTTTTGACTAAGTCACTTCTCTTGTGCACTGTTTCTTTTCTTTTTCCACATTACTGTTTTCATCCCCTCTTTTTGGGACATTACTCATAATACCCACCCTCAACTTATGGCTTTGCCATGAGTCAAGGAACATAATACCCAAGGTTGAGTTAGGGCCAAGACGAGGTCAGTTTCTGCATTAGCCACCCTCAACTTATGCTTTTGGCCTAAGTTGAGGTGCACATGTCCAAGGAGGGACCAGGGCCAACACGTTATACCTAGGGAAGACAATTTGGTGTAGAAAAGAACGATCTATTTAAAGCTCAAAAGATATGAATCAAAAGGGAATCGATTCATTTGGTTTTATTTTATTTAGGCTAAAGATTTGCTAATTTGAACAAGGGCCTATGATCATTTCCTAAATGTCTAACACAGATTCCTTTTTGCAGGACTAACCGGACAAGTTCTAGCTAGGTACCAACAGCTAAACAATCAAATTTCCTCACACTCTCTTGACATTTCACTACCCTATCACATTATCAGACCCCTAGTTTGAGTCTTAGATTTGAGGGTCATGCCGTAGTGCATCTCTATATCATGCTTAGAGCCAACACATTCATCATTTATTAGACCTAATCATGCAAGAATTCTTTTTAGAATGGGATATCATTTATATTTAGCCATCATGCTTCAGACTTCACATTTCATACTTTGTACAGAATACTAACATGCCGGTTCAACAGTAAAATAACCAGTCTCTTGGGGCAAAAGAACACAGGTAAGAAAACCACCAATAGAGGATCATGAGTTAGGCTACCCAGACTTCACCCTAACACTCAATTTCCATTTACCCCACCCCCAACAAGAAAGTATGCAATTGTCCCCAATGCATAAGAAAAATAATAACAAGGTGGTTGGCAAAGCAAACCTGAGGCGCATAGCACCGAAAATCAACAAGCAGGGGGGTCCGATTGACCAGAACCCGCTCCATCAGTAGTAGGGACACGATCAGTAGTGTCCGCAGCAATGTCGGCACCCTCAGTGGTTCTCCTCTCAGCAGTCTCCTATCGAGAGCTAGACGCCCCAACAACTAACTTATGGGCCCTCATCTGTCGGGCCTCCTCCTCAAGCAATGAGGCTCTCCTTGCAGACTTTATCTCTACTGCTCCCTCTTCCTAGCCCGAGCACCCTCACCCTCACTAGTATGACTGGACCAGTGCCTCTTGGAACGGTCACGTGGCGGAGGTGGTGGTGCAGTGGTGGTCTGGAACAGTGTAGTAAGCACCGTATCCTCAGCAAGCTCCGCAAGTGCGGCCTTAGTCTCGGGTACCCTCATATCAAAGATGGCATCAACATCAGCCCTCAGACTCGCCACGTCCGCCTGGAGAGTCTTCAAATAAATGGTGGGTACTGGACGTGCGAGGACTCACAACTCAAAAGCGTCAAGGCGCTGGTGGACCGCCTGAATCCTCCTCTCTGTCTGCTGAGCAATCTTCTTCTAAAGCCGATCCTCAGCCTTAGCAATGTTTCTCTACATCCAAGGCTGGATATGGTACAGCAAGGTACCCATCTGGGCCTCTAACTTGTAGACCCTAGCTAGCGGGACCAGTACTACTGATGGAGGCGTAGACCGGGAGGAACTTGGTACCCTGATAGTGCCTGGGGCAGACTTGACCGGGGCGGTCTCAAACCTGGCGACCATCGCTGCTACCAAGACCTCTCTATCCCAGGTAAGTATATTATCCGCAGCTGTTGGGGATAGGCGGTGGCGGATCAAAAGCCAGATGAACTTGGCTGCAAATGTGAGGTTGGCCTTCTTGATAAGGCCTCTGTGGTCAGTCACCCAATCCGCGCCCTCACCATCTATAGATATATGCTGGGCAATCCACCTCTTGGTGGACTCTCTCAAGTCTCTGTCCCTCTTAATATGCCCACTCTTTACCACATTCCATCTGTAATCAAATTCAGCGGTGATGGGGACCCTCCCTGCATCAGTGGCCTCACCGTAAAGAAAATGACAAATGATGGGAGGCGAAATATCCACCCGGCGGCCTCGAACCCGGACATATGTAAGTGGTACCTATTTGGCGGGGTTAGCCCACCTGTCCAAAGACACTCAGAGAGATGCTATGTAGGAGGCGTAGAATTCTTGAACCATCTCCTCACTGTAAGGTCCCATGCTCCTAGCCATCCACTCGAGCTCGTGGCGGGTGAATAAGGTGTGTATCGCAGGGACTGTGTATAGACTCCCTGTTAGAACCTGCCGCTCCACTGCTAAAGTCCGAGTCATCACCCATTTATCATTCAGCATCTTAGCATCCCTGTAAACCTTGTATTGGCCATCTACGCACCACCGGTCGGGCTGATCAGCAATCGGTGCAGGGACTTCAAACTAGGGTGCCGGAGTAGACTCCGCACTTTGGGCCTCATCAGACGAGGAAGGGTGGGCAGGTGCAGTGGAAACAGTGGCAACCTGCGATCCTGAATCAGAGGCAGTGGCCTCATGCGACCCTGTAGAGTGGACCGACTTAGAAACTGAAGCCTCCTCGGAGCCAGACGCTTCCTCAGAACCCGAGGTAGAACTTGACAGTGTGCCGATCAGTGTGCGCTCCTCATCAAACTAGGAGGCAGTGACTACGTCGGACGCCACCTTCTTGGACGTGCCTCGAGTGGTCCTAGCATCAGGAGTCAGTGTCTGGGTGCCTGGTGGCACGTATTCGGAATCACGCTCATCGTCCGACGAACCAATCACCATCCGGCATGAAGGTGCTATGGACTTGGATCGTCCTCTAGAATAGACAATATATTGCATGGGGGCCATTGGTACCTGAAAAAGAGAGTTATTAGTTCCATTGTAATCATCCTACACACACAAAAGAAACAAACACCAAATTTGGAACACAAAACACAGTGAAGTGAAGAACATCAGAACTGAACGACGGGCACTATCGACTGTCCGTCGATGAAACGACGGTCCATTGATAGGGTCCGTCGGTGGACACTTAGCACATTTCATACGTTATAGGTCCATAGAAGTTGTATTTAGAAACGACGGACGTGCATAACGGCCCATCGATGAATCGACGGACCGTAGTCCACTTCCATCGTTGGACACTTAGAAAAATTTAGAAAGCTTCAGACAACAGGGTTGCAGTTAGAAACGATGGACGTGCAGAACGGCCCATCGATCAATCGATAGACCATAGTCCACTTCTGTCGTCCCAGATTTGGACTAATACGTTGGGCAGCTATCGACGGACCCCATCGACGGTCCGTCGATTGACCGACGCACCTTAGACGGGGTCTCATACTGTCGGTCAGAGATGAATTTGTTTTTAGACATCCATAGCACCCCACAAATAGACAATTTCAAGAACATCAAGACACACAATTTTCAATAGCAATCATTAAACAATTTCGTCATTCCTAGGGCTTCGAATAATCAAAATTTGATCCTAGATACTAAGAGACTATTAAGCCCTAAGTCGGAAAAAACAACAAATCAACAAACATTCAGAGTTCATTTAGACCATTATCACCCCCAACCCAATCACTTTCCATCATCCTAAGGGACATGAACTTCCAATTTTAACAAGTTAATCATGCAAAATTTATCCCTAAGTCAAGACCCACATACAATCTAGTCATTTTCTCATACAAATTAACGAGAATTGATTGAGCGAATGAGATTGGCATACCTGGACACTGTAGTGGAGTGAATGTGAAGGTAAACTTTGCAACAACAATTAACCAACCCGCCTCCAAACACCGACCGGAAAAATGCTTGGATTAGATGGGAATTTTAGGGGAGAAGGGTTCTGCATTTTGGAGAAGATGAGAGAATATGAAATTAGAGGGGAATTTAGAGTGAATTAATGTGGAAGTTGATGGGGGAGTAAGGGAATAAGGGGAGGGAAACGGTTGGGGTGAGAATTTAAAAAGGTGTGGGGGTAACTGAAAGGGTAATTTTAATATATAGCCGGTCGGGTCGGGTTGGGTCATGGGTTCTGGGGAATTAATGATTCCCCGTCGACAAACCATAAATCTGTCAACGGTCCATTGACTGCTCCGCCGATTGTGCCCTAACTTGAACAATATTGAAAAACCAACCTGGGATCCACGGACATCATCGACGGTCCGTCGGTTGGTCCGTAGATTAGTGCACCAGACCAATTTCTGTTGATTTTCTGGTGGTTTGGTCCCTGCACATTGAGCACCCAATAAGCCATTTTTTGTGTTTTATGGACACTTTTTAGACACGGACCCTAAACTACTCTTTAGCCAATAGACATAAAAGAAATAAAAGAAAATATACACATGAGATTGAGTAAAAATTGAAATAATGCAACTATTCCTACAAAGACAAGGAAAACCTATTGTTGGCTAGAGGATACACATTGGGTTGCCTCCCAATCAGCGCTTGATTTAACGTCGCGGCATGACACTGTACACTTGATTACTCAGACTTCATCAAGATGATATGCCTCAACCACTTCATTCACATTTTCCGCATGCCCGAGGTAGATTTTTATTCTTTGCCCATTTACCTTGAACCTTGCACCCTCCTTGTTATCCAACTCAACCGCACCATGAGGAAACACTTGAGTGATCAAGAATTGTCCAGTCCATTTGGAATTGAGTTTTCCCAGAAACAAGCGAAACCTAGAGTTGAACAAAAGCACCAAATTCCCAACCGCAAATTCGCGCTTCTCATTCGTTTGGTCATGGTACTGCTTCATCTTTTCTTTGTAGAGGGCTGAACTTTCATATGACTTCAATCGAAAATCATCATGCTCATTCAACCCATTTAGTCTCTGTTCCGCTTCTTCATTCCAACCCATCTTCAGTTTTTTCATCTCCCACATGGCCTTGTGCTCTAACTCAACCGGTAAGTGACAAGCCTTCCCATATACAAGTTGGTAAGTAGACATACCTATGGGAGTATTGTATGTTGTACAGTAGTCCCAAAGAGCATCATCAAGCCTCCTTGACAAATCCGTTCTACTAGCATTCACCATTTTCACCAGAATTTGCTTGATTTCTCTGTTTGACATGTAATATTTCGAAATCCCAAGGCATGTTGTAAAACTTAACCTAGGCTCCATAAGGTCTAAATCATTGTTCTAAGTCAAATTAGGTGTATATAGAGTGGTTAAGGTGTTTAAGAACCAAAATATTCAAGAACGTCCATGACGTCCGAAAAGTTGGCTCAGAAGAGGGCTAGTGTGTTTTAATCCGTTTGACTAGTTTTAGGAGTCGGAAAATGAACGAAAGTTGGTAGAAATAGGTGTAACACATTTGAGGGATGTTTCATGATTATAAAGTCCGGGTACAACTCCCCAAGGGCCAACCAAGGGCCGTGAGGAGACCCTTGTAGCATGGAATGAAACACTGCCTCACAGTGTGCCTCGACGAAATGCTGACAACGGGGCGTCACGGGCTCGACGGGGCGTCGAGGCCACCATCATCCCTCACTAAGTCGATTTCTAAGAAGCCCTCCCCTGCACAGTCTCTGACCAAGACGACGGAGTGCAGGACGGAGGGAGGGACAGTCCGTCGACTCACCAATGGCCCGTCGATGGGGTTTTGTCGGTGAGGGTCTGCGAATCCCTGCACATTTTTAGTTAAAATGATTTAATTAATTAATTGGTTTAGGGTTAATTGGGGATTAAGCAAACACTAATTAAGTTGATTTAGTCCCACAATAAATACCCCCAACCCTCATTATCCTAAACACAACACTCAAAATAAACTCTCTTCCTTCTCTCTACTTTCTCTCTCTATTGGAAGACACCATAGAAGGTTAGCTTGTGAGGTGAGTTGGGGGCTGATTAAGGATGAATTCACCATCAAAAAGTCATCCAGTCTGAAGGTATGGGATCTAATTCACCTTTGAGACTTTTTTCCTCAAAGGGCTCCTTCAAAGGTTTTCCAAAAGTTGAGTTTCATATGGGTTTCATTCAATTATGAGTTTTATGTTGAATTGAGTTGTTCATGTTTTTTTGGGTAATAATGAATAGATTATCATGTGTTGTAGCTTGGTTAGGATGAATTGATATGGTTTGGTCTAGATTGTAGATCATGGCCCTTAACCCCTAACCCTAGGCATTATCTTGATCTGAATTAGGTTGGGTTTGATGCAATTGATTTTATTATTGATTAAATCATCCTTAATGATTGTTATTACATTGATCATGAATCTATTGTTATGAATTGAATTCTTTCATGATAATCCTTGAGTATTGATCTAGCTAAGAAGATAGACTTAGATATCATGTTTTCAAGTGTTGATTTAGTATTGAATTATGGAGTGGTGACTCTTCTAAATTCATTATCATGTTGGTTGTTGATTTACATTGGGGAGATGACCCAAATTGGGTTGATGTATGAGTTGACGGTAAAGCCCTTTATGATGAACTATGGAGGAGTGTTGGTAAGCATTGACTATCCTAATTCTCACTTTGATTATGGTTAATTGTCATCAACTTAGGATGTTGTATTGAAGTATGCCTTTTCTAGAGTGATAAGATGGTATGATGATGAGTTGAAATGTCTTATGCTTTGGTTGTGAGGTTGATTAGGGTGTACATGCCATAAGAATGATAACATATAATTATGCACCTTATTACGAGGTGATATGCAAAGGGTTGACCTCACTTATATGGATTGTGAATGAAAGGATTATTTCTCGTATAATTCTTATTGAGCTATTACGATGAATATAAGGGCTATATCATATGGCTTAAGCTAAGTTATGATTATAATAAGATTAAAGGTATTTCAATAAAAAGGGAATTTGTTTAGCACCAGTGAACTTAACAATGGGAGGTGATGACTTGTTCATAAAAGGAAAGACTCATCCTAAACTTGTCCGTGTGATGACAACTCCCTTGCTTATGGGGTATGTCATCTAAGGGATTCCCATGAGGAGCGGCCCATTTTCCACATGGTATGAATAGGGATATCTACCTCTTAGTTCTTGAACTATGTTACTACCATAGGATACTAGCTAGTGGATCCACCTCGATAGCTACGTTATGTTAGGTCTACCTTGGCCGGTAGACCACCTTCCATCGGTGTAAGGTTTATGACACCGAATTCCACATTAGCTCATGTGGTCTATGTCGGTTAAGGTAAGAGTTCCCTAAACTAAAATGAATGAACGAAGTATAAACTAATTGAAGTGACTTGAGGGGTTTGACTTTAGCTTAGGTAGGGTTGTGGGACTCTACCTATGCCTTGCACTAGTTTGCCTTGATAGAAGCTTTGAGAAGTTAATATTATGTATATAAATGATGATATTATGTAAATGACTTTATATGTTGAATGAGATGCTTATGAATATGAAATTGGTTATCATTGTTAAAGAAAGAATATGTGAGATGGAATACTAGGCTATGTGAAGTGAATTACTAAATATGATCTTTGGTAGGTTACTTGACTAAGTAGGGTTATGGGGCTTTGCTTGGTCATTTCACGTGTGGCATCTTAAGGATTATAGTTGGTTGGTTTGCTTTGCTATTCACACGATTTACTCTCATTCATGTTTGTGATGTTATCACTTGATGTTAGAGTTATATGGGATTATGGGTTTAAGTATGATGATATGCACATGATATAATTAACTTGTTTAGTATGTTTAAAGGAGTGGTTTGAATAACACGATTTCATTAAATGACCCCTTTTAGCATACTTTGTTGGTATTTGTGCATATGGTCTCATACTTAGTACATGTGGCGTACTAACCCCATTTTCTTCCCTCGTTCCCAAACATTTTATGTTCCGGTCGTTGAAGTTTGACTTGAGGTGATTGGAAGGAAGACTTGGATATTCTATCATCCAAGTGGTAGGTCCTCATATCCCCGAGGACGATGCCAATACTCTTTTATGAAGTTACTTAGTTACTACAACTTTTGTATTGACTCTATTTCCTATTTGAGACAAAGTTGTATAAAGCCTATATGTGGCTTACTTTCATTGATGTAGGGCTATGCCCAATGTTATTGTTCTTTTTTTAGATGGTTTATGAGATGAGACGGATTTATGATTCTATTTTCTTATTATATAAATGTGTGAAATAAGAGTAGAACACTATGTAATCTTCTTATACGAACAAGTCTATGTATACTTGATATAAATATGATTATGTGTATGTAGAGGTCTATGTAAACCTCCGATTTTATTTAGTTTACAAAAGTTTTGAATTCTTCCATATTTTTAATCGATGAATGCAATGATGTAAGACTAAGAGGCTTGTCCTAGTCCTCAAAGAGGACGACGACGACGGTTACGTCTGGGGGGTATACCCGGATGTGACATGACACCTCAACTTGTCCACTAGTCTGCGGATGGTAAGGAGTAGCTACATTGTGGCGAACCCCATATTTCTCCAATAACCCTTTGTACAACTTGTTGCAAAAGTGGGATGCCCCATCGCTAATAATGGCCCTAGGGGTGCCAAATCTGGAAAATATGTTCTTTTTCAAGAATGCGGTGACACTCTTCCATTCATTGTTTGTAAGTGATACAGCTTCCACCCATTTTGATACAAAAACAACCGCCACAAGAATATACTTCATCCCATGAGAAATCATAAAAGGGCCGATAAAGTCAATGCCCCAGACATCAAACAACTCTATTACTAAAATGGGATTCAAAGGGAGCTCTTGACTCCTCGAAATACCCCCATCTCGTTGGCACCTATCACAAGACTTGGCGAAATCATGAGCATCTTGGTGGATAGTCGTCCAATAGTACCCACACTGCAAAATCTTATGGGCTATTCGGATACCACTATAATGCCCTCCCACAGGCAAGGAGTGGTATGCCTTCAAAACACTTAGCATCTCAACTTCCGGCACACATCGACGAATAAGCCCATCGGCACAACTCTCGTATAAATAAGGCTCATCCCAAAAGAACTTCTTCATATGATGTATCAACTTGTTTCTCTGATGAAAGGACAAGTCCGATGGGACTATATCACTCACCAGATAATTCGCAAAATTGGTGAACCATGGAATCAAGTAATGAGAAGCAGCCAATACATGCTCATCAGGGAAAGTATCATCAATTTCAGCCTTTTCACCCAACTCTCGCATAGCTTCATCCTCTAATCTGGACAAGTGATCGGCAACTTGGTTTTCAGTCCCCTTTCTATCTTTCACCTTGAAATCAAACTCTTGCAACAGCAATACCCATCTAATCAACCTTGGTTTTGCATCCTTCTTTTCCATCAAATATCTCAAAGAATGATCACTATGCACTATGACTCTCGTGCCAAGCAAATAGGATCGAAATTTTTTGAACGCAAATATCACCGCAAGGAGCTCTTGTTCAGTTACAGTTTAATTCTTTTGAGCTTCATTAAGGGCCTTACTGGCGTAATAAATGGGGTGAAGGATTTTATCCCTTTTTTCCCAATACTACACCAAGAGCAACCCCACTAGCATCACACATCAGCTCAAATGG
This sequence comes from Solanum sitiens, assembly GCA_016801875.1. Classification (NCBI taxonomy): domain Eukaryota; kingdom Viridiplantae; phylum Streptophyta; class Magnoliopsida; order Solanales; family Solanaceae; genus Solanum; species Solanum sitiens. The sequence continues at coordinate 443,320 of JABWTJ010000342.1, forward strand.
TTTGCTCCAATCCGGGGAAATAATAATGGGCGCAGACACCAACTTCTCCTTCAACTCTCCAAATGCCTTCAGACCGGATTCATCAAAATAAAATTTGCACTCTTTCTCAAGTAACTTGCACAGAGGATGTGCAATTTTTGAAATCTCCTCACACCTTTTACAGAGATGGGTGGAGGAAGTCTCTCTATAACCTAGACTTTGGCTCGATCAACCTCTATACCCTTCTCTGAGATGCGATGGCCCAATACAATACCCTCTTTCACCATGAAGTGATATTTCTCCCAATTTAGCACAATGTTGCAATCTTCACATCTTTTGAGAACTTCGGTAAAGTGACTCAAACAATGATCAAACGAGTCTCCAACAACAGAAAAATCATCTATAAACACCTCAATGGTGTTCTCCACCATATCGGAGAATATCAACATCATACATCCTTGAAAAGTAGTCGGTGCATTACACAACCCGAAGGGCATCCTCTTGAACGGGAAAGTTCCATAAGTGCAACTGAAATTGATTTTCTCTTGATCTTCCGGTGCAATAGAGATCTGGTTGTAACTTGAATAACCATCCAGAAAACAATACCACCCTTTTCCTGCAAGCCTATCTAGCATCTGATCTATGAAGCGCATAGGAAAATGGTCCTTCTCAGTCCATGCATTCAATTTCTGGTAATACATACACACTCTCCATCCGGTCACCGGCCTCATTGGAATAAGTTCATTCTTCTCATTATGGACCACAGTCATTCCCCCATATTTGGGCATATACTAAACAGGGCATACCCAACTATTATCTACGATCGGATATATGACTCCGGCATCTAACCACTTAATAATCTCCTTCTTCACTACCTCTTGCATAGGTGGATTTAAACGAATCTGGTATTCAATACTTGGCTTATGATCGGGCATGAGTTGGATTTTGTGTGAACAAATACCGGGAGGGATCCCAATAATATCCGCAATAGTCCACCCAATAGATCTCTTGAACCTCTTCAACACTTCCACCAAACACACTACTTACTCCACATTCAAGTCCGATGCAATGATTACCGGCAAAGTGTCATCGTTTCCCAATAATACATACCTCAGATAAGGTGGTAGAGCCTTAAGCTCTAATTTTGGAGCCTCTTCAATAGATTGTTTCGCGGGTGGAAACTCGCAATGTTTCATGTCTTGCATGCAAAGTGATAAGTTATGTATCTCTAAATCCTTGGTCTGGCATTTAGAGAATTTCACCCCGGACCTTGGTCTGGCTACGTGTGTCTAAGATAGTAAACCTTACCTTTACCTCATATTAAGCATCATATTCGATGTTTCGCTTAGTTACTACTTTGCACCAATCGAAACTAGCCTATTAGATAGTGTCCACTAAATCTATGTTGATAATTCTTTTCCTATTAACTATCCCCTTGGTCCGACAAGTAGAAATAGGGTAAGTTCTAATGCGTGCACTTGTTAAAAAGACTTTTAAACGAAAGATTTATCAATACATGCAAGAACCTATTCAAGAATTGTTATTTAGCTAGTTTTACCTTGTCAATCACCCATGGTTCCCACAACCCTAGTTGTGAATTTAGTTACCCATGCTTAGGATACATAATTCATGATTGTTAATAAAGAATTCATGTACTTACTTTGATGAGTTTGAAGAAAATCCAGAACTCACACTTGAAATAACAAAATTTACTTGATAATCGATTCCGGAAACTTGATAAATTGCTAAATTGCAAAGTCAAACCTCCAAGAACAAAAGTATGAAAAATAATAAAAAGTCTAACCCCAAAAAATGAGGTTTTTCACCCTATTTATAATAACAAAGTCCTAAATTAAAAGAAGTTCAAAATAAGGAAATTCTGTCCAGAAAACACGACTTCAGTCGACGACCCCACAGACGGTCCATCGATGAAACGACAGACCGTCGACTGCCTCCGTCGGTCCACACATAGCTTTTTCTCCAGCCTTTATATTTGCATCTTCTCTAATCCAATCGACGGACCAACAACACGGTCCTTCGTCTCACTTACGGCCCGTCGATGCCTCCATCGTTCCATACTTAGTGATTTCTTCAATATCGGATACCGGGACTAATCTCTTATTTGATCGACGGTTTGCCAGGACGGTCCGTCGATCATTCGATGGACCATCGATCCTTCCGTAGCCCCACACTTGGTTAGAATTCTCCGATTTGCTTCCAGATGCTTGGACCTCCAATCGACGATCACCACCCATGGACCATCGATGGAACGACGGGCCGTAGATGGCTTCGTGGGTAACTTCTGCAATGATTTCTGCACAGCCGTCTGCATTTTTGTTTTGGACAACCTCCATGTAAAACACAGATAAAACACATTAAAATTACTACAAAAAGGCCCTATTCACACACTAAACTTAAGGAAAAAGCATTGAAAGTACCGTGAAATCACGGTACATCAAGTGTGACGGAGTATAGCCTCAGGTTTACCCAACTATCAAAGCATGCTCCTACTATGGTTGCGGATTCTAGAGCTAAGATGAACAAATTTGTCAAGGCGATATCCGATCTTGTTGTTAATGAATGTAGGTAGGCTATGTTGATTCCTAGCATGGACATCTCTCATCTCATGGTTTATGCCGAACAAATTGAGGAAACAAAGTTTAAACAAGTTTGTAGGGAGTTGAAAAAGGTGAGAACCGAAGGGGAATTCTTAAATAATAGGTATGAGGTTCAAGACAAACCAAGGTTCAAGAAGAGGTTTTCTAATCAAGGATCTTCTAGTTCTCCAAGGTCCAATAACAGTAAGGTTCCTACTCCCAAGCCCCAAGAGGGAAAAGGTGGTCGTTCTTATGTTGATAGGCCTCTTTGTTCTAAATGTGGTAGAAGGCATGATGGCAAGTGTCTTGTGGGAACGGGTAATTGCTATAATTGTGTCAAGAGTGGTCACATGAAGAAAGATTTCCCTATGATGAAGACTCAAGGAGGGAAAAATTCTCAAGCTCAAGCATGTGCTCCAAACCCGGATACTCCGATGAAAAATCGCTTCTATGCTCTCCAATCTCGAAGTGATCAAGAGAGCTCCCCGGATGTGGTGACCCGGTATGTTACGCTTATTCTCCTTAGTTTTATATTGGACCCCGGTGCCACATTGTCTTTTGTTACCCCTCTTGAAGCCATGAAATTTGACATGCTACCCGACATCTTAGATGAGCCTTTCTCGGTTTCTAACCCGGTGGGTGATTCCGTAGTGGTAAAAAGAGTCTATAAAGGGTGTCCCATTTCTTTGCCCAATAGAGTTATGTTGGTTGACTTGATAGAACTTGATATGCTAGATTTCGATATTATATTGGGAATGGATTGCTTGTATGCATGTTTTTTCTCTATTGATTGTTGGTCAAGGGTGGTCAAATTTCAATTTCCGAATAAATTCATTTTTGAGTGAAAATGAGGAAACTCAAATCCTAGGGGTAAGATAATTTCGTGTCTAAAGGCTTGGAAGTTAATTGCAAAGGGTTGTCTCTATCACATAGTAAGAGTCATGGATCTTGAATCTGAGGTCCCTGTCATAGAGTCGTTACCCAAGGTAAGAGAGTTTTTGGAGGTCTTTCCTGATGATATTCCTGGAATCCCTCCCGAACGAGACATTGACTTTGGTATAGATCTATTATCGGATATACAACCTATTTGAATCCCTCCTTATTGGATGGCCCCGGCCGAGTTGAAAGAACTAAAGGCTCAACTCAAAGATTTGCTAGACAAGGGTTTTATTCAACCAAGCATATCTCCATGGGGTGCCCCGGTATTGTTTGTGAAAAAAAAGGATGGGTCTTTGAGAATGTGTTTTGATTATCGTCAATTGAACAAAGTCACCATAAAGAATAAGTACCCGCTCCCTAGGATTGATGACTTATTTGATCAACTCCAAGGAGATAGCTACTTTTAAAAGATTGACTTAAGATTGGGTTATCATCAACTTAGTGTGAGGGAGGTTGATATTCCGAAAATGGCATTCCGAACAATATATGGACACTTTGAATTCCTAGTGATGTCATTTGGTCTAACAAATGCCCCAGTGGTATTCATGGACCTCATGAATCGAGTTTTTAAAAAGTATCTTGATTTGTTTGTGATTGTCTTTATTGACGATATTTTGATATACTCAAGGAGTGAGGATGATCATATGGATAATTTGAGAATATTTTTGCAAGTTCTCAAAGATAACCAACTTTTTTCTAAGTTTAGCAAGTGTTAGTTTTGGTTGAGGTTCATAGCTTTTCTTGGGCACATTGTCTCTAGTGAAGGAGTAGAGGTTGATCCAAGGAAGATGGAAGTAGTCAAGAGTTGGCCGAGACCTTTGAGTCCTACCGACATTTAGAGTTTTCTAGGGTTGGTCGGCTACTATCAGAGGTTTGTTGAGGGATTTTCGTCTATCGCATCTCCATTAATGGCCTTAACCCAATGAAGTTCATGTTAGAATGGTCGAAATCTGGTGAGAAGAGCTTCCAATTATTGAATGATAGACTCACCTTCGCTCCAGTATTGACTTTACCAGAGGGTACCGATGGGTTTGTGGCTTATTATGATGCCTCTCGAGTGGGTATAGGATATGTGCTCATGCAACGTGGCAAAGTTATTGCATACGGCTCTAGTCAGCTTAAACCTCATGAAATGAATTACCCAACACACGACCTTGAACTTGTAGCCGTGGTATTTGCCTTAAATATTTGGAGACACTATATATACGGGGTGCATGTTGACGTGTTCACGGATCATAGGAGTCTAGAATATGTATTCACCCAAAAAGACTTGAATTTATTCCAAAGAAGATGGTTAGAGATTTTAAAGGATTATGATATGAGTGTCCTTTACCATCCCAGGAAAGCTAATATGGTGGCGGATGCTTTGAGTCAAGAATCCATGGGTAGTGTGACGTATGTTGAAGATGATAAGAAAGAGATAGTAAAAGAGGTTCATAGGTTTGCCCGGTTGGGTGTCCGACTATAAGATTCTCTAAAGGGTGGTGTCATGGTTCGCCATAACTCGGAGTCGTCTCTAGTGGTTGGGGTGAAAGTCAAGCAACACCTTGATCCTCTATTTATGGAGTTAAAGGAAATGGTCCTTAGTAAAGCTAATGAGAAGATGGGGTGCTTACGAAACAAGGAAGATTGTGTGTACCGGATGTGGATTGATTGAGGGAATTGATCATGGAAAAGGCCCATGGTTCGTGATATTCCATTCACCCAGGTGCCACAAAGATGTACCGCGACTTACAGAAACGTATTGGTGGAATGGTATGAAAAGGGACATAGTGGATTTTGTCGCTAAATGTCCAAATTGCCAACAAATAAATGTGGAGCATCAAAGGTCGGGTGTCTTGACTCAAAATATAGACATTCCCACATGGAAGTGGAAGGATATTAACATGGATTTCATAGTTAGGCTGCCTCGTACCCGAAGGCAACATGACTCGATATGGGTCATTGTGGATAGGTTAACCAAGTCCGCATATTTTCTTCCCGTCAAAGTCACATATTCGGCGGAAGATTATGCCAAATTGTACCTCAAAGAAATAGTGAGATTGCATGGATCCCATTTGTCCATCATTTCGGATAGAGCTACTTAATTTACCTCCCATTTTTGGAGAACTTTTCAAACTGGGATTGGTACGAAGGTGAAACGTAGTACCGCTTTTCATCCTAAGACGGATGGTCAAGTAGAATGCACTATTCAAACCCTTGAAGATATGTTGAGGGCTTGCGTCATCGACTTCAAAGGTAATTGGGATGACCACCTACCTTTGATAGAATTCTCCTATAAAAATAGCTACCACTCTACTATCTCCATGGCACCCTTTGAGGCACTTTTTGGGAGGAGGTGTAGATCCCCGGTTGGGTGGTATGAGGTAGGTGAGTTTTCTATACTTGGTCCTGACATGGTTTATAAAGCTCTTGAGAAAGTTCAGGTTATAAGAGATAGACTAAAAGCATCTCAAAGTCGACAAAAAACCTATGTCGATAATAGAAAAAAGGACCTTGAATTCGAAGTAAGAGATTGGGTCTATTTGAAGATATCACCCATGAAAGGGGTGATGAGGTTTGGAAAGAAAGGGAAACTTAGTCCCCGTTGTGTGGGGCCGTATGAAATTTTGAAGAGGGTTGGGAGTGTCGCCTGTGAGTTTAAATTTGCAAATGAGTTGGCCATGATTCATCCGGTATTCCATGTATCTATGCTCAAGAAGTGTATAGGAGATCCGGTGTCTATTCATCCTCTAGAGGGTTTGGTGGTAAAGGAGGACCTTTCATATGAGGAGGTCCCGGTTGAGATCTTGGATCGCCAAGTTAAGAAATTGAGTAATAAGGAGGTTGCCTCCGTAAATGTTTTATAAAGGAACCACCTTGTTGAGGGTGCAACATGGGAGGCCGAGGCCGACATGAAGACCCGCTATCCTCATCTTTTTCCCCTTACTCCTAGCACAAATTAAGTTTAGTAATTCCTTATATAACTATTATGAATAATGTTTAACTTATCATGTTTTTCTAAATATGTGCATATAGTAGTAGAAAATTCATGCTTAAGTTAAGTTCTTGTCTTTCCATGAAATATGTTTAATATGTAGGCTTTCACTTGAGCATGTTGTGTGCTATTAGTGTTCATGGAAGATTATAATGAGTATAATTGATATTTTTTTGATAAAAAATCAACATGTCAACTTTAATATTCATATTGAGCTCATAATGTAATGGAGCAGGTAGTACTTCCTTATGTTATATGAAAATGTTGAGCTTTTGTTATGGTATGTGTGGATAAAGTTCCTATTTGTTAAATGCAATGTTTATATGTTGAAAGGAGTTGATATTTTCTCCTATGATCTGTGACTCATGATGATATTGTTGGTTGGTTTGCTGATAGTCTTGAGTCTTTCCTCCCATAGGAAGGTTTAGAGTTTCATTCGGGGACGAATGTTCCTAAGGGGGGGAGTATTGACACACTCGGAAATTTCCATGACCTATACTAGAGCCTAAAATGTAAAGTAATAATGATTTTAGGTCTAAATAGGTGTAAATAACATGTTTGAGAAGTTTTGGAGCCATAGCATTAAGGAAAGGCCTTAACATTCGGAAACTAACGAAATTTAACTAGTTGACGTCCTATGTTTGGTGAAGGCTTCGGAGGGTCATATGGAGTCTAAAACTTGTAAAAAAGACTTTGTATAGGTATAGTGTAGTATAGAGAGTCTAAACGTCTGATAACGACACCCCAAAGAACACCCGATGGGTCCTTGGGGAGAACCCAAACATGGGTGGGCAGGCTGCCTTGCAGCCTACGAGCAGGCAAAATTGGATGCAAGGCGTGCGACGCGAGCATGACATGCAGGTCACTGCCTCAAGATTTGAGAGGTAGCCTCGCGATGCGAGGCTGACACAGACCTCACTGCTTCAGCTCAAAATTTGAAAATAAATTGGGATTAACCCCGCGACTCGCACATACTTCCCAGATATCGTAAAAGTCATATTTTGGGTGTTTTGACTTCCGAAATAAATCCACTCAAGTGAGGGGTCTTTTGGGTAATTTAATGGGTGACTATATAATGTATCAGTGTTAGTTTTAGGTCAATTTTATCACTCAAATCAAGTCCCGCAAGTTGAAATCAAAAATCCCTCTCTCTCTCTCCCCCCCAAATTCTCTCTTCCTCCAAAACTCCATTGAAGACCAATTAGAGCTCCAACAATAAGATTAAGCCTTCATGTTTTTAAACCCAATTTCGTGTCTTTATCATCTATAAGTTATGGTTTCTTTCATTCTTGAAAATTCTTTCCCAAAGAGGTCCTTCAAAAGATGATTTCTAAATCCCCCAAAATAAGGGTTTTTCTCCTCACATGGGTCTTCTTTCTAAAACAAAATTGTGAATCAATTATGATGAAATATGATGAATTAATGTTGTTTAAGTATGAATTAATGGTTAATTGATGAATTCCTATGAGTTTTACCTTGACCCATGTTTTTCCCCTAAATCCCTAATTTCTTGGATTTATTAAGGTGAATTATTGAGGATGATGAACATGTTACTTGTATACTTTGAATTTAGTTATGTTAATACTTCATGAATTGCCCTATTTCATATGTTGATTGTGATTTATTGGGTATTGAAGTATGACTTCCCATGAAGGGCAATGAGGTACGATCTGGATTCTCCTTTGATCTTAATTATGCAAGGTGAAATCTACTTATACGATAATGATGCTATAGCTAATTGTGTTGTGATGTTGGTGAATAGGATCCCTCATCCCTAACCCTAAATGTATGAATTTGCTATGAAGTATGTAATTATGTTATGATGTGATCATTATATGATTGAATGTAATTTCTTATGATTATAGTGTTGTGTCTAAAGTGAAAGGATAGTTCTCACTTGTTATCACCTATGAGCTATTATGATAAGATGTTAACCTAAGGGTCTAGAAGAGGCTTGTGCACTTCTATGGTGATATATGATGATTAGTAAAGGGAATAATTTCTTAGCACCGAAAGGGCATATAAATGAGATGGAGGTCTCACGTTAGTATGTCCGGCCTCCCATATAGGTTTCTTCACGTTAGTAAGTCTGGATTCCAAATATATGTGTTGTCTCATGAGATGTAAACCTTCACGATTAGTAGTCAAGGTTTCTAGAAACAATCTCCTTGAACCTTAACTATGTGCCCACATAGGACTCTAGCTTACTGGATCAACCTAGAATAGCTATGTATGAATGGTTGCACCTTAGGCAAGTGTTAACCCTCTCTTTTTGGTGTGGGGGTAGAACACCGGATTCCATGTAGCTCACATGGTCTCATGTCGGTTATGGTACTTATTTTCCTAAAGTAAAAGTATGAACAAGTTATGTATGTGAACTTCTATTACGGTTGTCTTAAAGGTTACTACATAGTGTGAGGGAGGGTATGGGACTTCTCTTATACATTGCACATGTGAGATCCAATAGGATGATTCTAGTAGTGTTCTTTTACGACTATGATTATGATTATGTTTATGATTATGTTGGTAAGCTATGACTAGTGTTGATCTATGAAACATTTTTTATATGAGAATATGTTGTAAGTATGAAATGTTTTGCTTAATGTGACACTTAGCTTTGGATAGGGTTATGGGGCTTTATTCTTGGCATTGCACAAGTGTTGCTTGAGTTATTTATATGTTCATATGATTATGATGTTCATTATATGTGTATATTTATTTGTCGGTCATTTTGCATAGTTTTGACTAAATTGTCCCTTTTCTAATGCATTAACAATTTTATGCATAGGGACCATACTTAGTACATGTGGTTTGTACTAACTCATATTTCTTCCCTTTTTCCCAAACCATTGTAGGTTCGGGCCGTTGAAGTATCATTGAGGCTAAAGCAAGAAGGCTTGGAGTAGACTCTCCAAGTTTTGGTATGCCCTCTAGTTCGAGGATTCTACACCACACTCTATCTTAGTAGTACTTGTATTGTCTAGTAGACATTAATTTCTTTCCTATTGTTGAAGATATTGATGTAAGCTCTATGTTGCAATCATGGATTTGTATAAGGGCTTTGCCTGGATTGTTTGACTTCGTTTGATGGTTAATGTGAGACAAGGTATTAGACTATATTCCTATGCGTTGTTATGGTCTATTGTGAGAATCCTATGTATGCTTCCTATGTAGAGGTCTATGTAAACCTCCTTGATACATAAGCAAAAGTTTTAATTTTTTCGCGATTTTGACTTATGATTTGCTATGACGAATGCTAAGAGGCTTGTCTTAGTCCTCTTAGAGGACGACGATGCCGGTTACGACTAGGGTGTACTTTGGGTCGTAACACCTACACAAGAAAACACATACCATCATAGAAGTATAACATATCATAGACATATTTAAGTCAAGACTCTATTGGCTTTACAGTAAGCTACATCCATTTGCACATATATTTACTTCACTTCAAGTTAATCATTTTAAGACCTTGTTCATGACCCAAATCTTAGTCTACTAGTGCAATGTACATGTGAATCCCCATAACCTCACATATACTTAGTAAACCCATCATGAGACCACAAACCTTAACATTCAATTCATCAATCAACATAGTAAGTGAAGACAACTTCATTCATTGCAAGAAAGCCCTTCATCATATGGTCATTAAGACTCACATATTGCATATAATAACAAGACCACATCACATAGGTTCATTAGGACTCATACCATGCACTTCATCACAACAAGTAGACAATCACTACAAAGTCATGCATAAGGAACATATACATAGAGGCATGCATTAGGACATCTTCCTAGGACTTCCCTCAAGAGCCACTTGTGCAATGCATAGGTGAAGTCCCATACCCCCACCTACACTAAGAAACTACCCTTAGGTTATCCTAGGTAGGGTCCTTACTTTATTTCCATTGTCCATTTTATTTTAGGGAAACTATAGCCTTAACCGACACTAAGACCATGGGTGCTAAACATGGAATTTGGTATTGTAGAGCCTTGATCCAAAGGAAGGTGTTCTTACATACCCAAGGTAGAACATTAACACATGCTAGCATACTAATTTAATTCACGTGCTAGATCCTACGTGGAAAGAATAGTTATAGAACTTGGAGGTACATGTGAAAACCCTCTTTATGACAAATGGGGAATTATGGTTATTGACTTATGGAAACCCTCTTTATACCTATTGAGGCATTGTGGTTATCCACCTCATGAGATTTATGGTAGACCTTCCTTCCCACATTGGGAAGGGACACCACTCATATTCAAGTTCAGTCGGTGCTAAGCTAAGTTCCCTTTATTAAAAACCTTTATTAACATTACTTTATAAAATTAGGCTTATGAGAGTCATCCCCTCATATGCTTAACTCATAGGTTATAGATGAGAGTTCATCAACCTAAATCATGTGAGAAAATCCATTCACATTGACATACCATATGTATAACACCATCTAGTTTAGGGTACACATGAATAAACTTTTCAAGGCCCCTCTATTGACTAGATCTTCATACATGTGTGTGTATATACATATGTGTGAGCAATCCTTTCAAATGACACCTTAAATCCACACATGTTTATACTTCATTTCATTCATGCATAAGTGTACAATTGTAACTATATGAGTCATTCTTTCATATAAACACAATTTAAACACTGGGTATAATCATATTTCATCATACCACATACTTCACATTATACCATATAAAAGTGTTCATAGCATACTTTCATCGACTCAAGCTTAGCATGCATAATAGGAGACATTAGTGAATATGAGAACTACCTTTCATTTAGACACCATGACCTATACTACTTGGAAGCATGCATGTAGAGTGAGTGTGTGTGTGAATTGGTCAACATGATCACATAATGGATATCAACAACATTGAGGCAGCCAACCTCTTAGGACCACAATACACTTTCAAGCATAGAACACACAACACACAATAACATAATGGCTATCAACAACACCTTGAGGCAGCCACCCTCTTAGATCATAATACACTTTCAAGCATAGACCACACAACACATTTTGCTTAGGAGACAAGTCAACTTCATATTACACTTAAGGATCCTAACTTTTGCTATTCATGCATTCACATAGGGGTACATAGGTAAGGGATTATTAACCATTTTAGCTGATCAATGGCAGCACCTACACTTTACCCTAACATAGATATACACATGCTTATACAATAACCATACAACCTAGATCACAACTAGAATAGGAAAGTAGGCATAAACTTCACATAGTGTGATCATCATAACCACACACTCATGTATTCATCAATTTTCCTTCAAGGCCATGGTCAACACATATATAATGACAATAAATTAAATACCTCCATCATAAGTGGACCATACCACACATTGCCATACAAGACTTCATGAACTATCAATACTATAAGAAAAGTAGAGAGGAAGAGCCATTCTTACCACTTTATTAACCTTTCATCATCATTGATCAATACACACTTTTCATCATCAATACATTATCAGACCGTAGCTAAATATATGTTTAATCATGAAACAAACATTGTACAAGTCTCTACAATATCATACTATAACATAATACAAGACATCACATATATATTAGAAAGTAGAGAGTGATACATCACTTACAAACATTCTTTACTTTGAGTACCATGATTAACATTCATAATATACCAATAATACTAACCTAGGGCAGTAGCTAAAGACATAATAATCAATACTGAATCATGCTTCATCTACCCTAAATTCAGATCACATTATGTTCATATCATTATCAACCTTTAGGCTAAAACATGTAGATTAATCCTTATTAAGATTCCTTTTATTTGATAATCAAGGGTTTATATCCACAATTTATTCTTAACATCAACGTAAGACAGTAGCTATAATCATCTTCACCTAATCGAATTCAACATTAAATCAATATAAAGGCAATGTTACAGTAAACACCTAGAGATCTAAGCTAGTCATATTCAAATCTTCATACATTGATCCACATGGATTCTTCATAATCAATACACGTGTATAACAGTACACATAAGTAATTCAACGTAATAGAATCACAATTCAACCAATAACAAGCCACGATCACAATGCCCATGCAATGACTAAATCGAGTTGGGGAAGGGACATGGGTTCATCATGCAATTGGATTGAAAATCACGTTAAACATTATCATCAGTTCATCATGATTGTTCCATTAAAACGTTTTTAGAATGAATTTATGGCTAGAAGAAGAGATTTGATCATATTTTCTCTTTGAAAACATTGAGATTAACTCTCCAAGTGAAAGGTTACTTAGAGATGAAGTATCACCATACTTTTATTAGATGAAGTACCCACTTAAAATTTGTGAAGTATCCATGGCAATCCCATCGACACGCTGACCTTGAACTTCACCTTCAATGGAGGTTTCTGGAGAGGATATTTTGGGACAGGGAGGTTTGATTTTGATTTGAGGATGGTTAAGGGCTATTCTCGTTTTAGATCATCTACATATACTTTAAAATAGGTAAATAAACTGTCGAGGGTCCGTTTAGAACTTGGGGTGATTTTCCCATTCACCCTATATTTAGGTAGTGTGCATGGCAGTGACTGCAAGCCTGCATCGACGGCCATCCTATTCCTTCCGTCGTTTGGGTCTGAGGTTGTCTTGTGGCTAAGCCTTCTCCAGGCCAAGTGCCCGTTGACGCCTTCCAATCAACTGGGCGTTAGTCCACCAACGCGGCGTCAGTTGAGCTCGTCGATTGACACTGCCAAGGCAGTGTCTCGACAACCTTTTGGTACTTCTTGTGGGGCCTTTTGTGGGGCCCTCAGGAAGTCGTGCGCAGAAGTTTCCAACGTAAATATGATTATTAAAAAATTCAAGGACCTTCCACATCAGTTTCACCCAAAACAATTACACGCAACACGTCCAAACATTCTAGGCCCCATCAAGACATACACATGCATTTCTCAAGGACCATATTTCGAACGTCTTGGACATTTGACCTCTTAACTTTATGAAATTCCATACACTGCTTATAATCATCATTATTACTCATTTAAGGACCTAATAATCTCAAAAAAGCATCTAAAGGCCTCTTTTGCGACTAGTCGTCGAACGTCTTGGTCGTCCCTTGATGTTTGGCTTCCAAATCACCTCGAACTTTACACACTGCCTCAATAAATTATTATAAACCCTTTTAAAACCTTAGACCCTTATGATGACATGTTAGGATCTAGACACCCTAAATCATTTTGGGGGTCTTACAAACTCCTTTTATTGAGTCAGTCCCCGTTGTAAGGGAATATCTATAGGTTTTTCCTAATGACCTTCCAGGGATTCCTTCAGAACGATATATTGACTTTGGAATTGAATTATTACCGGATATGAATCCCATTACAATTCCTCCATATCGGATGGATCCAGTGAATTGAAAGACTTGAAGCTCCAACTCAAAGATACTAGACAAGGGTTTCATACAACCTAGTATTTCTCCATGGGGTGCTCCGGTCTTGTTTGTGAATAAGAAGTATGGGTCACTTAGAATGCGCAATTATTATCGCCAACTCAATAAGGTCACCATAATGAACAAGTACCATCTCCCTCGAATTGATGATCTAAATAATCAACTCCAAGAGGCTAGATACTTTTCCAAGATTGACTTAAGTTCGGGATATCACCAATTTAGGGTGAGAGGTGAAGATGTTCCCAAGTGTCACACCCGGAGAGAATACCCCGGATGAGATCGACAATGTCGTCCTCTCAGAGGACTCAGACAATCCCTTAGCATTCGTCATAACATATGATCAATAAAATTAGCGGAAAAATTAAAACTTTTTACATACTAATGAAGTATACTTAGACTTCATACTTAAGATTCATAAAGACATATGATATTCTAAAACGTCTCGCATATATAAAAACCATCTAAGAGTACAAATTCGGACTTAGCCAATAATAGTCAATATGTCATATAGGCCTTAATACAAAAGAACCCAAAGAAAATAAATGGAAATATAATATTGTTAAATTATACTAATGTCTTCATAAAGCTGGAAAATGAAATGGTAGCGTCCCGAACATGAGGACCTACCGAGACATGGAGAAAGAGTTCCAAGCTTCTTCAAATTGACCCCTTTAACTTCAATGGCCGGAACCTACAGTTGCAATAATATAAAGTAATGGGATTAAAATGCCACATGTACTAAGTATGGGTATATGCATATAACACATAGGGACATGCATGAAAAATATCACTTATCATCTCTTTAAAAAATATCCTAAGTCATATGAAAGTCTTCAATACACATACCATATAACATATACAAGTTAAAGCATGATCATAATCAAAGACATATTCTCATATAGTCATGTTAACATTTCATATTCAATAGATAATATAAACACAACATACAAAACAGTTACCAATGACCTCATCCACAACCTATAAGTGCAATGGTCATGTGAAGCCCCATAACCCCACACAACCAAGTAGATAAGATAGGAGACGATACGTAAAGCCTTGCTTCATGTACTTGTAACATGAGTAGTCATCACCTCATATATAAAAGTAACCAAATAATATATTCATCATAATGACCAACATAATTTGAGAGTAACATCATGTATCATAATCGTCATTCTTTCATGTTATCATATTCATAAGAACAATCTCCTAGGACTTCCCTTAGATCAACTTGTGCAATGTCTAGGTAGAGTCCCATACCCCTACCTATACTAAGCAAACTCCTCAAAGTCACCCTACATTTACTTGTCTTTCATTTTACATGAGGGAACATTCGCATTACCCTACATAGACCATGTGAGCTAAACATGGAATCCGGTGTCATGAAACCCCACACCGAAAGAAGGTGGTCTATCGGCCAAAGTAGAACCTAACATGACATAGCTTTCTAGGTGGATCCACTAGATAGTATCCTATGGTGGCAACATAGTTCAAGAACTAGAATATGTATTAGAGACCCATAGTTTCACATTACATGACAGCCTCAATCTCATGAGAATCATTGTGAACCTACCTTCCAACTAGGGAAGGGACACTTCTCATATCTAGTTCATCGATGCTTAGCTTAAGTCCCTTTCTTGAATAACCTTTAAGTTGTCTTTTATCATAAACTTATCATAGGTCATAGGAGATTAACTCCTTGTATAACATGATCATAAGCTCTTTTAGATTAGATGAGAAGTTCCTTTCATCATAACACTTCATATGTGAGATTAACATAACATAATCACCTTGTGTAAAGCATACAAGGGATATCATAACTTGTATTTTTGTATTCTTATCATGATCTCACAATTTACAGGTTCATAGCCCAGCATATTCACATAACAACATCATACATTCCTTTCGTAATCATAGCATCATAATTATAGGCTAACATAAACATTGAGAGTTATCACACTTAGAAGACTTACCTCTTGCTTCCAAGAATCTTATTCATCATGCAATATTCACAATCATACATAGTGAAATACTCAATGGCATAATCAAGAACAACTCATCAAATCATGTACAAGATCAATGCATAGCATAGGAGAAGGTAAACGGGTCGTTAAAGGGTTCATTCAAGTCTTAATTCGAATCCTAACGGTTACACATTATCAAATACCATAAACAACCCATTCGAAGCCATCACTTAGAGAAATATCATGTATCACGCTACATTCAAATATTATCAATCAATTACTCTGCAATTCATGCAAAATTAAATATAGAAAACGTTTACTTTTCATTAAAAATCATAAATCTAGGGTTAGGAAGAAAATCGTTTTGTAGAGTAAAAACCCTAGTATTTGAAGTTCTTGAAAACTTATCTTGAAAGGACCTCTTAGGGAAAGGAATCCCACCAGTGAAAAACTCATACCTTATAGATGAAGAATCCACGAAATCTAATTGGAAACTTCAAAACCTTCGTTTTCTCCCTTAAGCTTTTCTTGTTCTTCAATGGAGTTTGGAAAAGAGAGTGTTCTTGAGAGATTGAGAGAAATTTCGTTTGATCTGATTTGAGGTGTGTAAAAGTGGTCTAAAACTGACCTAATATCAATATATAGTAATCCCATTAATTACCCAAAAGACCCTCCACTTAAATGAGTCTTTTTAATAAGTTGAATTACCAAAATGCCTCTCCTAAATTGACTAAAAATAGGAGAGCATTTGACTTAGCCAAATTCTGAAAATTTGCTAAG
Organism: Solanum sitiens; assembly: GCA_016801875.1. Taxonomy (NCBI): domain Eukaryota; kingdom Viridiplantae; phylum Streptophyta; class Magnoliopsida; order Solanales; family Solanaceae; genus Solanum; species Solanum sitiens. Next base: position 459,996 of record JABWTJ010000342.1, read on the forward strand.
TGTCTCGGGTTTGACAATGAATTTAAATTAATTAATGAAGTTGATAATTTAATTAATTAAATGACCTAGGGTAATTACTAAGTACCCCTAAGTCACTCGGACCATAACCAACCCATTTGGACCATCCTATGTTAGTTACTAGGATGTTTCTTTAGTTAGCTACTCGTCTAGTGTCACCCGGTTAGGTCTTAGGATTTCGGGCACACTAGTTAGTTCATTTTTGTTAGTCCTAGGTTAGTTATCCAGTTAGGTAAGTTTGTTAGAACCTAGGATTGGTTAGGAAGCTCGGCCTCACGTGGCTTGACCCGACGCGTGCCGACCCCCTAACCGCCATAATCGAATAAGTTGGGCTTGGCGCTTGTCTCTCGGCTTGTAGCACATGTGCTTGCACATGTTCTTGCACATGTGTTGCCATGCACTTTACTAATCGTGCACTCTGTAGTTGTACTTGGAATATTCACTTCTTGTCCAAGGATCCTCACTATATCCTTGGGAACTTCTTAATCTACATGATCATTTTAAATGATCATGTTCTATGGTACCTAGGCTTGACACTTGGATGCTTCGTACCTAATGTGTGTACGCGATGAAAATAAGAATTTTAGCTTATGGTCTTCATTGCAGGTACAATTCCTAAACAATCTTGGATTGGAGCATTTGAACATGAAAGTGTATTTTAAGTTACTTGCGTATACATAGAAATTGGCTAACACCCTTAAGCCAATAATATCTAACATGCCCGATATTACTCAATATTGGGTATTGGGATGCCTATGTACCTCAATACATATTCTTAAAACCTAATAGACTCTTCACTAGACAAGTACATTTTCTGGAAACATTATTTTAAGCATTATTAAATAGATTAAGCTCTAGTCTAAGTCATGCATTTCCAGAGTGTTACATTCCCCCCCCCCCCCCCCCCCCCTTAGGAACATTCGTCCCCTAATGACACTAAAATCTTTGGTGGTTAGGAAAAGACTCAATATTAGAAGCTCAACCACCACATAACATATCATTACTCTTAGCACTCAATTCATGATGCACAACATATATGAGCTACATATTCATAACACATAGTGAGGAATTTGCTTCTCAATCTTATCATAAGCTCAAAATGCATCAAAGAGTTACCATGCTATCAATCTTCTCAAGATATCAACAAAACATCAAAATCTCAAGAAAACATATGCATACAAGTTTCATATAAGTGCAAGAATAGAGTATGAAAACATCTTCTTAAAACTCTAGTTGGTACTATCTTTTACCAAAACATGCGCCTATTTAGTAACCAAGTTAATTTCATGATTAAGCATTACTTTCTATATTGAGAGGAATATCTAACCTCAAGGAGTAAATAGATGATGGTAGCAGGACTTCATGTTGACTTCAGCCTCCCATGTTGCACCCTCAACAAGATGGTTCCTCCATAGTACTTTTACAGAGGCAACCTCCTTATTTCTCAACTTCTTGACTTGGCGATCTAGGATCTCAACCGGAACCTCTTCATAGGAGAGGTTCTCATCCACTACTAAACCTTCAATAGGCAGAAAAGATATCGGGTCTCCTATGAATTTCTTGAGCATGGAAACATGAAACACCGGATGAACCAAAGCTAGTTAACTAGATAGTTTAAACTCATAGGCAACCTTTCAAAGTAGGAACATCCATGATTTGGGTTAAACAACCAGGTTTTAGATGCTCGGCTTTAACTTGTTGGCAGTTTGGACACTTAGCAACAAACTCTGCTATGTCCCTCTTTAAACCATCCCACCAATAGACCTCTCTATGGCCATGATATATTTTGGTAGCACCAGAATGTATAGAATAGAGACAACCATGGGCTTCTTCTAGAATCTGTTTTCTCAAATACTCAACATCGGGTACACATAATCTCCCTTGGTACCTAAGAACACCATACTCCCCTTGGGAGAATGAATCATTGAGCTTACTAAGTACCGATTCCTTCAACTCTATCAATAGGGGATCAAGATGTTGCTTCGATTTCCCATCAACCACTAATGATGAGTCGGAGTTATGATGGACCATGAAACCACCAATTGGAGAATCTTCTAACAGCACACCTAAGCGAGCCAACCTATGAAGTTCTTTCACAAGTTCTTTCTTCTCTTCATCCACATGAGACACACTACCCATAGTCATACGACTCAAAGCATCCACAACCACGTTGGATTTTCAGGGGTGGTAAAGGACACTCATGTCATAGTCCTTCAAAAATCCTAACCATCTTCTCTATCGGAGGTTTAAATCCATTTGTGTAAACACATATTGAAGACTCTTATGGTAAGTAAACACATAAACATGCACACCATACAAATAATGCCTCCATTTTTTTAAGGCAAAAACTACAGCGGCTTACTCAAGATCATGAGTTGGGTAATTCTTCTCATGAACTTTGAGTTGTCTAGAAGAATAAGTTATCACCTTACCATGCCACATGAGGACACATCACGAGCCCACTCGAGAAGCATCACAATACACCACAAAGCCTTCATTACCCTCTGGTAAGGTCAACACTGGAGCGGAGGTGAGCTTATCTTTCAACTCTTGAAAACCTTTCTCACAAGCTTCCAACCACTCAAACTTCACCTTCTTTTGGGTCAAAGATGTCAAAGGAGAAGCAATGGATGAAAATCCATCAAAAGATCTTCTATAATAGCCAGCTAGACCCAAGAAACACCTTATGTCTGTGGGAGTCAAAGGTCTAGGCCAATTTCTGACCGCATCTGTCTTTTTCGGATCCATCTCTACACCATCACCAGAGATAATATGGCTAAGAAAAGCAATTGACCTCAACCAAAATTCACACTTGCTAAATTTGGCATCAAGTTGGTGTTTTTTAATGACTTGCAAGGGCAACCTCAAGTGACTCTCATGTTCATCTTCATTCTTGGAGTATATCAAAATATCATCAATGAACTCAATCACAAATGTGTCGAGGTAATCTCGGAAAACTCTATTCATTAAGTCCAAAAACGTCGTCGGGGCATTTGTTAACCCAAAAGACATAACTAGAAATTCATAGTGACCATATCTAGTTCGGAAAGCTATTTTGGGAACATCTTTACCTATTACCCTAAGTTGGTGATATCCCGACCTTAAGTAAATCTTGGAAAAGAAACTAGCACCTTGGAGTTGATCAAAGAGATCATCAATTCGAGGGAGAGGATACTTGTTCTTTATTGTGACCTTATTAAGTTGGCGATAATCGATGCACATTCTAAGGGACCCATCTTTTTTCTTAACAAACAAGACCGGAGCACCCTATGGACAAATACTAGGTTGAATGAAACCCTTGTCTAGTAAGTCCTTGAGTTGGAGCTTCAACTCTTTCAATTCAGCCGGAGCCATCCTATATGGAGGAATTGAAATGGGATTTGTATCCGGTAATAAATCAATGTCAAAGTCCATTTCCCTTTGGGGGAGGTACTCCTGGAAGGTCATTAGGAAAAAAAACACTGGGAATTCTCTCACTACAGGGACTGACTCAATAGAAGGATTTTCACATTCTAAGTCCTTAACCCTCACCACATGGTATAAACAACCCTTGGCTATCATCTTACAAGCCTTTAAACACGAAATAATTTGACCCCTTGGCATAGAATTTCCCCCCTTCCACTCTAGAATAAGTTTATTAGGAAATTGAAACTTCACTACCCTTGTTCTACAATCTATGGAAGCAAAACAATCATGAAGCCAATCCATACCCAAGATGATATCAAAATCAAACATGTCAAGTTCTACCAAATCAACAAGAGTAACTCTATTGGGCAGTATGACAGGGCATTTCCTATAGACTATTTTTGCAACTATAGAGTCACCCATTGGGGTACAAACGGTAAAGGGCTCAATTAAAACATCGGGAAGTACATCAAACTTCCTAGGTACCAAAGGTGTTACAAAAGAAAGAGTAGCACCTTGGTCAAGCAAAGCATAAACATTAATAGAGAAAACTTGTAACATACTTGTCACAACGTCGGGAGAGTTTTCTTATTCACCCATAGCCTTGAGTGCATAGAAACGGTTCCTTTTAGAAGCTTTAGAATTTTAGGACCGCTTGGTTGAGCTTGACTATTACCCTTACCTTTACTTCTCACATTAGGACAATCTTTCACCATATGGCCACATTTTCCACAACCATAGCAACTATTAGTTCCAACAAGACATTCGTCCCCATGCTTCTTACCACACTTACCACAAGTTGGTCTTTCTCTTGGTGGATCAACATTACTCCCCTTTTGAGGTTTAGGATTAGAACCTCTATCATTGTGATTCTTGGAGAAATTTGAAGGAACTTGGTTTGAAAACCTCTTCTTAAACTTAGGCTTGTCTTGAACATCAAACCTACTTTTAGGAGAACCACTCTCAAGAGACTTTGCCTTCTTAGCTTCCCTATTCCTCTTCCTTAGGCGACTTTGCTCAACCTGTTGAGCATAAATAATCAACCTAGAAAGATCTATATTGTCATGAAGCATGGATGCACGACATTCTTCTTCATGCTCTTTGGACACGCCTGTTACATAACGGCTCATTTAATCCCTAGCATTAGAAACAAAAGAAGAAGCATATTTGGACAGCTTAATGAACTTCAAGGAGTATTCCTTAACAGTCATACCTCCTTGACGAAGGTTGATGAACTCCTCTAGCTTAGATTCTATTTGCTCCCTTAGGAAGAATCTATCAAGAAAGGCCTTTTTGAAGATCTCCCAAGTCACGGGACCATCTTCTAAAGCCCTACTATCCTTCCACAGATTGTACCATGTCTGAGCCACGTCCTTGAGTTGATAAACAGCAAGTTCAGCCTTCTCAGTAGTACTCACCCCCATAGCAAACAAAATCTTGTAGACCTCATCAAGGAAATCTTTGGGGTCTTCATCAACTTTTGATCCAAAGTACATGGGAGGATTCATCCTCGTAAAGTCTCTCAAACGGCTAGCCATATTACTAGCATGCTGGTTTTCTCGAGGTGCAACCTCTTTGTTAGCTTGAGCCGTGATGGCTTGAGCTTGGGTGGTGATGCATTGGGCCATTTGGAACAGGGCTTCCCTCACCTCACCATCCGTCATATCTAGAGGATTCACCAGAACTTGATGATTTGCAGCATCTTGCACTTCAGGAGCATTTCAGTTACCTTGCGGAGTATCTCCCACATTAGAAATCTCTTCCCCTACTCTTCTAGCAGCTGTCCTTCTTGTGTTCATCGTCTATATACACAAGAAAGGGATTAGATGCTAAAATACCCATAGTGTCAAAACTCTTAAGGCATGCATGACATAGAGTATCAGAAAAGAGAAGTTTCCTAATCATGACATAGTCCCTCGCCCACAATTGTGGCGCGCTTCACAACCATGAACAAGAAACTAGGTAATGTGGTTTAGTGAGACATTGATCCTAAGAATATTTAACATCATGCTCTGATACCAAGTTTGTCACACCCGTAGAGCATACCACGAATGAGACCGGCGTCGGCGTCCTCTCAGAGGACTCAGACAATCCCTTAGCATTCGTCATAACATGTGATCAATAAAATTACTGAAAAAATTAAAAATTTTGACATACTAATGAAGTATACTTAGACGTCATACTTAACATTTTTAAAGACATACGATAGTCTAAAATGTCTCGCATATATAAAAACCATCTAAGAGTGAAAATCCGGACTTAGCCTATAATAGTCAATATGCCATATAGGCCTTAATACTAAAGAATCCAAACAACATAAATGGAAATCTAATATTTTTAAATTCTACTAATGTCTTCATAAAGCTGGAAAATGAAATGGTAGCATCCCGAACATGAGGACCTACCGAGACTTGGAGAAAGAGTTCCAAGCTTCTTCAAATTGACCCCTTTAACTTCAATGGCCGGAACCTACAGTTGTAGTAATATAAAGTAATGGGGTTAGTACGCCACATGTACTAAGTATGGGTATATGCACATAACACATAGGGACATGCATAAAAAAGATCACTTATCATCTCTTTAGAAAACATGCTAAGTCATATGAAAGTATTCAATGCACATACCATATAACATATACAAGCTAAAGCATGATCATAATCAAAGACATATTCTCATACAGTCATGTTAACATTTCATATTCAATAGATCATATAAACACAACATACAAAACAGTTACCAATGACCTCATCCCTAACCTACAAGTGCAATGGTCATGTGAAGACCCATAAACCCACACAACCAAGTAGATAATATAGGAGACCATAAGTAAATCCTTGATTCATGTACTTGTAACATGAGTAGTCATTACTTCATATAACAATATAACCAAATAGCATATTCATCATAATGACCAACATCATTTAAGAGTAATATCATGTATCATAATCGTCATTCTTTCATGTTATCATATTCATAAGAACAATCTCCTAGGACTTCCCTTAGAGTCAACTTGTGCAATGTCTAGGTAGAGTGTCATACCCCTACCTATACTAATCAAACTCCTCAAGTCACCCTAGTCAACGTTCATTTACTTGTCTTTCATTTTACATGAGGGAACATTTGCATTACCCTACATAGACCATGTGAGCTAAATATGGAATCCGGTGTCATGAAACCCCACACCGAAAGAAGGTGGTCCACCGGCCAAAGTAGAACCTAACATGACATAGCTTTCTAGGTGGATCCACTACATAGTATCCTATGGTGTCAACATAGTTCAAGAACTAGGAGATGTATTAGAGACCCATAGTTCCACAATACATGGCAGCCTCAATCTCATGAGAATCATGTAAACCTACCTTCCAACTAGGGAAGGGACACTTCTCATATCTAGTTCATCGGTGCTTCGCTTAAGTCCCTTTCTTGAATACCTTTAAGTTCTCTTTTTTAATAAACTTATCATAGGTCATAGGAGATTAAGTCCTTGTAAAACATGATGATAAGCTCTTTTAGATTAGATGAGAATTTCCTTTCATCATAACACTTCATATGTGAGATTAACATAACATAATCACCTTGTGTAAAGCATACAAGGGATATCATAACTTGCATTTTCATATTCTTATCATGATCTCACAATTTACAGGTTCATAGCCCAGCATATTCACATAACAACATCATACATTACTTTCGTAATCATAGCATCATAATTATAGGCTAACATAAGCATTGAGAGAAATCACAGTTAGAAGACTTTCCTCTTGCTTCCAAGAATCTTATTCATCATACAATATTTAATCATACATAGTGAAATACCTAATGGCATAATCAACAACTTATCAAATCAGGTACAAGATCAATGCATAGAGTAGGAGAAGGTAAACGGGTCGTTAAAGGGTTCATTCAAGTCTTAATTCGAATCCTAACGTTTACACATTATCAAATACCATAAACAACCCATTCGAAGCCATCATTTAGAGAAAGATCATGTATCACACGACATTCAAACATTATCCATCAATTACTCAAAAATTCATGTGAAATTAAATATAGAAAACGTTTACTTTTCAATGAAAATCATAAATCTAGGGTTAGGAAGAAAATCCAATTTGTAGAGTAAAACCCCTAGTATTTGAAGTTCTTAAAAACTTATCTTGAAAGGACCTCTTGGGTAAAGGAATCCCAAGAGTGAAAAAAACCCATACCTTATAGATGAAGAATCCACGAAATCTTATTGCAAACTTCGAAACCTTCGTCTTCTCCCTTAAGCTTTTCTTGTTCTTCAATGGAGTTTGGATTCTTCATATATTGAGAGAAATTTCCTTTGATCTGATTTGGGACATGTAAAAGTGGTCTAAAACTGACCTAATATCAATATATAGTAGTCCCATGAATTACCCAAAAGACCCTCCACTTAAATGGGTCCTTTTAATAAGTTAAATTACCAAAAAGTCCCTCCTAAATTGACTAAAAATAGGAGAGCATTTGACTTAACCAAATTCTGAAAATTTTCTAAGTGTCTCGGATTTGACCATGAATTTAAATTAATTAATGAAGTTGCTAATTTAATTAATTAAGTGACCTAGGGTAATTACTAAAGTACCCCTAAGTCACTAGGATCATAACCAACCCTTTGGACCATTGTAGGTTAGGTACTAGGATGTTTCTTTAGTTAGCTACTCGGCTAGTGTCACCCGGTTAGGTCTTAGGATTTCGGGTACACTAGTTAGTTCATTTTTGTTAGTCCTAGGTTAGTTAGCTAGTTAGGTAAGTTAGTTAGAACCTAGGATTGGTTAGGAAGCTCGGCCCCACGTGGCTTGACCCGACGCGTGCCGACCCCCTAACCGCCCTAATCAAATCGGTTGGGCTTGGTCGCTTGTCTCTCGGTCGGTAGCACATGTGCTTGCACATGTTCTTGCATATGTGTTGCCATGTACTTTCTTAACCGTGCACTCTGTAGTTGCACTTGGAAAGTTCACTTCTTGTCCAAGGATCCTCACTTTGTCCTTGGACACTTCTTAATTTACATGATCATTTTAAATGATCATGTGTTATGGTACCTAGGCTTGACACTTGGATGCCTCGTACCTAATGTGTAAGCAATAAAAATAAGAATTTTAGCTTAGGGTCTTCATTGCAGGTACAATTCCTAAACAAGCTTGGATTGGAGCATTTGAACATCAAAGTGTATTTTAAGTTACTTGCATATACATAGAAATTGGCTAACACCCTTAAGCCAATATTCTCTAACATGCCAATATTACTCAATATTGGGCATTGGTATGCCTATGTACCTCAATACGTATTAGTAAAACCTAATAGACTCTTCACTAAACAAGTACATTTTATGGAAACATCATTTTAAGCATTATTAAATAGATTAAGCTCTAGTCTAAGTCATGGAATTTCCAAAGTGTTACACCAAGACATCTTTCTGAACTATATATGTTCACTATAAAATTCTAGTTATGTATTTTAGGTGAACGAATGCCCCGGCGGCGTTTATGGACCTGATGAATAGAGTTTTCCAAAAATACCTAGACTCATTTGTGATTGTGTTCATTGATGATATTTTAATATACTCGAAGAATGAAAATGATCATGAGAGTCACTTGAGGTTGGCCTTTCAAGTCCTCAAAGAACACCAACTTTATGCCAAATTTAGTAAGTGTGAATTTTGGTTGAGGTCAGTTGCTTTTCTTGGCACTATTATCTCTGGTGAGGGTGTAGAGGTTGATCCGAAGAAGACGGATACGGTCAGAAATTGGCCTAGACCTATGACTCCCACAGACTTAAGAAGTTTCTTGCGTCTAGATGGGTATTATAGAAGGTTTGTTGATGGATTTTCATCCATTTCTTCTCTTTTGACAGCCTTGACCCAAAAGAAGGTGAAGTTTTAGTGGTCTGAAGCCTGTGAGAAAGGTTTTCAAGAGTTGAGAGATAAGCTTACCTCCGCTCCGGTGTTGACCTTACCGGAGGGTAATTAAGGCTTTGTGGTATATTTTAATGCTTCCTGAGTGGGATTGGGATGTGTCCTCATGCAACATGGCAAGGTGATTTCTTATGCTTCTAGGAAACTAAAAATTCATGAGAAGAATCGACCAACTAATGCTCCTTAGTTAGTTGTTGTAGTTTTTGCCTTGAAAATATGGAGAAACTACTTGTATGGTGTGCATGTTGATGTGTTTACTGACCATAAAAGTCTTAAATATGTGTTTACACAAAAGTAGTTAAATCTCTGACAGAGAATATGGTTAGAATTGTTGAAGGATTACGACATGAGTGTCCTTTACCACCCTGGCAATGCCAATGTGGTTGCGGATGCTTTGAGTCGTATGACTATGGGTAGTGTGTCTTATGTTGAAGAAGTCAAGAAAGAACTTGTGAAAGATGTTCATAGGTTGGCTCATTTAGGTGTGCGGTTAGAAGATTCTCCAAATGGTGAATTTATGGTCCATCATAACTGATTCATCATTAGTGGTTGAGGTGAATTCTAAGCAACACCTTGATCCTCTATTGATGGAGTTGAAGGAATCGGTACTTAGTAAGCTCAATGAGTCATTCTCCCAAGGGGGGATGGTGTTCTTAGGTACCAAGGTAGATTATGTGTACCGAATGTTGAGGATTTGAGAAATCGAATTCTAGAAGAAGCCCATGGTTGTCACTATTCTATACATCCGGGTTCCACAAAAATGTATCATGATATTAGGGAAATTTATTGGTGGATGCTTTAAAAAGGGACATAGCAGAGTTTGTTACTAAGTGTACAAATTTCTAACAGGTTAAAGCTGATCATCTTAAACTGGGTTGCTTAACCCAAATCATGGATTTTCCTACTTGGAAGTGGGAAGCCAATAATATGGAATTTGTTTTTGGGTTGCCTCGAACCCGGAGGCAAAATGATTCAATATGGATTATTGTGGATAGGTTGACCAAATCTTCCCATTTTATTCCTGTTAACTCTTCTTATACTTTTGAAGATTATGCAAGAATGTACATTAATGATATTGTTAGTCTTCATGGGATTCCTTTGTCCTTCATTTCAGATAGAGGTTTCCAATTCACTTCTCGTTTATGGAATTCTTTCCAAAAGGGTTTAGGTACGCAAGTAAAACATAGCACCGCTTTTCATCCTCAGACAGATGGTCAAGAGGAATATACCATTCAGACCATTGAACACATATTAAGAGTCTGTGTTATTGATTTCAAAGGAAACTGGGATGATCATCTACCTTTGATTGAGTTCTCTAAAAACAATAGCTACCATTCGAGCATCTCCATGACACCTATTGAAGTTCTTTATGGTAGAAGATGTAGGTCTCTAATTGTATTGTTTGAGGTTGGTGAGACCTCACTCTTGGTCTAGAGATTATCTATCCGAAGAAGACGGATGCGGTCAGAAATTGGCCTAGAGCTTTGACTCTCACAGACATAAGAAGTTTCTTGCATCTAGCCGGATATTATAGAAGGTTTGATGATGGATTTTCATCCATTTCTTCTCCTTTGACAGCCTTGACCCAAAAGAAGGTGAAGTTTGAGTGGTCTGAAGCTTGTGAGAAAGGTTTTCAAGAGTTTAAAGATAAGCTTACCTCCGCTCCGTTGTTGACCTTACCGGAGGGTAATAAAGGCTTTGTGGTATATTTTAATGCTTCTTGAGTGGGCTTGGGATGTGTCCTCATGCAACATGGAAAGGTGATTGTTTATGCTTCTAGGATGATGATGGTAAGTTCTTGCATTTCTCGTTAGTGTTATAAGTTCCTTCTAAGTGGGGCAGTATGGTTAGAAGATGGGCTAGAATGTTCTAGAAGCTTGTTGCATGTGCATGGTGTTTAGGAGTCTTGTTGAAATTGAATTTCATTGATTTCTTGCATTGTGTATTTTATGAAGCCATGATTATGTTGTAAAAGGTTTTTATGTGATTTTATCTTGCATATAGCATGTTTCTATCATGAATTTCTTAAAAGTTGCATTTTTCAAAAAACTTGCATAATTTACTGTAGCTTTGATTGCTCACTATCAGAATTTCGGAAATTTGGTAAATTCATTCTTTGGTCGAAAATTGTTGTAATATGGTTAGAACTTATGTATATGAGCATGATAATAAATATAAAATGAGTTTTTGCTATTTTGAATAAAGGATGAGAGTTTTATAGCATGATAAGTTATAGAATCTATTCTAGTTTCTCGTTGTGTTCAGATTATATTGATTGTGTGAAATTGATGTTTTCTCCTTAATTGTGTGTTATGTGGTATGGTTATGATCTTCTAATTGAATCTCTATTCTTGGAAGTGTTCGGAGAGTGGCAAGTGTCATTCGAGGACGAATGTTGTCCAAGTGGGGGAGATTGTAAGATCCCGAAAATGACTTAGGTGAACTAGAGCCTAAAATGGTAGTAATGATGTTATAAGGTCCTAAAATGGTCTATAATGTGGTATAGAGGCAGTGCATAAGAGTTTAGGTGCATTGGAAGTCAAACGTCAAGGGACGACTAAGACGTTCCACGACTAAGTCACCTATGTGTCTCATATGTGTTTTATGTGTTTATGTGTGTTTCATGAGGTTATGAGGTCTTTAAATGAGTTATTATAGTGTATATAGGCAGTGTGTCACGTTTAGTGAAGTTTTGAGGTCAAACGTTCAATAACATCCAAGAACTACCTTGGTAAGTAGTCCTCCTTCTTTCGGTGTAGGGTTCCATGACACCGAATTCCACATTAGCTCATGTGGTCTATGTCGGTTAAGGCAAGATGTTCGCAAAAGGTAAAATGAAGTAACAGAATGAACTCTAACTAGGATGACCTAAGGGGTTTAGCTTAGTCTAGGTGGGGGTATGGGACTCTACCTGTACATTGCACTAGTTAGCCTTGAAGGAAGTCTTAGAAGGATGTTCTTATGTATGTATATGTTTACAAATGTAAATTATATGTATATGATGATTTTTTATGTTTTTGATATTATATGTTATTGGTTTCACTTATGAACATATGATTGGTCTCTATTGCTAAAGTATTATGTTATGTACTATTAATGATATGCTATGTGAAGTTGGACATTGGTTATGGTTCTTGTTAGGTTTAATTTATTGAGTAAGGTTATAGGTTTTTGCTTAGTTATTGCACTAGTGGACTTAATGAGGGTTCATGAGTAATGGTCTTGATTTGGTTATGATGTTATGAACTCTTATATATGCTTGTTGAAGTTATAGCTTGATGATAGAGTTGTATTGACTATGTGCTCAAGTATGTTGATATGCATGTTGACTTGACTAGACTTAGTAGTGTTGGTATTGTGATGTACGTGGTATTGAATTAATGAATATACATGATTGACTTGTATTAGATCTTGAATGTGTATAAGACTTTTCAAAGTAAATGGCATGCTTTAATGAAATGTCCCTTTTTAGCATGATTTTTATGTTGTGTGTTCATGTGTGCCCATACTTAGTACAATGATGTGCTAACCCTATTTCTACCTTTTTTGTCCCAAATATTTTAGGTTCCGGTCGTTGAAGGGATTGTGACGACATCGAAGAAAGGCTTGGAATTCTCACTCTCTAAGTTGGGTAGGTCCTCACTACTTCGAGGACAATGCCATTTACTAGCTTCGGATATTGCTTAGTCTTAAAGACAATATGTTCGTTTTCTTTCATTTGAGTACTAAAGATTGTATAGCCTATATGTGGCTCTTATTGTATTAATGTATGGGCTATGACCAATTGTTATACTCTTGTTAGATGTTTATGAGAAGAGACATTTGTTTTTAAGACTATGTTATATATATATATATATGTATATATAAATATATATATGTGCAATAATAATAGAAGACTATGTAATCTTCTTATACGAAGGGTCTATGTATACTCGATATGACTATATTATGTGTATGCGAGAGGTCTATGTAAACCTCATAATAGATAGAAGAAATATTTTAATTTTTCGCATTTTTAACCTATGAATGTAATGATGTAAGATAAAAGGCTAATCATAGTCCTCTTCGAAGACGACGATGACGGTTACGTCTAGGGGGTGCTCCCCGGATGTGACACTCGAGACCAAGGAGTTAAGACTCACAAACATCAAACCACCCGACCGGAGACCTACATCTCCTACCATAAAGGGCTTCAAATGTAGACATCCAAATACTCGAATGGTAACTATTATTATAGGAGAACTCAATTAACGGCAAGTGATTGTCCCAATTACCTTTGAAATCTATCACACAAGCTCTGAGCATATATTTTACGGTTTGAATAGTATACTTCGCTTGACCATCCATTTGGGGATGAAAAGCGGTGCTAAGCTTTACTTTAGTACCCAACCCTTTTTGGAAAGATCTCCAAAAGCGAGATGTAAATTGGGTACCTCTATCCGATATGACGGACAAAGAAATCCCATGAAGACTCACAATCTCATAAATTTAGATCCTTCCATAATCCTCCATCGTATAAGTAGACTTAACAGGAATAAAATGACAGGACTTCGTCAACCTATCCAAAATAACCCAATTGAGTCACTTTGCCTCCAGGTTCAAGGAAACCCAACAACGAAGTCCATATTAATCTCTTCCCACTTCCAAGTAGTAACATCCATTTCTTGAATTAGACCACTAGGCTTTTGATGCTCGGCTTACACTTGTTGACAGTTTGGACACTTGGATACACTATGTCCCTCTTCAAGCCATCCCATCAATGTACATCTCTAAGATCTCGATACATCTTGGTGGAACCCGTATGGATGGAATATCGGGAACCATGAGCTTCCTCTAGCACCCTATTCCTTAAATCGTCAACATCCAGCACACATAATCTATTTTGGTACCTTAGCACACTATCCCTCCCTTTGGAGAATGTCTCATTCAACTTGCTAAGTACTGATTCCTTCAACTCCATCAATAGGGTACCAAGATGTTGTTTAGACTTCACCTCAACCACTAAGGATGACTCAGAGTTATTATGAACCACAAAACCACCATTTGGGGAATCTTCCAACCGAAGACCCAATCTAGCCAATCTATGAACATCCTTCACTAGGTCTTTCTTCTCTTCTTCTATATGAGACACTACCCATGGTCATATGACTCAAAGCATCCGCAACCACATTGGTCATGTCGGGGTGGTAGAGAACACTCATGTCGTAATCTTTTAACAATTCCAACCATCTTCTTTGTCGGTGATTTAACTCTTTTTCGGTTAACACATATTGAAGACTCTTATGGTCGGTATATATTAACATCCACATGAACACCATACAAGTAATGTCTCTATATTTTCAAAGCAAACACTACGGCCGCTAATTCAAGATCATGAGTTGGATAATTCTTATCATGTATCTTGAGTTTCCTAGAGGCATAGGCTACTACCTTCCCATGTTTCCTAAGAACACAGCCCAAACCCACTCGAGATGCATCTCAATATAGCACAAAACCCTTGGTACCCTCCGGTAAAGTCAACACTAGAGCGGAGGTAAGCCTATGTTTCAAAATTTGAAAATTTCTTTCACATGCCTCCGACCACTCAAATTTCACACTCTTTTGGGTCAAGTTAGTCAAAGGAGAAGCTATGGATGCAAAACCATCCACAAACCACCTATAGTACCCGGACAAACCCAAGAAACTTCTAATGTCGATTGTGTCACGACCGGAATGTAGACCCCATACGAGACCGGCGTCGTTGACCTCTCAGAGGTCGCAGACAAGCCTACATACGTCATTCTTACTTCATCTAGGTTAATTTTAGTGGAAAATTTGAACTTTTTGATTTCTTATTTCATGCTAAACATTTTAAACTTAACATCATAGGCGTTCACAAATCAACCAACTAATATACAGATAATCAAATGAAAGAAACAATTCATAATTGCATTAAACGTATTTTTGCCAAAACGACACCAATACAAAGTCTGAAATGAAAGTGGAAAGAAACACTACTGGAACATGCCCCACTAGGTAAAGCCTAAATCTAAGCTAGGTAATAACGGTAGACATCCTCGAAAGCATGAGGGCCTACCAAGTCCGGATGAAAGCTCCACGTCCGGATAGCTGCAACATCAACCTGTAAGCTCTAGAGTCCACCTGTACCTGCACCTAAAAATATAGAGTTGTATGGATTAGTACACACTTGTACTAAGTATGGGTATATGCAAGCATACACCAAGGACATGCATGAGTAAGAATAGCTCTTTCCTAACAACATGATTATGGAAAGTCAAGTCAGTGGACTTGCCAAATTGGGATTAGGAAAGTTAATGAGCTTTCCAAATTTGGATTAGGAAAGTTAATGAGCTTTCCAAATTTGGATTAGGAAAGTCAGTGAACTTTTCAAATTTGGATTAGGAAAGTCATGCCATGAGAGTAACATGCATCATCATACTTATCATATTGCACACAGCACATAGCATCTTACACATAGCACATATCATATTGCATATAGCACATAACATCTTTCATATCATTGATTCATATGCCATGAGACCTTGGAATCATAGACTTGACATTAAGACTTTCCAAAATGAGGGCTCAACATATGGGACCTCAACTAGGGAGTCTTCATTAGCAAACACAAAGTCTGCTTCATTCATTCATACGTACTTTATTTTATTCATTCATAAGCTAGTGTAAACACCATCTATACCTAGGATGTAGTTTAAGACTCCCATCGGCTTTGCTGTGCAATGATCAAGAATAACCTAGTGTCATTACTTGAGTCTAGCTCACCTCCTGATTATCCTATCCTAACACCTTTAGTATCGTTCATTTCATTATGTGCATCATTTGAGGCTGGCCTCATTCATTCATTGGGAACTTTAACTTTAACCGACATAGATCATGTGAGCATCATGAAATCCAGTGTCTCCCCCACACCGAAAAGAGGTGGAATCACCGGCCAAAGTGACCCAAAACATGCTAGCGTACATGGGAATTTAACCCCGCCAGATCCCTATATTGGCAGTATAGGTTTGAAGACTAGGAGATATAAAGAGACCCATAACCGGCAAGCCGGAGAGTCTCATCTCATGAGAGTTACGTGAACCTCCGCCCTTCCCGAAAGAAGGCATCACCGCTCATAGCCAGTCTATCGGTGCTCAGTATAAAGTTCCATTACATTCAACTCATACGTCATGGAAGCTGGCTTCTAGTATGAGGACATCATAGCTCAATAGATGATTTCTCATCTCATCATTAGTATTAAGTGTGTTAATCTCAATACTTTCATTAGACTGTTCATAGAGACTGGTCTCTTCATTAACTTTACACTCTCATAGGTGAGTACGTTTTGGTAACATTTACTTAGTCTCATTTGAGACTGTTCTCATCTTTTACATTAGCCTCATATCATGTTGTCACCACATTGATTAACATTAGCACATTTACTCTTCATAATTACTCACCCCTTTTTATGTGAATGTTCATTTCATCATATGCCAATGCACTTGGCCATTTGTGTGTTTCACACTCTTACTTAACCCTTCTAGGGTTTCATCATTTCATTACATAATAAACATTTCATCGTATGCCAATGCTCTTGGCCATTTAGTGTATTTTACACTCGTACTTAACCCTTCTAGGGTTACATCATTTCATTACATACATCTTAGGTTCACTTATTTTTAAATGTATGCTAGACTTATGGGTCTATACATATAAGCCATGAGGCTTCATTCATAGTTCGTTTAAGTGATTCATATCTTCCTAAGATTATGTAGTAGAAGACTTATGCATCTTGTATGTATGCCAAGATCTCAATTTCAATCTAAGTAGGCGGCATTATTCTTGAACATTTAATTCACGTATGACTTATGTATCAATACGATATTTTGGGCAAGGAAACCCGAGTTTCAAATCCCTTGGACAACACTTTACATTTTTCATTTATTTTATTTTTTGTCCACATGACATTGGGACCCTAGATCAAGCCCCAACATCAACATTTCCTCTTTATTTTTCTCCTTGGAATCTCCTCTTACTTGGCCGAGGGGTTGTGGGATCGAACCCTCACAACCCCTTTTATTTTTTTCATTTAATTCTCCTTGTTTAATTTGAATAGACCATGAGGTTGTGGGATCAAACCCCCACAGCCTCTCTTTATTTTTCTTTTACTTCGCAGCTACTGCCTAGAGGTCGTGGGTTCAATTCCCACGCCTCACAAATCTTTTATCTTCATTTTTCTCTTAACTCCCTTCACTGCCTTGAGGTCGTGGTTTCGATTCCCACGCCTCACATTTCTTTTATTTTTATTTTCCCTTGCTCCTTTACTCTCCTTCACTACCTTGAGGTCGTGGGTTCGATTCCCACGCCTCACATTTCTTTTCTTTTCTTTTTCCTTTACTCCCACTCGCTTCCTGGAGGTCGTGGGTTCGATTCCCACGCCTCCCATTTTATTTTATTATTTTTTTTGTAATTTACCTTTCAGCCAGCACACCCTAGATCGATTCCCCTTGACCCCCATTTCCCTTTTTGCTATTTTAAGAAATTATACGGGTGAGGTCGCGGGTTCGAATCCTGGTGACCTCACCTCATTTTTTACTCAATTAATTTTCCAGATTTGTTCATCTACATTTAGCCTAAACTAAACTTGTAAGTTTGCTGGAAATTTGGTCATTTTTCAGCTCATTTTCACTTGAACTCTTAGGGAAATTCATAGACCATTTAACACGTTTTGGGGTGCATTTTTCATAGATTCGTTTAGACAAAAGATTGATACTCAAATCATCCACACTTCCATTTTAATGAACATCATGATTTACATAGTTTTATGCACTTAAAATAACAACCATAACATTATCATTTTTGGAGCCTCAAGCCGAGAACTCATAGTCACTGCCACATTTTTGCACACACATGCACATAGTTTCGGAACACATAGGTTGTCATTCATACGATTTAAAATACACAAACATAAACATATTCATCACAAAAACACAACATACACCTAAATCTACCAGCTATCATACCCAACCTACGAATCATTGGGAGCTAGTGACAGGGACATGCAACGGGGAACAACCCTAGTTTTCGAACAAAATAATCTGAATCTTAATGGGTCTCTTGGGAAAAGAACCAAGAGAGAAGAGAACCCATACCTTTTTGACGTTAAACCCTCGACTTACTGCCCAAAAACTCCACCAAAGATCACGTCTAAGCCTCTTCAATGTCAACACCACTCGACGGACAACCTCCCTTACCCTAACGTGCACTTAACGTTTGTTTTCTTGTAATTTCGTGTGAGTTCTTCAAGTGTGAAGAACTTGGTTTATTTTTCTGTTCTTGTATCTTATTTTGGCAGAGATAATACCTGAGAAAGAAGAAGAGATTGAGCGTGAGAGTTGAGAGATAAACGTGAGAGAGTGGGAGTTGTATGAGGCTTAGGAGTCTAGTTTTAGGACTTAGTCAACAAGGTTTTGTTTAATTATCAAAAAATCTGATTTCTGTTTTATTTTAAATCAGCTAATGAATAATAATTATTAATTAATTACATTAATTTAATAACTTAAATAAAAATAACTTTAATTCATTGCTTCCACCTAGTTTCGAACCCGGGTGGAGCAAGACTTCACTTCAAGAGCCCATTTTCGGCCCTCTCTCCCCAAATTGCCCCTCCACCTTATTAATTAAATAATTAATTCTATATTTAGGGTAATTACGATACTATAGCCAGGAAAAAGACCATTTTACCCCAAGACACTCCAAACCTAAGATTCCCCTTTTTAAGTCCGGTAGAGACTCCTTCGAGTAAATCATCGTATTCGAGAGCCCTACATGGTTGGACCCAACCTTTCCAAGATCAACTAACTCCCCAAGTTAGTTGGCTTGGCTGTAGCAAGGGTTCCGAGGTCTGGTTCTACGCGCATCAATCCGTGTGAACCCTAGTCTAATCGTAGGCATTTTTGAAACATTAAGCATTACTTATCATATCCATTTTTAGGGTTGTTACATTATCCCCGCCTTAGAAACATTCATCCCATAATGACACTATTACTATCTAGCGTAATGCCAGTCAGATCATAACATAATCACTATGCACAGTCAAGCAATTGCAACAAAAATGGACAGATTAGGAAACTTAGACTTAAGATAATCACTATGCACAGTCAAGCAATAGCAACAAAAATGGAGAGATTAGGAAACTTAGACTTAAGATAGGAAGTCTAACCTCAAGAGCTGAAAAGATGAGGGTAGCGGGATCTCATATCGGCCTCAGCCTCCTACATAGCACCCTTAACAAGATGATTTCTCCACAATACATTCACTGTGGCAATCTCCTTGTTCCTCAGCCGCTTGATCTGTCTGTCTAAGATCTCAACAGGTACCTCCTCATAGGACAAGTCTTCATCGACCCCCAAACCTTCAACAGGTACATTCGATGCTGGATAACCTAGGCACTTCTTTAACATGGATACATGAAAGACTGGATTGACCGAAGCTAGCTTCGCAGGCAATGCCAACTCATAGGCCACCTCACCCACACGCTGTAGAATCTCGTATGTCCCAACATACCTCGGACTCAACTTCCCCTTTCTGCCAAACCTCATCACCCCCTTGATAGGTGATATCTTCAGATAGACCTGGTCACCAACATCAAACTCTAAGGGCCATTTTCTGTTATCTGCATATGACTTCTGCCGACTGTAAGCAGTAGCCAACCTGTCCCTAATTAGTCTGACCTTCTCTAAGGCCTCATGAATGATATCTGGACCTAAATGGATGACTCTCCAACCTCGAACAACCTAACTGGAGATCTACACCTCCTACCATACAGTGCCTCAAACGGTGCCATCCCAATGCTGGAGTGATAGCTATTATTATACGAGAACTCTATCAAAGGAAGATGGTCATCCCAGCTACCCCTAAAGTCAATCACACACGCTCTCAATATTTCCTCCAATGTCTGAATGGTGCGCTCTGCCTGCCCATCAGTCTGAGGATGAAAGGCAGTACTAAGCTTTACCTGCGTGCCCAAGCTCTTCCGGAAAGATCTTCAGAAATGTGAAGTAAACTGAGCTCCTCTATCTGAAATGATAGAGAAAGGAATCCCATGCCATCTCACAACCTCATCAATGTAGAGTCTCGTATAATCCTCGGTTCTGTAAGTAGATTTCACAGGGATAAAGTGGGCAAACTTAGTCATCATGTCCATAATAACCCATATGGAGTCATACTATCTCCTAGTCCTCGGAAGACCAACCACGAAGTCCATATTAATGTCCTCCCACTTCCCAGTCGGAACCTCAATAATCTGAGTAAGACCGCCAGGCTTAAGATGTTCTGCCTTAACCTGCTGACAATTAGGACACTTGGCCACATATTCTGCAATGTCCTACTTCATGCCATCAAATCTGCTTAAGATCATGATACATCTTGGTGGAACCTGGATGTATGGAATATATGGAATCATGCGCCTCTGCAACAATCCTGGTCGGCAAATCATCCACATCTGATACACACAGCCTGTCCTGATACCTAAGTATGCCGTCACCTTCCAAAGCAAAAGACTCATTCATCTTTATCAACACTGAGTCCTTCAGCTCCATCAACACAGGATCGAGATGCTGACCCTGCTTGACTTCAACTACCAAGGATGATTCAGAACTAGGATGAACTGAAACACCCCCACTAGTAGAGTCAACTATCGCACACCCAGTCTGGCCAGTCTGTGTACATCTTTCGCCAACTCCTTCTTCTCATCCTCAAAGTGGGTTGTATTTCCCATGCTCATCCTGCTCAAAGCATCAGCTACAACATTAGCCTTACCTGGATGGTAGTTGACATTCATATCATATTCTTTCAACAGCTCCAACCATCTCCGCTGACGTAGATTCAACTCCCTCTGCGTGAACACGTACTGGAGACTCTTGTGGTCTGTGAACACATCCACATGCACTCCATAAAAGTAGTGCCTTCACAGCTTCAGTGCAAACACCACATCTGCCAACTCCAGGTCATGAGTGGGATAATTCTTCTCAGGAACCTTGAGCTGTCTGGACGCATAAGCTATCACCTTACCAACCTTCATAAGAACACAACCCAAACCAACCCTATATGCATCACAATAAACAGTGTAATTCTCACCACACTTAGGCAAAGTAAGAACCGGGGCTGAAGTGAGTCTGTCCTTGAGTTCCTGGAAACTCTTCTCACAAGTCTCCGTCCACTCGAACTTGGCCTTCTTCTTAGTCAAAGTTGTCAGTGGGGCAGTAATGGAAGAAAAACCCTCCACGAACCTGCGGTAGTAACCAGCCAATCCTAGAAATCTATGGATGTCAGTGGGAGTAAGAGGTTTTGGCCAGTTCTTAACAGCTTCAGTCTTCCTGGGGTCCACCTCCACATCCTGATCGGACACAACATGACCCAGGATGGTCACTGATCTAAGCCAAAATTCACACTTGCTGAATTTGGCATACAGCTGATGTTGTCTAAGTACCTGCAAGGTTAGTCTCAAATGTTGTTCATGCTCTTCCTTGGTCCTAGAGTAGATGAGAATGTCATCAATGAATACTATGATGAAAGAATCAAGGTACTCACGGAAGACTCGGTTCATGAGGTCCATAAATGCAACAGGTGCATTCGTGAGACCAAATGACATAACTAAGAACTCATAATGACCATAACGGGTACTAAAGGCTTTCTTTGGGATATCTCCATCCCTAACCCTAAGCTGATGATACCCTGAACAAAGATCAATCTTAGAGAAGAAACTAGACCCTTGGAGCTGATCGAACAAATCATCTATTCTGGGAAGTGGATACTTATTCTTTATAGTGACTTTGTTGAGCTGCCGATAATCGATACACATTCTAAGGGCTCCATGCTTCTTTTTCACAAACAACACTGGAGCGCCCCAAGGGGATATGCTCGGCTGAATAAAACCCTTATGAGTGAGATCTTTTAACTGCAGCTTTAACTCTTTGAGTTCAGCTGTAGCCATTCTTTAGGGAGGAATTGAAATTGGTTTAGTATCGGGTTCTAAGTCGATACCAAATTCAATCTCTCGAGGGGGAGGGACTCCAGGCAAATCATCAGGAAAAACATCTAGGAACTCATTCACTACAGGCATTGAGTCTATGGAAGGAATGTCATGATATAAATCATTAACACTCACAAGATGACACAATAACCCCTTGGACATCATTTTATTGGCCTTAAGTTCGAAATCAAGGGATTAGGACAACTCGAGTTGTACCCCTCCCAGACTAGCTCTTCTTCATTAGGGAAATGAAATCTCACCACTCTACTACGACAATCCAAACAAGCATAACAACTGTGAAGCCAGTCCATGCCAAGAATAACATCAAAATCATGCATGGGTAACTTAACCAAGTTTGCGCACATAGTCTTACCACTTACAACTATTGGGCAATCCTTGTATACTCTATCAGTTCTTACATTTTCTCCTAAAGGTGTACTAACCACTATAGAATCATGCAGAACTTCAGGCAATATCTCAAAAGTGAGAGCAAGCAAAGGAGTTACAAAGGAAAGCATAGACCCTGGATCAAGTAAAGCATAAACAGAAGTTGAAAATACTTGCAGCATACCTGTGACCACATCAGTGGACTTCTCCTACTCCTCCCTGCCCTTCAGGGCATAGAACCTATTCCTCTTAGGAGGCTCGGCTGCTCCTGCATCCTGTGGATTAGGCCTAGGCTTAGCATTATCTCCAACCTGACCTCTATTCTGTGGGCAGTCTCTAACCATGTGCCCACTCTTACCGCAACCGAAGCAGGTGTTAGTGCCCTGTCTGCACTCTCCACTGTGAGCATGGCCACACTTAGCACAGTTTTTTCTGGGATGCTGCATCTCACCTCCATTGCCCTTCTTGGGCTCAGGTCTGCCTCCTCTAGGTGTTGTAATCTTTTGAGAATTAAAGTTCCCAGAACTCTGCTGCCCCTTTTTGAACATGGGCTGCTCACGGACGCCAAAATTGTTTCTGTGGCCTCCATGGCTAGGACCTTCCTGATCTTGAGGCTTAGGCCTCCTAGTATCACGAGCGCCTCTTTTCTTGCGGTTGTCCTCTACCTGCTGGACATGCACCATCAACCTGGAGAGGTCCATGTTATCATGGAGCATCGCAGACCGACACTCCTCCTCCAGATCTCCGTTGATTCATGTGAGGAACCTGCTCATCTCATCCCTGCTGTTAGATACAAGGGAAGTAGCATTCCTAGATAATTTAACAAACTTCAGTACTCATCTCATCCTTGCTGTTAGATACTAAGGAAAGTAGCATACCTGGATACTTTAACAAACTTTAGGGAATACTCCCTGACTATCATTGATCCCTGCTTAAGGTTGATAAACTCCTCAACCTTTGCCTCCCTCATCTCCCTGGGAAAGAATGTCTCTAGGAAGGCTGTCTTAAATAGTTCCCAAGTGACCGGAACTCCGCCCAAAGCTCGGTTATCCTGCCACATCTTGCACCAAGTCTGTGCAACATCCTTGAGTTGATAGGAAGCCAACTCAGCTTTCTTAGTGTCTGTGGCCCCCATAGCCACCAAAATCTTATGCACCTCGTCCACAAACTCCTGGGGGTCCTCTGAAGTCTTAGACACTGTGAAAATAGGAGGATTCATCCTCGTGAAGTCTCTCAACCTGTCAGCCATGCTACAAACCGGTGGGTTCTCCCTCTGAACATCCTGCCGGTTGACCTAGGCAGTCATAGCCTGGGCCTGCATAGTGATGGCCTGTGCTATCTGGGCCAGATATGCCCACACCTCCGCATCAGTCAACCCAGCTGGGTTAACCGGCATAGCCACTCCTTCAGATGGAGCCTGGGGTGGAACCTGATTGTCCTCAGCAGCTGCACCTCCTCTCCTCTGACCAATGGTTCTCCTAGTATTCATTCTCTGAAAACAACAAAGATTGATGTTAGACACGCTCATAAGACCAAGAAATTAGACATTAGGAAAAGCACGATAAGATCAGAAGAAGGGAAATTTTCCTACGCATCATGCAGTCTCTAATTCAGTATAGTGGTGCACTTCACTACAATGACTTAGAAACTACTCAATGTGGTTGATGTGAACTTATTATTTTCTAAGTTTAACCTAGTTCTCTGATACCAACTTTGTCACGACCGGAATCTAGACCCCAGATGAGACTGGCTTCATTGACCTCTCAGAGGTCGCAGACAAGCCTACATACGTCATTCTTACTTCATCTAGGTTAATTTTAGCGAAAAATTTGAACTTTTTGATTTCTTATTTCATGCTAAACATTTTAAACTTAACATCCTAGGCGTTCACAAATAAACCAACTAATATAGAGATAATCAAATGAAAGAAACAGTTCATAATTGCATTAAACGTATTTTTGCCAAAACGGCACCAATACAAAGTCTGAAATGAAAGTTGAAAGAAACACTAGTGGAACATGCTCCACTAACTAAAGCCTACATTTAATATAGGTAATAACGGTAGACATCCTCGAAAGCATGAGGGCATACCAAGTTCGGATGATAGCTCCACGTCCGAATAGCTGCAACGTGAACCTGTAAGCTCTAGCGTCCACCTGTGCCTGCACCTAAAAATATAGAGTTGTATGGGATTAGTACACACTTGTACTAAGTATGGGTATATGCAAGCACACACAAGACATGCATGAGTAAGAATAGCTCTTTCCTAACAACATGATTATGGAAAGTCAAGTCAGTGGACTTGCCAAATTGGGATTAGAAAAGTTAATGAGCTTTCCAAATTTGGATTAGGAAAGTCAGTGAACTTTCCAAATTTGGATTTGAAAAGTCATGCCATGAGAATAACGTGCATCATCATACTTATCATATTGCACACAGCACATAGCATCTTACACATAGCACATATCATATTGAATATAGCACATAACATCTTTCATATCATTCATTCATATGCCATCTGACCTTGGAATCATGGACTTGACATTAAGACTTTCCAAAATGAGGGGTCAACATATGGGACCTCAACTAGGGAGTCTTCATTAGAAAACACAGAGTCTGCTTCATTCATTCATACG
This sequence comes from Solanum sitiens, assembly GCA_016801875.1. Lineage (NCBI taxonomy): Eukaryota > Viridiplantae > Streptophyta > Magnoliopsida > Solanales > Solanaceae > Solanum > Solanum sitiens. The sequence goes on from JABWTJ010000342.1 coordinate 485,404, forward strand.
TACTTCATTTCATTCATTCATAAGCTAGTGTAAACACCAGCTATATCTAGGATGTAGTTTAAGACTCTCATCGGGTTTGTTGTGCAATGATCAACAATAACCTAGTGTCATTACTTGAGTCTAGCTCACCTCTTAATTATCCTATCCTAACACCTTTAGTATCGTTCATTTCATTATGTGCATCATTTGAGGCTGGCCTCATTCATTCATTAGGAACTTTAACTTTAACCGACATAGATCATGTGAGCATCATGAAATCCAGTGTCTCCCCCACACCGAAAAGAGGTGGAATCACCGGCCAAAGTAACCCAAAACATGCTAGCGTACATGGGAATTTAACCCCGCCAGATCCCTATATTGGCAGTATAGGTTCGAAGACTAGGAGATATAAGGAGACCCATACCCGGTAAGCCGGACAGTCTCATCTCATGAGAGTTACGTGAACCTCCGCCCTTCCCGAAAGAAGGCATCACCGCTCACAGCTAGTCTATCGGTGCTCAGTATAAAGTTCCATTACATTCAACTCATACGTCATGGAAGCTGGCTTCTAGTATGAGGACATCATAGCTCAATAGATGATTTCTCATCTCATCATTAGTATTAAGTGTGTTAATCTCAATACTTTCATTAGACTGTTCATAGAGACTGGTCTCTTCATTAACTTTACACTCTCATAGGTGAGTACGTTTTTGGTAACATTTACTTAGGCTCATTTGAGACTGTTCTCATCTTTTACATTAGCCTCATATCATGTTGTCACCACATTCATTAACATTAGCACATTTGCTCTTCATAATTACTCACCCCTTTTTATGTGAATGTTCATTTCATCATATGCCAATGCACTTGGCCATTTGTGTGTTTCACACTCTTACTTAACCCTTCTAGGGTTTCATCATTTCATTACATAATAAACATTTCATCGTATGCCAATGCTCTTGGCCATTTAGTGTATTTTACACTCGTACTTAACCCTTCTAGGGTTACATCATTTCATTACATACATCTTAGGTTCACTTATTTTTAAATGTATGCTAGACTTATGGGTCTATACATACAAGCCATGAGGATTCATTCATAGTTCGTTTAAGTGATTCATATCTTCCTAAGATTATGTAGTACAAGACTTATGCATCTTGTATGTATGCCAAGATCTCAATTTCGATCTAAGTAGGCGGCATTATTCTTGAACATTTAATTCACGTATGACTTATGTATCAATATGATATTTTGGGCAAGGAAACCCGGTTTCAAATCCCTTGGACAACACTTCACATTTTTCATTTATTTTATTTTTTGTCCACATGACATTGGGACCCTAGATCAAGCCCCAACATCAACATTTCCTCTTTATTTTTCTCCTTGGAATCTCCTCTTACTTGGCCGAGGGGTTGTGGGATCGAACCCTCACAGCCCCTTTTATTTTTTTCATTTAATTCTCCTTGTCTAATTTGAATAGACCATGAGGTTGTGGGATCAAACCCCCACAGCCTCTCTTTATTTTTCTTTTATTTCGTAGCTACTGCCTAGAGGTCGTGGGTTCAATTCCCACGCCTCACAAATATTTTATCTTCATTTTTCTCTTAACTCCCTTCACTGCCTTGAGGTCGTGGTTTCGATTCCCACGCCTCACATTTCTTTTATTTTTATTTTCCCTTGCTCCTTTACTCTCCTTCACTACCTTGAGGTCGTGGGTTCGATTCCCACGCCTCACATTTCTTTTCTTTTTTTTCCTTTACTCCCACTCGCTTCCTGGAGGTCGTGGGTTCGATTCCCACACCTCCCATTTTATTTTGTTATTTTTTTTGTAATTTACCTTTCAGCCAGCACACCCAAGATCGATTCCCCTTGACCCCCATTTCCCTTTTTGCGATTTTAAGGCATTATACGGGTGAGGTCGCGGGTTCGAATCCTGGTGACCTCACCTCATTTTTCACTCAATTAATTTTTCAGATTTGTTCATCTACATTTAGCCTAAACTAAACTTGTAAGTTTGCTGGAAATTTGGTCATTTTTCAGCTCATTTTCGCCAACATTTTCACTTGAACTCTTAGGGAAATTCATAGATCATTTAACAAGTTTTGGGGTGCATTTTTCATAGATTCGTTTAGCCAAAAGATTGATACTTAAATCAGCCACACTTCCATTTTAATGAACATCACGATTTACATAGTTTTATGCACGTAAAATAACAACCATAACATTATCAATTTTGTAGCCTCAAGCCGAGAACTCATAGTCACTGCCACATTTTTGCACACATATGCACATAGTTTCGAAACACATAGGTTGTCATTCATACGATTTCAAATACACAAACAAAAACATATTCATCACGAAAACACAGCATACACCTAAATCTACCAGCAATCATACCCAACCTACGAATCATTGGGAGCTAGTGACAGGGACATGCAACGGGGAACAACTCTAGTTTTCGGACTGAATAATCTGAATCTTAAGGGGTCTCTTAGGAAAAGAACCAAGAGATAAGAGAACCCATACCTTTTTGACGTTAAACCCTCGACTTTCTACCCAAAAACTCCACCCAAGATCACGTCTAAGCCTCTTCAATGTCAACACCACTCGACGGACAACCTCCCTTAGCCTAACGTGCAATTAACGTTTGTTTTCTTGTGATTTCGTGTGAGTTCTTCAAATGTGAAGAACTTGGTTTATTTTTCTGTTCTTGTATCTTATTTTGGCAGAGAGAATAGTGAGAAAAAAGAAGAGAGATTGAGCGTGAGAGGTCAGAGATAAACGTGAGAGAGTGGGAGTTGTATGAGGCTTAGGAGTCTAGTTTTAGGACTTAGTCAACAAGGTTTTGTTTAATTATCAAAAAATTTGATTTCTATTTTATATTAAATCAGATAATGAATAATAATTATTAATTAATTACATTAATTTAATAACTTAAATAAAAATCACTTTAATTCATTGCTTCCACCTAGGTTCGAACCCGGGTGGAGCAAGACTTCACTTCAAGAGCCCATTTTCGGCCCTCTCTCCCCAAATTGCCCCTCCACCTTATTAATTAAATAATTAATTATATATTTAGGGTAATTACGATACTACCCTTAGCCAGGAAAAAGACCATTTTACCCCTAGACCCTCCAAACCTAAGATTCCCCTTTTTAAGTCCGGTAAAGACTCCTTCGAGTAAATCTTCGTATTTGAGAGCCCTACATGGTTGGACCCAACCTTTCCAAGCTCAACTAACTCCCCAAGTTAGTTATCTTGGCTGTATCAAGGGTTCTTAGGTCTGGTTCTACGCGCATCAATCCGTGTGAACCCTGGTCTAATCGTAGGCATTCTTGACACATTAAGCATTACTTATCATATCCATGTTTAGGGTTGTTACATATTGGAGTCAATGGTCTAGGCCAATTCTTAACCACCTCGGTTTTCTTTGGATCAACCTCAATACCCTCATTAGAGATGAGATGACCGTGAAACGCCACCGATCTCAACCAAAACTCACACTTGCTATATTTGGCAAATAGTTGGTGTTCCTTAAGGACTTGTAATGCTACTCATAAATGACAAATATGTTCACCCTCATTTTTTGAATATACCAAGATATCGTCAATGAAGACAATGACAAAGGAATCTAGGTAATCTCAAAACACCCAATTCATTAGGTCTATGAAAGCCGTCGGGGTATTAGTGAGACCAAAGGACATTACTAGGAATTCATAGTGACCATACCTTGTTCGAAATATCGTTTTAGGTACATCCTCACCTCTCACCCCAAGTTGGTGATACCCCGATCTTATGTCAGTCTTAGAAAAGCAACTTTCGCCTTGGAATTGATCAAACAAGTCGCCAATTTGAGGGAGTGGATACTTGTTCTTAATAGTGACTTTATTGAGTTGACGATAGTCAATGCACATCCTAAGGGACCCATCCTTCTTCTTAACAAAAAACACCAGAGCTCCCCATGGTGAAATACTAGGTTGAATAAACCCCTTATCTAATAAGTCTTTGAGTTGAAGCTTTAACTCTTTCAATTCCGCCAGAGCCATCCGGTAAGGAGAAACTGAAATGGGATTCATATTCGGCAATAAGTCAATACCAAAGTCAATTTCCCGTTCGGGAGGAATTACAGGCAAGTCATTGGAAATACCTTCGGAAAGTCCTTCACTACGGGGACTGAATCAATAGGAGAGATGTAGGACTCAATATATTTGACTCTTACAATATGGTAAATACACCCTTTAGAGATCATTCTACAAGATTTTAGACAAGAAACTGTACGACCTCTATTACCCCCCCCCCCCTCTCTTTAAACTCTAAGACGGGTTCATTAGGAAAATTGTACTTAACCACTCTTTTCCGATAATCAATGGAAGGGAAACAAGTATGCAACCAATCCATTCCCTAAAGGACATCAAAATCAAACATATCAAGTTCTACCAAATCCACCCATGTAACTCTATGTGGCAAAGATATGGGAAAACTCCTAAGGACTCTTCTAGCCACCATGGAGTCACCAACCGGGGTTGTAACTGAAAATGGTTCAATCAAAATATAGGGTAGAACATCAAACTTCTTAGATACTTTAGGAGTTGCAAATGATAATGTAGTACCGGGATCAAGTAAAGAGTAAACATCAATAGAGAAGACTTGTAAGATATCAGTGACCACATCAAGGACTCCTCTTGCTCACCTCTAAAGCGGAGATCATAAAAGTGGTTCCTCTTTGGAGCTTCGGACGTAGTAGCGCTAGGTTGAGATTGAACTCTCCCCTTCTCTTGACTCCTTATATAAAGGAAATCTCTAACCTTGTGGACACTCTTTCTTCACCTAAAGCAATTCTCCGTCCCAACTAGACACTCATCCCAATGGTTCTTACCATACTTGGAACAAGTTTGTTTCTTGCTAGGTGAATTTGCACTTCTCTAGTTTTGGTACTTAGTGTATACACCCTATACTTGCTTGACTTAGGAAAGTTGGAAGGAACTTGGTTGGAAACCCTTTTCTGGAACCTAGGATTGTCTTGAATCTCAAGCCTACCCTTGGAAGTACCCCCTTCATGAGACTTGGCCCTCTTAAGCACCTTATTCTTCCTCTTAAGTCTAGTCCATTCAACTTGTTGAGAATGAACCATCAACCTAGAGATATCCATGTTGTCATGTAGCATCGCTGAATGACACTCTTCAAAAAATGATTGGATACTCCCGTAACAAAGCGACTCATTTTATCCCTTGGGTTAGACACCAAGGAAGGATCATACTTGGACAATTTGGTGAACTTCAAGGAGTACTCTTGCACACTCATACCTCCTTGACAAAGGTTGATGAATTCTTCCACTTTATCTTCCCTTTTATCCCTAGGAAAGAAATGATCATGGAAAGCCCATATAAACATCTCCCAAGTGATAGGACATGCTCTCGAGGCTCTATTGTCTCTCGAATGGGTTTACCATGTTTGAGCTACATCCTTGAGTTGATAGGAAGCTAGCTCGGCCTTTTAACTTGAAGTCAACCCCATTGCATAGAGAATTTTGTACACTTCATCAATGAATTCTTGGGGATCTTCATTCACTTTCGACCCATAGAACATAGGAGGGTTCATCCTTATGAAATCTCTCTAGTGGGAAGTCAGAGTACTAGCATTTTGTTGAACACGAGGTCTAACCTCCCGATTATCTTGGGTCATCATGGCTTGGGCTTGAGAGACTATCGCTTGAGCTTGGATAGGCATGGCTTGTGCCAAAGTAAAAAATGCCGACCTTATCTCTCCATCCTTCATAGGTTGAGGAATGACCGAAACTTAGACTTGTGGAAGAACTTGGTTGTCTTGTAGAGGGACTTGGTTACATTGGGGAGGAAATCCCGCATTAGCCAAATCTTTCTTCACTCTTCTTGCTGTCGCACGTCTTGTAGTCATATCTTATATCAACAAGAAAAGGAATAGAAGAAAAAGACACATAGAGTTTCAACTCTCAAGGCACGACTTTGAAGATTACTACTAAGTGAGAATTCCTAAACGTCACATAGCCTCTCATTCATAAGTGTGACGTGCTTCATACCCATGAACAAGACTCTATTTATACGTGGTTCAATGAGACATCAATCCTAAAATTTCTTTAACCTCATGCTTTGATATAAAGTTTGTCACGATCGGGGAGCATCCCCTAAACATAACCGGCGGCGGCGGCCTCAGAGAGGACTAAGACTAGTCTCTTAGCATTCATCATTAAATTTCATAGGCTAAAAGTGCGGAAAATTAAAACTTTTTGTATATAACTATATAGTGAGGTTTGCATAGACCTCTCACATACTACATGTGGAGTTTACTTAGATTCCTCTCATATGAATCATACATAGTCTTCTCATTTAGACAACATAAGATACATAGAAATTAGTCTAATACTTCTTGTCATATTGAACCATCTAAAGAGAGTACAAATCTTGGCCATAGCCAATACAAAGTCAACATGTCAATATAGGCTTACATCAATAGCCAAACGATAAAGGAAAGAACAATGTCTTTATGACAATACAACTTTAAAGCTAGAATGTAGAAATAGATAACATCCCAGAACATGAGGACCTACCACATGGAGAAAAGAGTCCAAGTCTTCTTCAATTGGCCTTCTAAGAACTCAATGGCCGTAACCTACAAATTTATAGAAAACATAGATATGGGTTAGTACACCACTTGTACTAAGTATGGAAACATATGCGCATAAAACATTGAAATCATACTTAAAGGGACATTTGTTCACATGTTAATTTACTTTGAAAAGCCTTTATGCACATTACAGAACACATATTAACCAATAGACACATATTCATCAATACAAGACTATATGCAATACACACATTCTCAAGTAAAGTCAAGCCAACATGTGTAGTAGCATATTAGGTCACATAATCCAAAACAACTGGAACATCATTTCATAACAACAAGGCATGTAAAAGAGTTCATAACATCACTCCATATGCAAGACCGTTACTCTTAACCAATTACCAAGCTTACAAGTGCAATGATCAAGTGAAGTCCTATTACCTCACACAACCAAGTAAATCAAACAAAGGATCACAAGTAATGTCTAACTTCATATAAAATAGCATTACGAGTAGGCATCATCATATTTAACAACATAGACCAATTGCATGTTCATAAGTGAAATTGACATCATATAAGTCATCAACATATAGAGTGAACATTAGCATATTATTAGAGTCATAAAAGCATAAGAACGTCCTCCTAAGACTTCCCTCAAGGCCAACTACTGCAATGCATAGGTAGAGGCTCATACCCCTACCTATACTAAGATGAACCCCTTTAGTCATCCTAGTTAAAGTTCACATTATTACATTCATTTTACTTTCGGGAACAATTGTCTTAACCGACATAGACCACATGAGCTAAATGTGGAATCCGGTGTCATGAAACCCTACAGCGAAATAAGGTGGACTAATTGCCAAGGTAGTACCAAAACATGAACATAGCATTCTAGGTGGATCCACTAGCTACTATTCCTTGGGGGAAACATAGTTCAAGAACTAAGAAACATGCTTGAGACCCTCTTTATGCACAATTGCATTATAATCTCTATATCATGAGAACCATTGTGAACCTACCTTACCACATTGGGAAGGGACACTCTCTCATAAATATTTCACTCGGTGCTAAGCTAAAGTCCCTTTTTGAAATTTCTGTAAGCCTTCATTAATCATCATAGCTTAGGTTAGGTCATAGAGTACTTGCCCCTTGTATATCATAATCATTATCTCATTAGGAATTGCATGAGAAAATCCTTTCATAACAACCCTCATATGTGAGATTAACACATTATCATCATCATATCATTGTAAGGCACCGAAGTGATCCATAATCAACCTTATATCATTACACCTTAATCATAATCTCACAATCCATATAATCAATAAATTTCAATTACATTTATTATACCATCACCTATAGAATCTAGTCACCACTTCAATTGAATACCATCATCAAGTATAAGTCATCACAATTGAAGTAATGATTCAAGACATAGGTCTTACCAATTCACCTTCACAAGCCTTCATCCATGGTATTACCATAAACCACCCATATTAATCCAATAATAGACTTAATAACATCACATAATAGTAATTAACACAAGAACTAATTCAATTGCACCATCATTATTCAATTCAACATCAATTTATAACCTAGGGTTAGGGAAATAGGGTAAATTCATGATCTCATCTGTAGAACTAGGTCTAACATGAAGAAATAACATAATTCACCTATAATAAATCATAATTTATCCTTAAAAATAAAAAAAAATCAAGAAAAATCTAATTTCGAAGATCAATTTTGGATTACGAATGTAACCCATATTTTTATCAACTTTTGGGAATCAATTTGGAAGAACCATTTGGGGAAAGGATTACCAAAGGTGAAGATTTATCATAACTTGTTAATACTATAAGATTGATGGGGAGAAAGGTTCCTGCATCCCTAAACCCTTTTTGACCTTGGTCTTCTATAAAGTATTCCTTAGGGAGAGAGAGAGAGTAGAGAGAAGCAACAGAATTTGAGTTTGGGAATTATGGTTGTTGGGTTAGTTTAATTAGGCTTAGGTTTTTATATAGGTCCTTGATTAACTTAATTAGAACTCCCTTAACCCTTAAATTAACCAACTAACCAACTAATTAATTAAATGAACCCACTTAAACTCACCAGCAAAATTACAGACTTGATCTACAAGACCCGGACCTACGGTCCATAGGTCAGTCGACGCTTGCTTCCCCCACCGTCCTGCACATTCGTCAATGTTGTCAGAGACTGGTTCCTGGACCTTTCTTAGCCATTTTTCTAAGTTTTCAACAACGGATCCATCGACGGGGCATCGCCCAATCGATGGCAAATCGATTGACTCGTCGATGGATACTGCCCAAAATGGCAGTTTTGGTCAATTTGGAAGGGTCCTCCTCAAGGACCATTAGGGTGGTCCTTGGGGAGTCGAACCTGGACATGTCAACCCTATACGTATTCTAATGCATGCTTAACACATTCCTACCAAGTTTTATTGAATTTTGACTCTTAAAACCCCATGAAACATGTCAATGCACACTAACCTCTATTTCACAATTCACTAGACGACATGGACGTTCCTTAATGTTTTGACTCTAAAACTTCCTAAATGGTTTATAAACATTATTTTAGGTATTATAAAAGTTTTATAAACCTTAGTTCAACATTTGAGGCTCTAGATTAGGTATTAGACTTTCGGAGTGTTACAATGAGAGTGCTAGTGGTTCTCACGGTGTTAAGCCTACTTGTTCCACTTGTGGAAAGAAGCACTTTTGGAAGTGTTTAGCCGGTACCGGTGGGTGGTTTGCTTGTGGTAACGATGTTCATAATATGAGAGATTGTCCTAGTATTGCGGCTAGAGGAAGAGAGGCCAATAAAGTTCCTCCTTATTCTCTGGATGTTGGTGCACCAAAGAGGAATCACTTCTATGTTCTCCAAGCTAAGGCAAATTTTGATGAGGATGTTGATAAGTTATAGTTTTCTTTCTTAAGTTGTGATGAGTTCCTTTTAATTGGTGGAGTATGATGAGTAGTTGGGTTGTCGAGTTGATGTTCCTCCTATCTATGTGTATTGTATTTGGTGTGGCATTGTTATGAGCTACTAGTCTTGTGTCTTTACTCTTGAAAGTGTTTAAAGTGTAGCAAGTGGCATTCTAGGACGAACATTGTCCAAGTGGGGGAGAATGTAATGACCCTAAAATGGACTAGGTTAAACTATAGCCTAACATGTTTTTGATGAGTTGATAAGGTGTAAAAATGATGTATTACAGATTTAGAAGTCAGTTTGAGGAGTTTGGAAGTGAAATGCCCAAGAACGACCAAGACGTTCGAAAGTTAGACTTTAGATTTGCTAGTGTGTTGTAGTGTGCCTTTGCATGTTTTACGTGTTGTTTGGACTTCACATTTATAGGATAGGTTCCTATCATCTATAGAAACATGTTTAGGGTTGAAACTCCTGGGCACAACCCTCTAAGGACCACCTTAAGGGTCCTTGACGAGGACCCAAAATTTGGCTTGAAACTGCCCAAGGCAGTCCCAAACCACGAGCCTAAATGATGTTCCGTCGTCCTGAGTACACCCCTTAAATGGAGGTATTTGCTCCATACTTAGGTTTTGGAGCTTAATACCCTAAGTACCAGCCTCTGACAAAAGCAACGCACATGCAGGTCGGTACGTTGGTCAGTCGACAGGCCGTCGTATGCAGTCGTCGTTTGGGGCATGCAATTTTCTGCATGTCTCGGCCAATGCAAGGGCATTATGGTAAATTGCCATAGCATTCTAATTAAGTCATGTGTGATTATTTTAGGTGTTTTTAGGTATTTTAAGTTACTTTATAAGTCTAAAACCTAGATTAGAATTCATTATTCAAAAATCAAAACCCAAGACCAAAAGTGAACTCTCTAGACTCCATTGAATCTAGGAGCAAGGTTGAAGCTAGGATCTTGATTTCTCCATTGATTCTTCATAAATTTCATGGATTATCTTCGATTGAGGTATGATTTTTATCCTTGACTATTATTCCAATCAAGGAGCAAATTCTATTTTAACTTCTAGGCATGGGTTCTTGCATGAAATGGTTTAAATAAATGTTTTATGATAGAATTGATGTTAATTAAATGTTTTAAGATCAAAAACTCTATGAACCCATGCTTTTAATGAATTCCTATTTTCGACTAATGTGGGTGATTTGATCATGGTCTATTGTATTGAATTCTCATGTAGATTGTATTGGGCTATTGAATTATATATAAGTCATGACAGAATTATTGATAGGCTGTATTAATTTGATGATATTCATATTGTATATAGTTTGATTATTGGTTTAGTATTGTGTATATGGGTATTGGTAAGAGCCTTTTGAAGTGAATTGATTGAAAAGGCTAAGGAATGGTGATGTTGAAGATGGAAAGGTGGTAAGTTGACCTAATCTCTCTATATTGGGTAGAATTGTTATTAAATTGTATTGAATTGTATGATCCACTTATAGTGGCGGTGTTTATGTGTTATAATAGTCATGAACATGGCCTTGTCGGCATTATTATGTGAATTGTGTTATTATCATGTTATAGTTTGTATACATGATCAAGGTGAAGGATGGTTATGTGTATTTGTATATGTGAGGTTAAAGTATGGTTTCTTCTAACATATTATATGTGAGTATGATAGACTATGATGATGATGTCTCTATATGTGTTGCTACAGTATCTTTTTAGGTAGACTTAGTTGTCCTTACATGGTACTTGAGTGTTATTGAATATGTGATATGATGATGACGTTGTGTCTTGATTGGTAGACCTATGTCCCTCTACTTGATATATGAAAGTATGTGAATGTGAACTCCTGACTTAGTAGGCTTAAGCACCTTTGTCATGTATGTGTGTGAATGAATGTTGATTGAAAGTCTAGGATTGGTAGACCTAAGATGGTGCCTTCTTAAACATGACCAATATAGAACCTTTAATATGTAAAGAAGGTCAATAACTTGGAACCTTGAATATAGAAAGAAGGTTAATAGAAACCTTGAAGTGAAAGTCGTAATGGTCTCCTTCTTGAGTGGAATGATGGACTTAGGGATAGGTTGGCTTGAACGGCATGACACCATATCTAAGGAAGTCATAAGAGCTATCCTTATACACCTTGAGTTGAAGCTCTAGTGGACCCATCCTTGGTAGGGGTATTATTGTTTGGTAAGACTAAGAAATGGTACCTTTTAATATGTCTTTATGTGAATGAACTTACTCTATGAGAATTAATGCAAAGCACCGAGTGAATATACTTGTAGTAGTGACTCTACTTAATATGAAACTAGATTACATAGAAACCCTTGATATTCCTTAACCATGTGCCAACATGGAATGTGTCCTAGTTCTACCCTTGGCAAATAGAACACCCTCCTCAAAGTAGGGGTAGACTTCGATTCCATCTAATTGTTGAATTTCTCTTAAATTTCTTAATCAATATTGTTGACTTAAGTTAATGTATGTTTGATCTCTATCTAGGGTAGCTTTGAGAGTTGCTTAAGGCAGTCCCACCTATGGATGGCAAACGACGTCTAGTGGCCTGGTCTACGCCCCGTAGGTGGATGGAGTTGATGGATACTTAGCCTAGGGAGCTAAGATCCCATTTTCCAGGCGCTGATCCAATCCAAGGGGGACATGACGTTCCATAAGTGTACTGACACCCCGTCGATATTCAAGTCGTCGATGGCCTGTCTTCCTTCGCAGGTTCACTGTAATGTTAGGGGTGAAGTTGTAAATTCACCCCACATCCAAATAAGAGAAAGGGCGGTTACTTAAGAGTCTTTTGGGTATTTTAAACATGTTTATAAGTCTTTAACACTTAGAAGATTCATTCTTCAAAATCAAAACCCAAAATATCCTAGAAATTCTATTGAAGCCAAAACTCAAGGAAGAGCTTGGATTTGAGATTTGAGTGGTGATTCTTCATCAAATTGGAGGATTAACATAATTGAGGTATGGTTTTGTATCCTTGAAACTCTATTCATCAAGGAACCCAAATTCAACAATTTTTTGTAAAGTTTTCAAAGATGAACTTGTCCAATTTTATGATCTATCCATGGGTTCTTGCATTAAAGGTTTTGAATCATTATATATTGATTATATTGTTGTTAATTATATTATTTTAACTCAATTAACCTATGAACCCATGTAATTGATGAACCCTTGTTTTTGACTACTTTATGGGTTACTTGATATTAACTTAATGCTTATAAATTCGAGTGTAGTCTTCTATGGGCTACTAAATGATGTAAGAATTATATTAAATTGATGTATAGGTTGTATTATATTGATAAATATATATTGAATTAACCTAGATTCATTGAGTATTATGATTTATTCATTGAATTGATGTTCATGGCCATGGGTAAGGGCCTTATGGTATTGAATTCGATGATTTAGCTAAGCATTGAAATGGAGAGAATGGATTGGTGGTACACTTCCCTAATTCTCTTTATTTTAAGTATTATAGCTCTTGAATTATTTTGTGATTTGTATGGCCTACTTATGGTGGCGGTGTTATGTGAATGATGTGGCCTTGTCGGCGTTACTTTATGTATTATGATGATTATAGCCTTGTCGGCAACTACTTGAAGTAATATGATTATTTTTGTAGTTGATTATGTGAAGTATGATCATATCTACCTATATGTTAAGTAAATTGACAGTATGTGGTTTCTTCTTTTGATGCTATTTAGGTGATCATGTTAGACTATGACTATGTCCTTATATGTGTAGTCTTAGAGTTGATGCTTGATTCTTCCTAATTGGTTATTGAGTCATATGATGGCTATATTGATGATTATAGTAGTGTATAGGGTGGCTTAAAGATTATAATGATTATTACTATGTGCTTATAGAATGACATGTAATATGTGCTAAAGTGAAGTATGTTGAGTCTTGTTTTTGTAGACTTGTGTCCCTTACTTGATGCATGAATGATATCTGAATATGTGATGTCTTGACTTAGGATGCTAACGCCTCTTATTCTTGAATGTATGAATGATATGAGACCTTGAATGATGTTAAGAAGGTCCTTTATGTGAAACCTTAAACTTAGTGGTAAGGTTATGAACCTTGAACACGAAAGCTGTAATGGTATCCTTCTTGTAATGAATGATGGACTTAAGGTTGGTTGGCTTGAACGACATCATATCAATCCTTAGGAAAGTCATTATGAACTTCTTGTCGTCATTGTAAGGAAGACCTGGGGGACCTCTTTGGTATTGTAAATGTGATTAGGTTATGAACTTGATATGTAACCATTTTGTATGAACCTTTAATGTGAATTACTCTATGAGAACAAAGGCTAGCACCGAGTGAGTATGGTAAGGGAAGTAGTTTTAGTTAAAGGATGAGACTAGAATACAAAGTAATCCCTACATATTCCTTAACCATGTGCCTACATGGGATGTGTCCAAGTTCTACCATTGGCAAGTAGAACACCCTCCATCGGAGTAGGTTACAACTCCGGAGTCCATGCTTTGCTACCATGGTCTATGTCGGTTATTGCCTATTCTCATTGTATGGGATACATATTAGCATTTGAGAAGTTCTATGAAGTTTAGGTGGTGGTATGGTACGCTATCTAGACATTGCACAATAGGCTTCGAAGATGTTAGTGAGAGTCCCTAGGTCTTCTCCAAGACCATTACTGGAATGTCCTCTATGTGATGAATGTCTCTGAATGAACAAATGAAATAATGGCTTATGTTAGAAAGTCAGTAAATGAATGAGTACGTAATCTAGAGTGACTTAAGGATTCCTTAGATAAAGTGTGAAGAGGGAATAAGGGATGATCTCTTCATGTCTTATCTAGGGAAGTCTTAAGAATGACTAGTTAGGGAAGTTGGTTGATACTTTAGGCATGATCTAAACATAGGAAGTCTTAAAGATTATTTAGGTAACCTTGAAAAGAGGGTATGGGCGTTATCTTCTAGGAGTAGTTAAGTAAGTCATTTAATATCCTTTGTAAGGAGAATGTCATATTATACATGTTATATGTGTTGGTGTTTCGTAAATGTATGAGTCTGATTATAAGTAGTCTTGAGGATCATTTAGGCATGCTTAGAGAGGGTGTATGGGCAGTCTCTCTTTGTGTTTATTTAGTGGGTCTTAGGATAGCTTTTAGTAAGGGGATTATATGCTATAAAGTGCCTAAGGTAGAATGAAGCAACTTCACTGTAACAGTGAAGAAGTTCATGGTACAGTGAATTAAGGTTACTGTAATGTTGCTCTTTAAAATGTGATAATTGGTTTAAGTGATTTCTTATGTGTTTCTAAGGTATTAAATGTTGTTCTTATGATTTTATTATGATATTTAAATGAAAATATGCATATTTCCAATAAATGTATGTTTTCATGATTTTTATGCATTATGCCATACATAGTACATGTGGTTGTACTAATTCCATAATTTTATCTATCTCTATAGTGGTTGGTAGGTGAGGAGCATTTTGGAAGCAAGACTTGGATCATAGCATCGTTCAAGTTGAAGTATGTCCTCATTTGACTCGAGGTCATAGATGTCTTTTATTTCTCTTATTGAAGTATTGTAATAGACTCAGTAGTACTATATTTCTATTGTGTATGGGCCATGTTCCAAGTACTCTTGTGTTTAAGATTTGATGAAATGAGACTTAGTATTTCCTATGAGTTTTTATATGAAAGAGATTTTTAAAGACTATGAAAATATTTGTGAAAATTTTAATTCCGCACTACTTTTCACTATGTATATGCGATGAACGATCGAAAGGGCTTGTATAAGCCTCCGAGAGGTCGAGTAGGCCAGTTTCACTCGGAGAGTGCCATATCTTCTAGGGTATGGTCTCGGGATGTGATAAGTTTGGTATCAGAGTATAGGATCTGAAAGTAGTCATAGGAATCAAAAAGTCTCATCAAGTCACGTCTAGTAGAGTCTCGACCATCGGTGTGAGTCGCGACACATCTATGGGCGAGATGCTATAGGATGATAGATTTTCCCTTTTTTCCTACTCCTATGTCGTGCCGTAGAGTAAATTTTATGAGTATAATTCTTAATGTGTTTCCTTTCGTTTCTAGGAGACAAATACTAGAAGGATGGCCGCTACAAGGTTGGAAGAGGAAAGGGTTAATGAGGAAGTTCCTTCTCAAGTTGAGAAAGTTCCTCAAGGTGCTCAAGTGCCTCCCCAAGGTGATCAAGCCCCTATTGTGTAATGAGGTTCTGGTGGTTCATCCAGAATTGTCTTTTAGAGAGATTAGAGAGGCTTTGTTTGCTTTAGCCCAAGTTGTGACTACTCAAGTGAATTTGAGTATGGAGCCTAGGCTAAATGTTGTAGGGAGAACTATGACCTTTAGGTTGAGAGACTTTTTGAGGATGAATCCTCCTATCTTTCTTGGATCTAAGGTGGGAGAGGATCCCCAAGAGTTCCTCGATGGTGTGTACAAGGTGTTGAGTGTTATGGGGGTTACATCTAGGGAGAAGGCGGAGTTGGCTTCGTATCAATTGAGGGATGTTTCTCAAGTTTGGTACACTCAATGGAAGGATAATAGGCTGGTTGAGTCGGGTCCTATTGAGTCGGAAGAATTTAAGGAAGCTTTTCTAGGTAAGTACTTTCCCCGTGAGATGAGGGAGGTGAAGGTAGAGGAGTGTATCAATATCAAACAAGGCAACATGAGTGTTGAGGAGTACTCTGTGAAGTTCTCAATGTTGTCTAGATATGCACCATCCTTAGTGTCTAATACTAGGGATTAGATGAGTAGATTTGTGACCGGGGTCACCGACTTAGAGAGAGAAAAATGTCGTACGGCCATGCTACATGACGATATGACCCTATCTAGACTCATGGTGTATGCTCAATCTATTGAGGAGTATAAACTTGTAAGGATTGCTAGAAACTTGAAGAGAAGTGTCTCAAGTGATCAAGGGCAACCTAGGTTCCAAAGGAGGGCTCAAACTCAAGATGGACCTAGTGCTCGTAAGGTGAAATTTGAGAAAGGAGGTGGTTCTAAAAATGTCAAGCCTACATATGTCACTTGTGTAAAGAGGCATTATGGGGAGTGTCTAAGGGGTACCGAAATTTGCTTTGAATGTGGAAAAGATGGACACAAAGTGAGGAATTGTCTTACTAGATATGGTAAGCAAGTTGCTCATAATGTTCCAAAAGATGAGGCTCTATGTAAGAGGCATTTCTATGCACTCCGGACTAGGGGAGAAAATCCGGATGAGGGTGATGATTATGATGGTAAGTCCTTGTGTTTTTCTTTTTAGTGATATGAGTTCCTTCTAAGTGGGGGATTATGGTTAAATATATGAGCTAGAAATGTCCTATAAGCTTGTTGCATGTGCATGGTGTTTAGGAGTCTTATTGAAATTGAATTTCACTGATTTCTTGCATTGTGTATTTTATGAAGTTATGTTTATGTTGTAAAAGGTGTTCATATGATTTTATCTTGCAAATTAGCATGTTTCTATCATGAATTGCCTAAAAGTTGCATTTTTGAAAATTTTACACAAATATTGTAAAGACTTCCTTCTCACTGTGAGAATTTTGAAAAATAGACTAATTCATTCTTTGATCGAAAACTATTGTAATATGGTTAGAACTGATGTATATGAGTATGATAATGAATATAAAATAAGTGTTTGCTCTTAGGAATGAAGGATGTGAGTTTTATGGCATGATGAGTTGTAGAACTTATTCTAGTTTCTTGTTGTGTTATGATAGTCTTTATTGTGTGAATTTGATATTTTCTCCTTGATTATTATTTATATGGTATGTTTATGAGATTCTAATTGAAACTCTTTTCTTGGAAGTGTTCGGAGAGTGGCAAGTGTCATTCGAGGACGAATGTTGTCCAAGTGGGGGAGATTGTAAGATCCCGAAAATGACTTAGGTGAAGCTCGAGCCTAACATGGTTGTCATGATTGTATAAGGTCCTAAAATGGTCTATAATGTGTTATAGAGGCAGTTTCTAAGAGTTTAGGTGCATTGGAAGTCAAACATCAAAGGGACGACTAAGACGTTCGACGACCAAGTCACCTATGTGCCTCATATGTGTTTTATGTGTTTTATGTTCTTATGTGTGATTCATGAGTTTATGAGGTCCTTAAATGAATTATAATGGTGTATATAGGCAGTGTGTCAAGTTTTGTGAAGTTTGGAGGTTACCCGAGAACGTCCAACGTTCGAAAGGTTTCCCTTGAAATGACCTTGTGTGTCTAAGCATGTTTCGTTGAGTTTTATCTATTCGTTTTGGATGAAATTCATGTGTGAGGTCCTAAACTCATAGACAAACCTATTCTGGTTGGAAACGTCCGGGAAAACATCCCTAAGGACCATCCAAGGGTCCTTGAGGAAGGACCCGTGTTGGTGGCCAAAACTGCCCAAGGCAGTCCCACCTACGGATGGCAAACGACGGCCAGTGGCCTGGTCGACGCCCCGTAGGTGGAGGGCGTCGATGTATACTTAGACTAGGGAGCTAAGCTCCCATTTTCCACGTTCTAATCCAATCGATAGAGGACAGGACGGTCTGTAAGTGGATTGACGCCCCGTCGATGGTCAAGTCATCGATGGCCTGTCTTCGTGCGCAGGTTCACTATAATGTTAGGGGTGAAGTTGTAAATTCACCCCACGTATAAATAAAGGTATTGCATTACTAAGTTTTCAGGCAATCCATGAGTCGGGCATTGCAGCAATAGCTTCTTTAACCTTATCCAAGTCTCATGGACTGGTTCGCCCTCCAAGTGCTTAAAACTTTGGATGATATCCCAAATAGTGTTCATCTTCGAAGTAGGGAAATATTGCACTTGTAATGCATTATTAAACTCTTCCCACGAAGTGATGGAATCTCTTTGTCACAACCCAAAAGCATACCCTAGAAGATAGGGTACAATCTTGGATTATAACCGGCGTCGTCGACCTCTCGGAGGTCTAAGACAAGCCTCTTATATCATTCATTGCATTGGCATAGTAAATTTAGCAGAAAATTTAAAACTTTTCATAGAACATCATTTGCTAGAAACATCCCATCATATATATATATAAAACATAAGTCATAGTACATATTTAGACTCTAAGTCTCTTTGCCATCTTAGACTCAATAACTTTAGAATACATTAGGGACACGGCCCATACGACACATTACACAACTATACAATATTTAAAGACTTTACATTAAAGACATTAGTAGGACATCCTTGAACTTAAGGATTCCTTTACTTGAGCTTGGGAAATCACCTATCAAGCTCCTCAATCATATATCTCCTTTAAGCATTCCATAACCTACACTTTGTGTAAAAAATAAAGAAGAATGGGATTAGCACAAGAATGTACTAAGTATGGCAACCATGCAAAAACATGCATTTAAAAGGGACATTTCCTTAGAAAACATACATTTTGAGTAAATCATCATAAAACCTTTATCAATAGCATTTATATCATCCACATATTTCATAGAAACACAATCAAAGGCCAAATATCATAGAAAAGCACATATAGAATTTAAGTACAAATAGAGGTCACTTTACAGTGAACTCACTCTCTTAACATCTAACTATTTCTCTCAATTCATTTTCTTACTAAGTAATCCTTTAGGGATACTTGGTGCAATGCATCACCTTAGGAACACAAGAGAATACCATACATAGCATCAACATAATACAACACATGCCATCATAGAAGTATAGTACAATATAATCATAGTCAAACCAAAACTACAATATCATACATAAAGGACACATACATAATCATATCTATTAAGGTACCTTCCTAAGACTTTGTAAGGAGTCACTTGTGCAATTTCTAGATGGGTTCATTACTTCCACCTATACTAAGTAACTTACCTTAAGTCCTCCTAGTTAGGATCCTATTCAATTACTTCCACTGTCCATTTTATCTTTAGGGAAACCATAACCTCAACCGACATAGACCATGTGATGCTAAACATGGAATCCGGTGTCATCAAACCTTACACCGATGGAAGGTGGTCTACCGGCCAAAGTAGAACCAAATATAAACATAGCTATCGAGGTAGAATCCTCTAGCTAGTATCCTATGGTGGCAACATAGTTCAAGAACTAAGAGGTAGATATCCTATTCATACCATTAGGTAAAGTGGGTCGCTCCTCATGGGAATCCCTTAGATGACATATCCCATAAAAAAGGGAGTTAACATCACATGGACAACTTTAGGATGAATCTTTCCTTCTATGGATAAGTCATCACCTCCCATTGTCAAGTTCGCTCGGTGCTAAGTTAAGTTCCCTTTATTGAAAAGCCTTTATTACGTTTATTTATAAAACATAAACTTTAGAATATTCATCCCTCATATGCTTATAGCATATTCTAGCATCTATCTAGTTTTATAGTATTCTTGGGCACCTCTAGCAAGGCCCCTCTAAATTACTAGATCATCCATGTGTGTGAGTGTATACTTAGATGTGAACAAACCTTTCACATAACACATTAAGTCACACATGTTCATACCTTACATATTCATACCTCATCATATAATATACATCATATTCATAACATGTTCATATAATCATCCTTCATATGCATAAGAACGAAACCTAGGAACTATCCTATCAAGATACACATGTGCAATGCATAGACAAGGTCCCATACCCTTGCCCATACTAGTACACCTATCAAGTCATCCTAGTAAGGGAATACAAATCATAATTTCATAAACATCACCTTAATATGCATAGTAGTAGACACTAGTGAATATGAGAACTACCTTTCATTTAGACAAAATGACTTATACTACTTGTAATATGCATGTAAGTGAGAGTGTGTACATTGACCAACATGATCACATAATGGATATCAATAACTTATTAAGTCAGCCACCCTATTAGACCACATTACTCTTCCAAGCACATAGCACACAACACATAATAGCATAGGAGACAAGACAATATCTACCTTATAATCAAGACTCCTAACTTTAGCTATTTACACTTTCATTTAAGGGGTACATAAGTAAGGGGTTATTAACCATCTTAACACATCAATGGCAGCACCTATACAATACCCTAACATGGTTATACACATGCTCATATAATAGCCTCACAACCTAATTCACAACTAGAATAGGAAAGTAGGCATAAGCTTCTCATAGTATCTTCTTAAGCACATATTCATAAGTTCATCAATTTGCCTTCAAGGCCATGGTCAACACATATATATAATGACAATAAAGTAAACACCGCCACCATAAGTGGACCATACGACACAATGCCATACAAGGCTTCATCAACATAACTATAAAGGAATAGAGAAGTAGAAGAATAGAGGAAATAAGCATTCTTACCAATTTCTCACCCTTTGATCATCATTAATCAATACACCTTATTCATCAATAAAACACATATATGGCAGTAGCTAAATGTACTTTAAGCATATAAGAAACCATCTACAAGTCACTACATGATTATGCCATAACATAATACAACATATCAACATACTAGGAAAGTAGAAGAACATAGATCCTTAGCTAACTTCCCTTACATTGATTTTAGAATCATAGTTCATACATATATAAGTCCTTGGCAGTAGTTAAACCTACATTTAACCATATTGAAATCATGATTATATACTCTCAAGATTTAGGCTACAACATAGGCATTTAGGCTTATCGATTTGCTAGAGTATGGAAGACTTTACAAATATTATGAACTATCTAAGGGTTTGATCATCATTCATATTTCATCAATAATATACTCATTAGGCCGTAGCTAATTAAATAATAAATCAAGACTAAATCATGCTTCATCAAATCACAATTCGAGATTCATCACACACATAGCTTCTTGACTTCATAACCTAAAGGAATCTATATCAATTCATGCAAACCCTTCTTAATTTGATCATTAAGGATTTATACCTACAAAATTCATCCATTATATCACCCTAAAACAGTAGCTACAGCAGTTCATACATAATCAAGAATCTACACAACCGATCTCACAATCAACTTCAAGACAACATGTAGAAACATAGGCTATTCATGCTCAAAACTTCATATATTTATCATAATGGACTGATCATCATCAATTCAATATCAATTAACATAATTAACAATAAACACAAGCAATTCAAAGTAAGAGAATCACCAATTAATCAAGAACAAGCCATAATCACAAAGCCCATGCAAAGGCTAAACCAATTTTGGAAGGAACATGGGTTCATCATGAAATTGGAGTGAAAACACATTAAAACCACTGTATTAACTTCAATTCATCATGATTTAATCCTTAAAAACGTTTTGAGAAAGAACCCATGGCTAGATTGGAGAAGAAGAACTTTGATCATAAACGTTCTTTGAAAACATTGAGAAGAACTCTCCAAGTGAAAGGTTACTTAGAGATGAAGGATCACCATACCTTAATCTTCATGAATACCTATAAAACTTGATGAAGAACCCATGAGAATCCAATCTACAAGCTGTTCTTGAGCTTCAAAAACCATGGAAGTTCTAGAGAGAATATTTTGGAGGGGAAAGGCTTTAAACTTGTGAGAGGATTTGGGAATGGGTTGATCACGTTTTGGATGGCTTATATACACCCAAAATTACTTAAATAAACCTATTATAGTCAGGTTAGGACGTGGGGTGAATTTCCCATTCACCCCTTTAATTAACAGAACGCAGGCTGCCAACTTGCAGGCACTCGCGACGTGGGCAGTGACAGGGCGTCAAGGCCATGACGGGCCGTGGCAGCCCTCCGTCGCATGAGACATAGCCAAATTCTTGGCTTAAGACCTGCCCAAGGCAATTCTCCTTCAACGAGACCTTCTTGACGGTCCGTTGGTGGCCCAATGATCCATCATTGGGTCCGTCAAGGGACACTGCCCAGGCAGTGTCTTAGGCAGCCTTGGGTCCTTCTTTTGGGGCCTCTTGAGGGGCCCTTTAGAAGTCGTACCCAGACGTTTCCAACACGATTACAAACCTTAACATGTTATAGACATATCACATAATTTTCATCCAAAACAAACACCTACAAGACATCCAAAAAGCCTTGACCCCAACATGACATATGATGAACATCTTAGGGGCTATCTTTTGAACATCTTGGACGTTCTTGGGCGTTTGACCTCCAAACTTCATGAAACTTCATACATTAACATTAAACATAATGTAAAACCATTTTAAGTCTTATTAGACTCAGTTCATACAATTTAGGCATGCATACACACATGAGGCACATAAGCGACTATTCGTCGAACGTCTTGGACGTCCCTTGACGTTCGACTTCCAATCACTTCAAACTTTGCACACTGCCTCTATATGACATAATAAGGCATTTTAGGACCTTATAACCATAAAACGAACATGTTAGGCTCTAGACACCTTATCTCATTTTTGAGGTCTTACAATATCCCCCACTTGGGAACATTCGTCCTCGAATGACACTTAGGACTCTTTAATCACATCAAGGACTTTAATGCACATAATAGCAGTTAATAACATTTAAAATATCATCAAATCATTTTATCACTCGATGCACACAAGCAAGCAAAACCATTACTCACTCACTCTTTAATGCATCAAACACAAAAGTCTTTTTTTCATGTTCATAGGGGAACATCCTTCTCCTAATCATAACACGATCATTATGCCTTAATTCATTACAAGAAAATCTTGAAAAGCTACTAATAGGCAGATCATAACTTATACTCAAAGTTAGTTAGGCACTCATACTTCAATGCATATAAGCTTGAGTTAGTTAAATCACAAAGATCTTCATTAGTTAGACCTAGTACCATGAAGGTCATACTCAATCATACCATGCCTAGTGGTGTACATGGAGGAATATCTTTATCCTCAACACATTACATGCATCATGAGTTCACACCTTAGCAAAGTACAAGATCAATTTCTTTAAAAATGCGAAATCTCAACTTTCAAGCCAAGACATGCATATATTTTTCTTCCTAGTGAAGTCTAAACGGCAAGTCACACCAAATACATCACAACAAAATAGGAAGTCATTCCACAATTTCTTTTCTTAACATAACACTCACCCTTATAGTAAGCCTCGTTTTGGAAAAATAACACAAATTATAGGCACACTCATGGACACTTAGCTAAACATGCTTTCACCTTTCAAGAATGAGCCTACAAATTTTGCATTACAAATCATCAAATCACTAAATTTTCAAGATAGTCGACATATTTCATTGTAAAAGAGACTCAACTCCCATTACAAGGCTAAACGATTTAACCTATAAATGACTATTACCAAGTTCATTGTCTTACCTCATGAAGTCAACTTCACAATTAGCACATTCAAATGCAAGTCAACAAGAGAAAACATGGATTTTATCAAAAACTTCTTTACATGCTCTTTGGAAAATTCACCATGTCTCTAAGATGATGTAAATCAATTCATACCAATTATATAAAGATCATGCAATTCACACTTTATGCAAGACTATTTTCATGAATAAGCATACCAAGAATTCATATTTTCCAATTCAAGTAAGAATAGAAGAACAATGTAGACAATTTCTACAATCTCACTACTCAAACACCATCCCCCACTTAGGGTAAACCCAATTAAGAGTAACTTAACCCAACATGTAGAGGATCTCAAATACACAACCTTCATATTCATCACTTAAAGTGATTACTACTTTAGTGGAAATTTTCATTAATTCAATTTAGCAACGCCAAGGCATTCTAAACCTTATCAATTTAGAAAAATCATCCCCAACCATCAATTTTTATCATACTATTCTATTCACATAAGGTCTTCCTACAATGCAATATACACTAAGGTCATACATCATTAGTGGGAAACAACAAGAAAGTCCATAACACAACAAGAAGTTTAGAAATAACTCTACGACTCATCATGTCATAAGATTCTTATCCTTCAATTTAAATAGCAAAAATTCTTTTCCACACTCCTTATCATGTTCATATTCATAAATTCTACACATTTTTCAACAACATCAAATCAAAATGACAATTTAGTAGGTTGTCCAAACATGTTACAATAAGTTGCCTAGTCTTTATAGCAAACATGCTTCCAAATACCCAAAAGTGCAACATTTAGACATTTAATGTAACAAGTATGGAATTATAAGATACAAAGCTTTACCAACTCATTCTTCATAAGCATGCATACTTCCATAGGTAGTTATTCAAACAATCCAAGTTCAAATTCTATGTTTGGCTACCATCATACAAAACCATATAGGAATACACAATTTAAGAGAATTCACTTTAACCACCATAACTTCTAGCATGCTTCAACTATATCATGACATACATCATTCGACATAACATGCTATTTCACAAAGACTTCATATCTTGCCATAATTGGCATCACATCATCAACTAAGAGATATTTCATACATAGTAAGGTAAGATAACCAATAGTAATCCCCATAGAGTTAAAATGTGCAATAATCAAGTAAAGCTCCATAGCTTCACTAAACCAAGTAACCCAACAAGAACTACAATTAGCACCATACTCCACTCATCTATAACCTTCACGCATGGATAACTCCATATCTTTTAGCACACTAGGCTACTTACATGTTTATAAGCATAGAAATCACCTCATAAGGGCATTCACATTTATCATCATACACATACATAGTATTAACCTCCTAAGGTCTCTATCAAGGCAAACTAGTGCAAGACATAGGTAGAGTCCCATACCCCTACCTAAGTCTAGTTAACCCTTCAAGTCGGCTTAGTTAGTATATACATCATCAAATAAGGACAAGTGTCACCTTCACCCACACTCATTCAAACCATAAAACAAAGATAAGCATTTAAAACTCACCTTTTCTCCCTCAAGCATAGAGTAATCTCATCCAAGCAACCATATCTAAAAGACTATCGGACAAGAAAACATAAGAGAGAGAGCTTATAGAGTTAAGTTCTATGGCACGATATGAGAATGATGAAGAAGGGAAACTCTATCGTCCTATAGCCTCTCGTACCATTAGATGTGTCACGACTCACCACCAATGCTACGATACTCTACTAGATGTGGCAATATGAGACTTTTAGAACCTAAAACCGCTACATAAACCTCATGCTCTGATACCAAGTTTGTCACAACCCAAAAGCATACCCTAGAAGATAGGGTACAATCTTGGATTGTAACCGGCGTCGTCGACCTCTCGGAGGTCTAAGACAAGCCTCTCATATCATTCATTGCATTGGCATAGTAAATTTAGCGGAAAATTTAAAATATTTCATAGCACATCATATGCTAGAAACATCCCATCATATATATATAAAACATAAGTCATAGTACATATTTAGACTCTAAGTCTCTTTGTCATCTTAGACTCAATAACTTTAGAATACATTAGGGACACGGCCGATACGACACATTACATAACTATACAATATTTAAAGACTTTACATTAAAGACATTAGTAGGACATCCTTGAACTTAAGGATTCCTTTCCTTGAGCTTGGAAAATCACCTATCAAGCTCCTCAATCATAGATCTCCTTTAAGCATTCCATAACCTACACTTTGTGTAAAAAGTAAAAAAGAATGGGATTAGCACAAGAATGTACTAAGTATGGCAACCATGCAAAAACATGCATTTAAAAGGGACATTTCCTTTGAAAACATACTTCATGCCATTTTGAGTAAATCATCATAAAACCTTTATCAATAGCATTTATATCATCCACATATTTCATAGAAACACAATCAAAGGCCAAACATTATAGAAAAGCACATATAGAATTTAAGTACAAATAGAGGTCACTTTACAGTGAACTCACTCTCTTAACATCTAACTCTTTCTCTCAATTCATTTGCTTACTAAGTAATCCTTTAGGGATACTTGGTGCAATGCATCACCTTAGGAACACAAGAGAATACCATACATAGCATCAACATAATACAACACATGCCATCATAGAAGTATAGTACAATATAATCATAGTCAAACCAAAACTACAATATCATACATAAAGGACACATACATAATCATATCTATTAAGGTACCTTCCTAAGACTTTGTAAGGAGTCACTTGTGCAATTTCTAGATGGGTTCATTACTTCCACCTATCCTAAGTAACTTACCTTAAGTCCTCCTAGTTAGGATCCTATTCAATTACTTCCACTGTCCATTTTATCTTTAGGGAAACCATAACCTCAACCGACATAGACCATGTGATGCTAAACATGGAATCCGGTGTCATCAAACCTTACACCGATGGAAGGTGGTCTACCGGCCAAAGTAGAACCAAATATAAACATAGCTATCGAGGTAGAATCCTCTAGCTAGTATCCTATGGTGGCAACATAGTTCAAGAACTAAGAGGTAGATATCCCTATTCATACCATTAGGTAAAGTGGGCCGCTTCTCATGGGAATCCCTTAGATGACATATCCCATAAACAAGGGAGTTAACATCACATGGACAACTTTAGGATGAATCTTTCCTTCTATGGATAAGTCATCACCTCCCATTGTCAAGTTCGCTCGGTGCTAAGTTAAGTTCCCTTTATTGAAAAGCCTTTATTACGTTTATTTATAAAACATAATCTTTAGAATATTCATCCCTCATATGCTTATAGCATATTCTAGCATCTATCTAGTTTTATAGTATTCTTGGGCACCTCTAGCAAGGCCCCTCTAAATTACTAGATCATCCATGTGTGTTAGTGTATACTTAGATGTGAACAAACCTTTCACATAACACATTAAGTCACACATGTTCATACCTTACATATTCACACCTCATCATAATATATACATCATATTCATAACATGTTCATATAATCATCCTTCATATGCATAAGAACCAAACCTAGGAACTATCCTATCAAGATACACATGTGCAATGCATAGTACACCTATCAAGTCATCCTAGTAAGGGAATACAAATCATACTATCATAAACATCACCTTAATATGCATAGTAGTAGACGCTAGTGAATATGAGAACTACCTTTCATTTAGACATAATGACTTATACTACTTGTAATATGCATGTAAGTGAGAGTGTGTGTACATTGACCAACATGATCACATAATGGCTATCAATAACTTATTAAGTCAGCCACCCTATTATACCACATTACTCTACCAAGCACATAGCACACCACACATAATAGCATAGGAGACAAGACAATATCTACCTTATAATCAAAACTCCTAACTTTAGCTATTTACACTTTCATATAAGGGGTACATAAGTAAGGGGTTATTAACCATCTTAACACATCAATGGCATCACCTATACAATACCCTAACATGGTTATACACATGCTCATATAATAGCCACACAACCTAATTCACAACTAGAATAGGAAAGTAGGCATCAGCTTCTCATAGTATCATCTTAAGCACATATTCATAAGTTCATCAATTTGCCTTCAAGGCCATGGTCAACACATATATATAATGACAATAAAGTAAACACCGCCACCATAAGTGGACCATACCACACAATGCCATACAAGGCTTCATCAACATAACTATAAAGGAATAGAGAAGTAGAAGAATAGAGGAAATAAGCATTCTTACCAATTTCTCACCCTTTGATCATCATTGATCAATACACCTTATTCATCAATAAAACACATATATGGCAGTAGCTAAATGTACTTTAAACATATATGAAACCATCTACAAGTCACTACATGATTATGCCATAACATAATACAGCATATCAACATACTAGGAAAGTAGAAGAACATAGATCCTTAGCTAACTTCCCATACATTGATTTTAAAATCATAGTTCATACATATATAAGTCTAAGGCAGTAGTTAAACCTACATTTAACCATATTGAAATCATGATTATATACTCTCAAGATTTAGGCTACAACATAGGCATTTAGGCTTATCGATTTGCTAGAGTATGGAAGAATTTACCAATATTATGAACTATCTAACGGTTTGATCATCATTAATATTTCATCAATAATATACTCATTAGGCCGTAGCTAATTAGATAACAAATCAAGACTAAATCATGCTTCATCAAATCACAATTCGAGATTCATCACAAACATAGCTTCTTGACTTCATAACCTAAAGGAATCTATATCAATTCATGAAAACCCTTCTTAATTTGATCATTAAGGATTTATACCTACAAATTCATCCATTATATCACCCTAAAATAGTAGCTACAGCAGTTCATACATAATCAAGAATCTACACAACCGATCTCACAATCAACTTCAAGACAACATGTAGAAACATAGGCTATTCATGCTCAAAACTTCATATATTTATCATCATGGACTGATCATCATCAATTCAACATCAATTAACGTAATTAACAATAAACACAAGCAATTCAACGTAAGAGAATCACCAATTAATCAAGAACAAGCCATAATCACAAAGCCCATGCAAAGGCTAAACCAATTTTGGAAGGAACATGGGTTCATCATGCAATTGGAGTGAAAACACATTAAAACCATTATATTAACTTCTATTCATCATGATTTAATCCTTAAAAACGTTTTGAGAAAGAACCAATGGCTAGATTGGAGAAGAAGAACTTTGATCATAAACTTTCTTTGAAAACATTGAGAAGAACTCTCCAAGTGAAAGGTTACTTAGAGATGAAGGATCACCATACCTTAATCTTCATGAAAACCTATAAAACTTGATAAAGAACCCATGATAATCCAATCTACAAGTTGTTCTTGAGCTTCAAAAACCATGGAGGTTCTAGAGAGAATATTTTGGAGGGGAAAAGCTTTAAACATGTGAGAGGATTTGGGAATGGGTTGATCACGTTTTGGATGGCTTATATACACCCAAAATTACTTAAATAAACCTATTATAGTCAGGTTAGGACGTGGGGTGAATTTCCCATTCACCCCTTTAATTAACATAACGCAGGCTGCCAACTTGCAGGCACCCGCGACGTGTGCAGTGATGGGGCGTCAAGGCCATGACGGGCCGTGGCAGCCCTCCATCGCATGAGACTTAGCCAAATTCTTGGCTTAAGACCTGCCCAAGGCAAGTCTGCTTCGACGAGACCTGCTTGACGGTTCGTTGGTGGCCCAACGATCCATCATTGGGTCCGTCAAGGGACACTGCCCAGGCAGTGTCTTAGGCAGCCTTGGGTCCTTCTTTTGGGGCCTCTTGTGGGTCCCTTTATAAGTCATACCCGGACGTTTCCAATGTGATTACAAACCTTAACATGTTATAGAGATACCACATAAGTTTCATCCAAAACAAACACCTACAAGACATCCAAACAGCCTTGACCCCAACATGACATACGATGAACGTCTTAGGGGCTATCTTTCGAACGTCTTAGACGTTCTTGGGCGTTTGACCTCCAAACTTCACGAAACTTAATACATTAACATTAAACATCATTTAAAACCATTTCAAGACTCATTAGTCTTAGTTCATACAATTTAGGCATGCATACACACATGAGGCACATAAGCGACTATTCGTCAAACGTTTTGGACGTCCCTTGACGTTCGACTTCCAAATCACTTCAAACTTTGCACACTGCCTCTATATGACATAATAAGGCATTTTAGGACCTTATAACCATAAAACTAACATGTTAGTCTCTAGACACCTTATCTCATTTTTGAGGTCTTACACTCTTAACAACTCTGCCAACCACTTACTTGCTTCTCCCGTAGAGAAAATGAGAGCAACCTCAACCAGACTGGTTCTTGCAATGCGTTCTTGAAGGAGAGACATCCACAAATATCAACAAAATTTCTAATATACTCCTGGTATCCTCATGAGACAGACCTCCAAATAAACCTTCAGTTCAAGGAGCTGAAAGGTAGTGCTTGTAATGTGGAACACATCGTTCCCTTCTTTTGGAGGCAACTGAATGGCTCCAACACCTTCCAATGGGGCCATTGATGTTTGGGTTATTGACATCGTTGAGTTTCTCGATATAATTTTGGTGGAAACTTGGCTACCATTGCTACCGTTTATGCTCATCTGCTCTGTTCAACAAGGAACACAAAAACCAGAAACATATATAAGTAGATTCAACTATAACTAAGAAGAGTTCAACTTCGCTAAAAGAATTTTAAACAACAACACTACCTAGTAGCGGCGCCATTTTTATCTAACGTTTCAAGCATACCTCATCCAATTCTTGGTGTTCAACGATCATAAATAAGTATAAAACCCAACTAAATGAGTTGGGGATGAATCCAACAGGGAGCGGTACATGTCATTAATTCAATTAGGAAGTATGAATGTTGTCAAATCAATCGTAGGAATAAAACTTATCTATTAAAGACATAATCAAGTAAAAGGGGTGACACGTATGGCAAATGGGATTTTTTTGTTTTGATTGTCAACTAAAAGCAGTCACAAACAGTAAGAGTTAACAATAATGAGACGGGTTCTTGAGATGTGATCGATTATAGGCAAATATAGGCAAATGGGTGATTGTAACTATTAGTAAATATCTAGATATAAGTGACTAGGCTACACTATAAGGGATGTAATTTTCTCTCAAATAATTACCTTGAATCAGGTGATTTCTTTTGAACATCTCAAAGATTGTATATTAAGAGCAGCCCACACCTTAATCCATTAACTCTCTCGAGATGAATTTGTGGGATTGGGTTTAGGATTTACTCTCTCGAGCTAAACCCAGATCAACCCAGTACTCACAAACCATTAATCAAAAACCGTAGTTCTAGAACCTCTCTCTCGAGCAAGCAAAGAATACAAATATAGAATTGTGTTTGCAAACTACAATTCATATATTAACCAAACTTAATGATTAAACTTACTTTTAAATAGAATTAAAACTAATAATTAGAAATACACATAAGCTAAATTAGCCCATAATCACATGATCACACCCCAAGAATTGGGGTTTTAGATAGACATTAAAAAATGAAAAAAACAGTTACTAAATTGATTATTCATTAACTCGGTAAGAGTGATTTCATCCTTACAATGCTCCAAAATTGATGAATCTCAAAGACCCACTTCTAATTTCACAAAACTGAATTTCTTCAATTCTTCAAAGCTAAGGAAAACTCTAGAGAAAGTTGTCTCAAAATACTCAAAAAATAATAAAAAAATCATCCAAGATATTAATAGATTCTAAACAAAATGTTAAAAAACATATTTTTAGTCACCAAAAATGTGATATGAATAGGCATTCAATGAAGTCAGTCGGACTCACCGATCCACTCGATGAGCTTCCCTTTCATCTCTTCCATCGCCTTTTCACCTTGTCATTAAGCATCCTTGGATTTTGTAACTTTGGGCAATCTATCACAGCATCGCGGAACTACTCGGTGATGAGCCAACTTCTCCTTCTTGTCGCTGATTTGGTTTATTTCCTCAGTGATGGTATAGTAGAACTTTAGGCGGCGGAATTTTCCCTTTAGTGATAAGACAAATGATCTTGGCGATCACCGAGCTTGCCTTTCTTCAATTCTTCATTTTCTTTTGTTCCTTTTTGAATGTTAGTCCCTTGCTTTGTTCCTCAATCCATGTACCTTAAAATCAAGGATTTTTCATTAGTTATGGCATAAATTAAGCATTTGAGGATAGTAAATCTCTATAAAAAAATCCCTAAATGAGTCAAAATGTCTGAATCATCAACCCTAGGACCATGGCCTTACTAACAGACTATCGCTAAAACCACGATATGTGGTCAAACTTCCAAAGGTCTAAGGACCAATAAACCAACCTTTGACCACCAAATGATGGACGTGTAGGATGGTTCATCGTCATGACTATGGTCCATCAGTCGGGGGTCCGTAGGTCCTCGGTTGGAAGTTATTTTTAGGGGCCTCTGGTCTTTTTCGGTTTTCATTAAATTGAAATGGTGTCATTTCAACCAAGCCTAGAACACCTATATAAGTATTTTAGAGCCCTAAATTCATTCATTTTAAATCATTTTCTTAATTCCCAAAAGAAATCTTAAAACTGCTCTCTCAAATATTCTCTCTCTAGAAGGTAGAAGAAGAAGGAAGAGTTGAAGCTAGGGTCAGGTCAAGTCTCCAATCTTCAAGCTTTTGCTGGGATTTGGGAATAATGTATGATGGAGTTTTACCCATGGAATCCTTTCTCCCATGTAGTCCCTTACGATTCCCTAATTGTGAAGTCTAATTCCCAATTCTAGTTAGGGTTTCTTCCAACGTTTTGGGTAATGATGAACGTTGATCAAATTGAGTGAATTATGATTATTTATGATTGAATTGGTAATATTACATGTTTATAAATGAAATTACATGTTCCCATGATTATTATATGTTTCTAACCTTGAATTACTGAAATTGGGTTTGATGCCTTGAAGTGACACTTTATTGGTTAGATATCTCCTTACAGGATTGATGAGTTATGATTAAAATTGCTTGATATGTAATAATATGTGAATAATATGATGTTAATTTTTGAGATTAAAAAATAAATAATGATGATGAGTAGTAGGGTTTTGAGAGTAAATCCTAGACTATGAATTGTTGATTGTTGATATTGTAGCTCACTAAAACATTTTAGTCCTACGACAACACTAATCCTCGAAAACACTTTTATAGTGTTTCCTAAAATACTTTTTGGGATGTTTTTAAAGTGTAGCCCATGTTTTTAATGTTTAGATTCAATAATATTGGCAACACTTGTAAACTTTACTGTTTAATGGCATAAACTACACTTTATAAGTGTTGTTATAGTATGATATAATTGGAAACTACTATTTATATATATAGAAACACTTTCAAAGTGTCCTATTTTTATAATTGTAAAAACAACACTAATGTGGCCTTAAAGTTTTCACTAAAATATTATATTATCTCAAATATTTTTAACTCTCCCTCCCATTTTTATTGGGAAAAAAATTAACTCATAAAATATTAAAATTTTCTTTTCCCCCAAATCAGAACTGGAGAATTAAAGAGCTGAAGAGTGTTTCTCATTGAACACGCTAAAGAGCTTTTCTCACAGAGCTGAAGATTGAACATAGGTTATTCATAAAACATTGACTTTCTTTTCCCCCAAATCAAAAAAAAATTCCGTCAATTTGAATAACATGATTTTCTCTCCAAGCTAAGGTTGAAAAACACGTTTTTCGTCAAACGTTCTCGAAGATTTCACAATTCCCGTTAAAGAGCTAATGTGTGTTATTTTACGTATCAGGACAGTACTTCCAGATCAAGTGCCAACGATCGCGAGTAGTAATATAATCCAACAGAGGGTTGGGATCATTCCCACATGGAGAGGTTTGAGAATTAAAAACCAAGTATGAATCTGTTCAAATTAATCATAGCTGAAACATTTATGAATAAAAGCATGGTTTAAATCATAGGGTGACACAAGTTTTAAATATCAAGAGTGGGGTTTCGTATTCAACTGTCAAATAAAACAGGACATTCCATGAAAATAAGAATATAAAGACGGGATTCTTAGGATGTGATAGGATTGTGGGCTAAGGTGAACAACCGAATAATTGTAACTAATAGTGAATCATTGTAAATCATTGAATAAACTAGACTTTTGTGGGGATAGACTCTCTATCGAGGAGTTTATCCCGAATGAAATTGGATTCTCTCGAATACCAATAAGCAAAAATTAACAAAAAACTTCGCTTTAGTCCATTCACTCTTTCGAGCTGAATGTGTGGAAAAGGTTTTAGGATTCACTCTCTCAAGCTGAAACCATGATAACCCAATACACACAGATCATTGATTCAGTAATTTTGGTTTTAAGACCTCTCTCTTGAGCAAGCCAAAAACACGAAGTTAAGATTGTATTTGCAACTACAACCCATTAAATTCAACCACGATTATTGAACAAAATCACTTTTAAACAGCAAATAAACAATGAATTAGCAATAACGAGCAGTTAATTTAACCCATAATCACATAATCACACCCCAAGAATTGGGGTTTTAGCGAGACATAGTAAAAAGATAGAACTCAATTTGAATGAAGTATCTTCAACACCCACTTCCAATTTCTTTGAATTGGATCTCTTTAAATCTTCAAAGCTAAGGAAATAATGTATCTAAACTCTAAATTTGAATAATATTTTGATTCTACTAAAAAAGATTTATCCAAACTAATCTCTCAGAAAAAATCTCTCCTTGAGCTAAAAGTTAAACAAGTATTTACAATCGTCAAAAGGTATGTTGTGAAGGACCGTTCGACGTAATAAGTCCGGATCACCGAGTGGATCGGCAATCCGCCCATTAGTCAATTCCATTGCCTTTCTACTTTGGCCTTCAACATCTTCAAGTTCTGTAACTTTGGACGCTCTAGCTCTACATCGCGCAATCATTCGGTGACTCATTGACTGCTCCTTTCCATCGCCCATTTTATTCTCTTCTTCAAAGCTTTGCAATCTAGAAAATTAGGTGAATCCTATTCCATTCGGCGACTCGCCCAATGGGTTATGCGATCCTCATGCCCTCTTTTCTTTGTTCTTTTATCTGCCTTGGTATTGTTTGCTCATTAGTGGTTATGCTTTGTTCCTCAATCCAAATACCTGAAACTCTAGGATTTACATCAGTTATTGGCAAAAAATTATGTATTTGATGACACAAAAGCTATTAAAATAAAGCCCTAAATAAGTCCAAATCATGGACTCATCAACACCCCAACTTATACAGTCACATCCGGAGAGCACTCCCTAGACGTAACCGACGTCGTCCTCCTCGAAGAGGACTAAGACTAGCCTCTTAGCTTACATCATTACATTCATAGGTTAAAATGCGGAAAATTTAAAACTTTTTGTTAACTTCTACATTGAGGTTTACTTAGACCTCTCGCTTACACACATTATATATTTATCGAGTATACATAGACCCTTCGTATAAGAAGACTACAGAGTCTTCTACTTTTATTTCACATACATAGTATAGGAACATAATATCATAATAATGTCTATAATATGTCTCATATTAAACCATCTAAAACGAATTCAACAATTGGGCTTAACCCATACTTCAATTCAACAAAGATCCTTATATATGCTATACAATAATCGTCTTGAAATGAAAAGGAAAGAACTAGATGTCTTATAACTAGAACAATATCAATAGCTTGATAATGGCATTGTCCTTAAAAAGTGAGGACCTACCGAACTCTTGTGAAATATCCAAGTAGTCTTCAAAGTCTTTCTATAAGCTCAACGGTCTAATCCTACATTCGTAGTAAACATAAAAGATGGGTTAGTACACATTTGTACTAAGTATGAGTATATGCACATAAAACAAGTGAAATCATGTTAAAAAGGATATTTGTTCAAAACATGCTAATTTACTTTGAAAAGCATTATGCAGATCCAAGAACTCATATAAGCCAATAAACACATAACCCTTAAGTCAAGACTATATAGAACACAAGACCATAATTCAAGTCTAGTCAATTCAACATGCATATCAACTTAATTGTGTACATAATCGAGACAACTGTATCATCAAGTTATAATATCAACAAACATGCATTAGAGTTCATAACATCATAACCTAATCAAGACTGTTACTCATGAACCCTCATTAAGTCCACTAGTACAATTGGCTAAGTAAAGCCCCATAACCTTACTCAACCAAGTAAACTCAACAATAACCATAAGCAATGGCCAACTTCACACACTATATCATTAAGAGATAACATCATAATACTTTATCAATAGAGACCAACCACATGTTCATAAATGAAACCCATATCACAGAGTGTCATTAGCATATAAGAGTCAACAAATACATAACATATACATTATAGAACATAATAACAATCTCCTAAAGCTTCCCTCAAGGCAAACTAGTGCAAGGCATAGGTAGAGTCTCATACCCCTACCTAGGCTAAGTCCAACCTCTTAAGTCACCCTAGTTAGTGTTTACTCCATTACTTCATTTTACTTTCGAGAACACTTGCCTTAACTGACATAGACCACAGGAGCTAAGTGTAGAATCTAGTGTTGTAAAACCTTACACCGATGGAAGGTGGTCTACCGTCCAAGGTACGACCAAACATGAACATAGCATCTAGGTTGATCCACTACCTAGTATTTTTATAGTAGCAACATAGTTTATGGAGCCTGGGGTCTGTCATGGAAACATCACTCTATGCCCTTTTTGGACTATGAGGCTATCCACCCCGTGAGGACTATGGTGAACCCTACCTTCCCTCTTTGGGAAGGCATCACCCCTCATCTACAAGTTCACTCGTTGCTAAGCTAGAGTCCTTTTTGAAATTTCTTTAATGCCTTTATTAATGATCATAGCTTAGATTAGGTCATAGGGTCTATCCCTAATATAATCATCATCATCATAGCTCAATAAGAATTGCATGAGTATTTTCCTTTGATTACAATTCATACATGTGAGGTTAGCACATTTACATAGTCACATCATAATAAGGCACATTTGTAAGTTATCACCATCCTTATAACTTTTACATCCTAGCTAACAACTCACAAACCATAGTCAAGACATTTCAATTTAACATCATACCAACCCTATGAATCTCATCATAAGGTATACTTCAATATAATTTCATCACTAAACACAAGTAATCATAATTGAAGAAAAGGTTATGATCATGAAGACTTACCAAATCTCCTTCACAAGCCATCATCCATGGTTTTACCATCAAACCATCCAATTCAACCCAACAATGAGTGTAATACCATCACATAATAGTAATTAATACAATAGTTAGGTCAATTGCATTATCACTACCCAAAACTTCAATTCATAACCTAGGGTCAGGGGAATAGGGTTCATCACAAATTCTTCAAGAAATCGATCCGATCCCAACAATACATTACCCTAGGCAGTCCATGAATAAAATTGAATAGATAAAACAAGTCTAACAACCAATACATTCTTCAATTCCCATCAATTTATAAGCAAGATCCAAGATTTGGGGAATTTGGGGAAAAGGAAATGATCTACGTGAAATTGCATCAATTGACATCAATTAACCAACAATATACTCTTAATTAGTCATAGGCAATCAAAATTTATCCTCAATTTGAAGTTTAGAAGAAAACCATTAGAATTGGAAAACCCTTGGAATTGGGTGATTTAGAAATCAACTTTGAAATGACCTCTTCATGAAAGGAATCTCAATAGTGAAGAACCCATACCTTAATGTAGATTAATCCATGAAATTAAAGTGAAATCCTAGAGAAACTATTCTTCTTCAAGCTTTGCTCTTCCTTCAATGGAGGTTGAATAGAGAGATAAACTAGAGAGAGGTGAGAGATTTTGGGTTTTGATTTGGGGATTTGATTTGAGTGAGTAAAATGTGTGGGAAACTGATCTAAAATCAATATATATACCTCCCATGAAATACCCAAAATACCCCTCACTTAATTTTACCCTTTAATGAAGTCAAACTTGAATTCCAATTTTAAGATTTTCGTCGGGGAACAAGTCCGCGATGCGGAGATGCTCCCGCATGATTTTCTAAATTAATTTTTGAGACAATGGAGTCTGCAACCTGCCTGAGACGCATACATGAGTTTTGACGAAAAGTCACCCAAGTCCGCGACGCGGACTTGTTTCTACCATGCACAACTTGGCTGCTGCTTTGGCAGGTTGCCAAGCCAAGTCCTTTATGGGCCCCTAAGGCGACCCTTTGGGGTCTGACCTGGACGTTTTTACTCTAAATATATAATTTTTCCTATCCAAAGTCATTTTACAAGTTTTAGACCTAATACAACACCTCCAAACCTTCCCAAAACCTAAGGATGCCTCACTAGTTAAATTTCACTAGTTAAATTTGACTAGCTTACGGACGTCATGGACGTTTCTTGACGTCTTAACTCTAAACTTCCTAGATTACTTATAAACATTAATTTAGGTCTTAAAACAGTATTTTCAACCTTAGATCAACTTGTGAGGCTCTAGATTAGCTCTTGACGTTTTGCAGTGTTACATATACTTTTTTTGGTCGTCTAGTAAAACTCAATTTCAGCAGTTAAAAAAGGAAGTCTCCAACAGCTCTACACAGGATTCAATCATGAATGCATACAAAAAGACTCAACTTACTAATGCAAGGATCAATTGTGCACCTAAGATTCAAGTTGTTACTGACCATTATCAAAGAATGTCAAGCTCACTATTCTTGCTCCACAAGCAAAGTTCAAGATCAACAAAGGTGTTCAAATGTCCTCACACAAAAAGATCGAGAATCAAATGCAACGCTCACACTCACAAATATGAACACAATGCATGACTTCACCCATAGGTTTGCCCTATTTACAAATAAACCTTTGTGTCGGCTCACTCAAGATCAAAAAGTTCTTTTCAAGGCTTGTAACGGGGACGAGTGTAATGGTATAGTCATTTTTGCTCAGTGAATTTTATCCTCATAAAATGTGGTGCGAACAACTCTGTCTTTTATTTTCTTCATCATTTTCATTCGTGCTTACAACATACCCTATTTTTCATATTTCATGAACTATTGGAAATCTTGTTTTTTTTTTCATTTTCACACTTTGTTCCATAGCTTTTTCATTCCTTTTTCTTTTATTTATTTTTTTTGTATGGAGGGGTTCCATTTTTTCTCAAAATCATTGGTAAGGGGGACTTATTTTCACTTATTGATTTACCTTATTTTTTCACCACACCCCAACTCAGGCTTTTGACCTTAGTTAGCTATTAAAAAAAATCACAAATCATGAGGATCATGGGGAATGGATCAACAAAGGTTATAGTTTCATCAAATTTCATCCAAGAAGAGTTCAAGGCTTAAGGGGTGTTCAATAAAGGTTCACATACTCACAAGGTTGGCCACAAAAGAGGTATAATATTGAATTGTTTTACACTCTTCAAATATTCCTAAGATC
The DNA here is from genome assembly GCA_016801875.1 of Solanum sitiens. Taxonomy (NCBI): domain Eukaryota; kingdom Viridiplantae; phylum Streptophyta; class Magnoliopsida; order Solanales; family Solanaceae; genus Solanum; species Solanum sitiens. The sequence goes on from JABWTJ010000342.1 coordinate 524,710, forward strand.
ATATTAAGAGATGTCATCACTTAGTCAACCCGACCAATAGGGAAAATTCTTTGTCTCATCACACATGGTTCATGGTGAGATCCGCACATAAGGTGACACCAATAAATACAAGAATTTACTCTTCAGCTAGTGTGCAATGTTCATTACAGGAGACTCAATTCAATAAATTGTCTAGTGACAACGAGATGCAAAGAGCTCAATAATTCCTATGGAACTTTATTTGTGTAACACCTCTAAAAATGAGCTAGGTTAAAATAGCGCCTAAAATGTATGTCATGAGGTTATGAAGTCCTAAAATGGCTAATAATACTATTAGAAGGGAGTTTGGAAGAGTTTGGAAGTGAAATGTCCAAGACGTCTGGAAACTAGTCGAAGTTGAATTAGTATGTCGTAGTGTTCTGTAGTGGAGTTTTTGAGTGTCGTTGAGGGTGAAATTGAGTATCGATGGTTCCTACGCATATTCTAACATGTAAAGGGTCAAAAGCTCTGAGAACGACGCCCCGGGGATCATCCTAAGGGTCCCCAAGGAGGACCCAAACATGGCCCAAGAAAACTGCCGAGGTAGCCTAGATTTGGGTGTGGCTGCGCGTCGCGCCAGCTACACTTAAAACGGAAAAAGTTTTCCCTGAGACGCGAGGCCAACACGAACTATTATGTCTCAAAATTTTCCAGAACCAAGAATCAGAGGTGACCCCGCGACGCACTGACCTCCTTGTTTTGGTCGCGTCATTTTTAATTCAAATTTTAATTGGTTAAAATGTCCATTAAGTGCAGGGTTCTTTTGGGTAATATGGGGATTATTTATTGACGGTTATTGAGTATTTTTAAGCCCCTAAACTCACCAATCATTGCTAAACCCTCAACTCAAAACAAAACCTCTCCATTCCTTCTCTCCAAAGACCTCCATTGATGAAGCTTTGAAGCTCCAAGGAAGAAGACTGATTTTCCAAGTTTTTCTCCATCAATTTCGTGGGATTTGCTTCACATAAGGTATGGTATTTCATCCTTGGATTCTCTTCCATTCAAGGAGTCAATTTCAAATAGTTTCCAAAGATGATAAAAGATATGAAATCTTATATATCAACTTCTAGCCATGAGTTCTTGCATGAAATGATTTGAAACAATGTTTTATGATTAAATTGATGTTAATTGAATTATTTTAGATCAAAAACTCCATGAACCCATGCAAATCATGAAATCCTTATTTTGGCTATTTTATGGGTGATGTTATCATAACTCTATTGTATTGATTTCTTGTGTAGTTTACTTTGGGATATTGAATTACGTAAGAAGCGTGTAAGAATTGTATGTAGGTTGTCCTAAATTGAGTAATTTCATATTGTATTATCTTGGATCAATGTATATTGTGATTATTGGATTTAATTGGTGATTATAACTATTGGTAAGAGCCTTTGTGTATTGAGTTTGAATTTGCTAAGGATTGGAGATGTTGTGGTTGGAATAGTGGTTTATTGACCTGACCTATTCTATATTGTGTATTATAGGTATCCAAATGAGTTGATTGGTGTGGTCCACTTATGGTGGCGGTTCTTATGTGATATAATTGTGAAGAATGTGGCCTCGTTTGCATTACTTTATGAATATGATATTCTCATGTTATAACTTGGATATGTGATCGTTGTGAAGGTCTATATTACTTCTGTGCATATTCCTTGTTGATCGAAATATTTTTCTCCTAAAATAGACCATTTTTTCTAACTGCCTAAGCCACCTTCCCTGAAGCTAATATGTTGGCCCCAGTCCTCCTTGGACGTATGCACCTTGACTTAGGCCAAAAGTCTAAGTTGATGGTGGCTAATGCAGAAGTGACCTCGTTTTTGGCCCTTGTAATACCTCTAAAAATGACTTAGGTGAAGCGAGAGCCTAACACGTGTGTTATGAGGTTCTAAAGTCCTAAAATAGTTTATAATGATGTTTTGAGGCGGTGTCTAAAGTTTGGTGATGTTTGGAGGTCAAACGTCTAAGAACGTCCATGACGTTCGAAAAATATGCCTTGAGACATGCTTGTACGTTTAGGTGTGCCTTTGCATGTTTTACATGTCCGTTTAGGTCGAAATTGATTTGAGGGGTTACTAACATGTGTACTAATGTATTAATTTCTTGTGTATTTTTATGTTGGCTATTGAATTATGAAGGAATCATGCTAGAATTGTAAGTTGGTTGTCCTAGATTGATAAATTTATATTGTATTATCTTGGATTCATTGTATATTGTCATTATTGGATTGAATTGGTGATCATGGCTATTGATAAGAGCCTTGGTGTATTAAATTGGTTAAATTGACTATGGATTGGAGTTGTGAGATTTTAATGTGTAGGCAGCCCTAGTGGACCCTCTTTGGAAAGGTTATTATATGGTGGTTATGAACAAGATATGGTACCTCTTCAGATGCTCCTTTATTCAATTACTCTATCAGAACAAAGGATAGAACCGAGAGAGTATTCTTGGGTAGTAGATCTAGTTAAGAAGGAGGTTAGAGTACAAAGAAACCCTTGATATTCTTTAACCATGTGCCTACATGGGATGTGTCCTTGTTCTACCATTGACAAGTAGAAAACCCTCCATCGGAGTAGGGGAGACTCCGGGTTCCATGCCTAGCTAATATGGTCTATGTCGGTTATTGCCTATTCCCATAATGTGGGATACATGCTAGTGTTGGATATGTTCTATGAATTTTAGGCGTGTAATGGGACGCTATCTAGACATTGCACGAGTAGGTTTTGAAGATGTTGGTATGTAGGTTCCCTAGGTCTTCTCCAAGACCATTATGTGAAAGTCCTTATTGTTGAATGTCTCTTAAATGACTTAATGAACATAGTGAATTAAGTTAAAAGTATGTTAATGAAAAGGTAATTATCTAGAGTAACTTTAAGGATTGGTTAGGTAGGCTTCGAGAGGGTGTATGGGCGGTCTCTTCATGTCTTACTTACGTGAGTCTTGGAGTAATTCTAGGTAGGCAGTTTAATTGATGAAATGGAATAGTCTTATCTTAGGATTACTTAGGTGTGTGTGAAGGGGTTGTATGGGTGGTCGCTTCATAACTCACTAAAGTGAGCTTTATAATCACCTTTGGTAGGAGGGTCTCATGGTTATATGAATTTAAGTGATATTGATGTTATATTGTGGAATGTGACTTCATGTTCTTATGATGACTTAATGTGATCTCTTATACTTGTTTTATGAAGTTTTACTCAAAAAGAGCATGTTTTATACCAACGTCCTTTTAGCATGGTTTCAATTGCATATTACCATTCTTAGTGCATTCTGAAGTACTAATTCCATATATTTTGTCTATCTCTAAAAGTGTAGGTGGCAATTTAGAGGAGTCTTGGAGTGCAACTTGGATTATCATTCCATTCAATCAAGTGTTAGTGTGTACTCACTAGATTCGAGGACATCGTTATGTTTAGAGTTCTTATTGAAAGTATTGTAACAGACTTAAATATTTCTATATGTTGATGTATGGGCCGTGTCTCAAGAAATTTGTGTGTCTAAGATGGCGACTTTGATAGTTAACCTTTCAATATGATTTTCTATAAAAGAAATATAATTCGTGTGAAAAGTTTTAATTCTGCACAACTCTTCATACATATATGCAATGAATAATGTCAAAGGGCTTGTACAAAACCTCTGAGAGGTCGAGTACGCCGTGCCACGATTCAAGAATACCATATATTCTAGGGTATACTCTCGAGTCGTGACAATTTGGCCTCTTCGTCAGCACACATGCATGTTTGTTTGATTATGAGCACTATTCAAGTTATCGGCATTGATCAAGACCGATACTGAAACTTAAAAGAAAACAACCACAGTTATCACAAATAAGAGGTGGAAATTTTTTCAGAAGGGTCAAAATCATTTACAATTAAAACAGGAGCCACAAGCTCAATCATTAGAAAAAACAGTACAAAAGACAAAAAAAAAAAAAAAAAGCTAAAACCCCAAATATATAAATAAAACCAATATTCTCAAGAGATCACACAAAAAGTGGGCCTCACCGCACCTCAAATAAAATCATTTGTCCTTAAATGCAAAATAAAAATATCCATAAATTAAAATAAAGTTAGACAGAGAGAGGTAAAGAGCGGATCATGTCTTCACAGTCGCTCCATCTGTATGGGCATCAGTTCCTGGTGCACAAGTCTGGACATGGGCATCAGTGTCCTGGGTCAACTCAGAAGTAGTATTAGTTGCATTAGTGTCACGACCCGGATTCTGGAATCCGAATCGCAACTGGCATCGTTGACCTCTCAGAGGTCACAGACAAGCCTCTTCTTGCATTCATCACATTCATATGGTTAATTTTAGCGGAAAATTTAAAACTTTTTGTTTATATTTGAAGTATACATAGACTTCATATTGCAAACATATAAACGTGTATTTGTAAGGAAGTTCATTGCTCATACATCAAACATCTAGTTATAGAAACATACAACTTGAAAGAAATAGAATCTCATGTCATAAGTAATACTTGCCAAAATGGCACCATTACAAGCGTCTGAATAAAATGGGAAAGAAACAGTAGTGGAATATACTCCACTAGTTCAAACCTACTACTAAGCAAGAAATGTAAAGGCAGGTATCCTCGAATGCATGAGGACCTACCAAGTCCGGATGAAATCTCTGAGTCCGAACAACCACAATGATACCTTCAACGTCCACCTGAGCCTGCACCTAAAATAGTAATATTGTATGGAATTAGTACACACTTGTACTAAGTATGGGTATATGCAGCAACACATAACGGTAATGCATGAACAAAAATGGCTCTTCCTAATCAACATGCTTTCTTAGAAGGTCAAGTCTCTTGACTTGCCTAATTCATAATAGGAAGGTCATACCATGAATATGTCATACATCATACATACATAGGTTCACATAACATACATTTCATGTTTCATATATCATGCATTTCATATCCACGAGACCTTGGAATCATGGACGTAGCATTAAGACATCTCAAGTGAGGGCCCAACATATGGGACCTCAACCCGAGGGCCTCCTTAGCAAACACAGAGTCTGCTTCATTCGTTCATTCGTACTTCATATTATTCATTTCATTCATTCATAGGCTGATGTAAACACAAGCCATACCTAGGATGAAGTTTAAGACTCTCATTGGGATCATGAAGTTCAATGACCAAGAATGACCTAATGTCATTACTTGAGTCCGGTTTACCCCCTAATTGTCTTGCACAAACACGTTCGGTATCGTTCATTTCATTATCTTTCATACTTTGAGGAACTTTCAACCTTAACCGACATATATCATGTGAGCATCATGAAATCCGGTGTCTTCCCCACACAGAAAAGAGGTGGAGTCACTGGCCAAAGTGAAACCAAAACATGCTAGCTTTATGGGTTCGAACCAAGCTAGTTCCCTATGTTGGCAACATAGTTCAAAGACTAGGTAATTTAAGGAGACCCATATCCACCTTGGTGTACAGTCTCATCTTCATGAGAATTACGTGAACCTCCACCTTTCCCAAAACAAGGCATCACCACTCATAACTAGCCTATCGGTGCTTAGTTTAAAGTTCCTTTTTACATTCAACTCATACATCATCGAAGCTTGCTTCTAGAATGAGGTAGTCATAGCTCATTAGATGATTTCTGATCTCTTCTTTACGTATTAAGTGAATTGTCCTTATACTTACATATAGAATGTGATTGAGACTTGTCTCTTAATATTCAACACTCTCTTAGGTGAGTACGTTTGGTGACCTTTACTTAGGCTTGATTGAGACTTGTCTCACCATTCATCTTAGTCTCTTAACATGTTGTCACCATTTTCATTAGCATCATAGTTTAACATAATTACTCACTTCATTACTTGAATGTTCATTTCTTCATCTTGCCATTAACTTACATCATTTGCCATGCACATGGCCTTTAGTGTACTTTATACTCATGGTAGTACCCCTTTCGAGTTACATCATACATAAGGCTTATTTTCGTGATTTAAGTGATCTTAGACTTTACCCGTGTTCGAATCCCTTGGGAGGCATATATTCTTTTGATTTATTTTCATTGTGTGTGTGAGACTTATGTGTCTTCACACATTCAGCCAAGAGAACCCGAGTTCGATCCCTAGTGGCTGTGTTTTATTCTATTGTATGTAAGACTATGTGCCTCACAATTTCGGACAAGGGGATCCGTGTTCGAATCCCTTGGGCAGCATATAATTTTTTATTATATGTGAGACTTATGTATCTCACACACTTGTCCTTGAGTCCGAATTCGATTCCCATCCTACACACAACATTATTTTCTTTTTAATATACTCAAGACCTCTTCATCTAGTGTTAGAACCTTGAGATCTCGGGTTCGATTCTTAGGTGTAGCATTTCCTTTACTTGAATTTAGCTGAGTCTTATCTAATTATCATTAGGTCCTTAAGTTCATTTTTCTTACACTTTAGTCTAGACAATTTGGTTTAGATTTTTATATCAACTTTAGCCAATACTTTAGCCTAAACTTATGTCCATATATCTGTGCCATTTCTTTGTGCATTGATGTACATGGCCGAGAGTCTTAGACTCATTTTAATTTGGCAAATAGTATTTCATTTTAGAACATCACTTTCATTTACTTTTCATGAACATCACGGTTTCATCATTAAATGTTAATAACACGACAATTTCATAGAACATAATTCACCACATTCTTGAAACCAATCCGTAATATGCATTACATGGTATTAGCATTATCGTGTATATAAAACATACATACAATCGGACACACATAAAATGATCATAAACTGTCCGAAAACATCACATTGCACACAATTACAAATGCTCCTAAGGTTATCTACCAGTAAACATACCAACTCATGCATCATCTTTTCAGAGGATCTAATGACAGGGGCATGCAACGGGGGCAACCTTAGTTTTCGACTGGAATACGTACTGAACCTTAGTGTAATCCTGGGAAAGGGACCAAGAGAGAAGAAAACCCATACCTTTTTCAGCTTTGACAACCAGCCACGAACACACGTCCTAACCCATGCACAAACCCCTCTTCCGAGCCTTGGTTCTTGTTCACAAGTGAATTCCTTTACATGATTTCTTAAAGCACTTAGGCGTACAATTTTTCTTTTTGTTTTTGATTGATGAAGTTGAGAACTCTTTAGAACAGTAGGCTTATTTTGTTTTCTGTTTTTGAATTGCAAAGTAAAGCTGAAAAATGTTTTGTGGATATATAATGAATTAAGAGTGCACATTGAGTACACTCCTAGTGGAGGTCGTTTACCTCTTTCCTTGGGAGTTTGTTTTTGACTTATTCAACACAATTTAAATGATAAAATCAGATTATAATATACATATTAAGTTACTATAATGCCCCTCCTGATTTATGTCTAATTTAAAATCATTTAAATCGTCACTTTAGTGCCTCCAACTCGGCTCGAACCCGAGTGTGGAGATCCGGTCAAACTCGGGTTTGACCACCGAGCTTTGACCCATTTTGATCAATTAAAACCTTATTTAATTAAATAAATATCAACATTCTAGGTACGTTTAAGTCTTACTTAGCATAGTCGTTTTTGGGTTGTTACAATTATGATCAGCTGATGGTGTTTCCGCCAACAAATCCCACACAACTGCATTTACCATGGACTCCTCAGTCTTAGAATGGCTTTCATATGAAGTTTCCTTAGAAACCTCCAACATCTCTTCATCCGTCTCTGCTTTAGACTTGGGATAAGTTGTCTCCTCTACTCTCACATCATCTTTGATGGTAGACGGAGGCATCTCGTGCACATCTAGAATATGCACTATCCCAAAAATCATAGACATGTCGGTTGACTTTAGCTGGTCCACATTTCCCCTTAACTCAGCAATAGCGGCTTGTAAGGCTGTCACCTCCTTGGTGGATCCTTGTCCATGCTCACACACCGCTATCGTAGCCGCCAGGGAATCAACGGTAGCCCTCAATGGTGTCACAGAATCAACCATGGCAGCTTTGATCATGCCCGAATAGAGGCCTCGAGTCTGAGAGCCCAACTATCAAAATAATGGGAAAGTTGTACCACAAGGAGTAATCAAGCCTGAGTGAGTGGTGTCCGATAAAAAGCAACAGCAGCAGGTCTAGTAGGTAGTGCAGCAGAAGAAGAACCAGGAGTATAAGAAGGAACAACAATAGGGTTACCTAAGGTACTAGGGCTCGGAGTAGGCAAAGATGACTCTGCCGGTGATGAGTTTGTGTCCACACCTAGGGATGGATCCACCGGGGTTACCTTCTTCTTCTTCTCTGCCTCATCCTTTCGATATTCTTCCTCGATCCTCCAAATATCAGTAGAGGATATGGGAATCGCTTCCACATCCTTCTTTGCATCTTTATGTACCCGAGCATGTCGGCACAACTTGGTGATCTATACCAGGAAGGTAAAAGAGGTTTGCAATTACTTGGCCCTCATGACCATCTTTTGTGCCATAATCATCCCTAAATTTAGTCTCTTCCCATCAATGATGCAATCTTAGCAGGCTACTTTAGCATGACGATGAATGGACTTGTTCGGGATGATAGAATTGTGTTTCTCATGAGGCCAAACCAGAATGTTGTAGCTACGTTAAGGTATTTCTTTTTGATTGGAGTCCCTACTTCCAATCACCTCGAAGTACCATCTAAAATTAGCGGGGCCAACCATTTTTTCATATTGTCCAGCGTCTTTGTCCTGATCATATGCTGGCAGTCATCATCAATACACGTGGAGACACTCAAGACAATTTTGATATAATCACTATCACACTTTACCTTTTGGCATATGACAACCACATAGTCGACTGTCTTGAATTTAGCGGCATGCGTCTTCCCTTGTGGTATCAATACACTGTGCTTGTTGTAGAACTCTTGAACCTAGCTTGGAATATATGGGCCACGGGGTTTGGTGAAGATCTTGAATCTGTGGTGTTTCATGCAAGCAATTATCTCTTAGGTACCTATCGATCACCCAATCCATGGACGGACGCTTTTCCTCAATAATTGTTCTCAACCCTTCCGTCTTTAACATGTTGACTGACTTTGGAGGGGGACCCTGTATAAGAAGTGATGGGACTACAACCTGCTCTGTAATTAGAGAAGGAGTGGTAAGCTGAGGATTAATGATCCTAGGTGGATCATTCATACTTTTGGATTGTAGCTCATCCATTTGTGTTGCCAACAACTCATCATCTTCATAAACATCAATCCGGGGCTCCTGGTGTTCACCTTCACTCTAGGATGAAATGAGGAGGGTGGCGTAGATTCCATCACTCTAAAAGTTATGCTCTGGTGATGCAGGGGACTTCTCTTTGCCTTTTACTTTCCCACCAGATGTGGTGAGTTTTGTTGCTTTACCTAAGGATACAGTTGCATCCTCGTTCAGTGTAATCCCTTTAGTTTGATTTCGGGGCGGTATCTTTCTCTCAGCAACCTTTTGTCTTGCCATGTATCCCAAGCATCAGGAAAAAGTAAAAGAAATTCAATTAAAAGCAGATCAAAACAGATACAGATAGACTCGCTGAATCAATTTTGTGAGTTAGATCATGCTCACCAAAGGGATTGTCTCAAAATCATAGAAAAATTTTGAAAGTCAACGATAGGAATACCTTTCGGTGAGCCTAGATTTGCTCACCAAAGTTTATAGTGAAACAACACTTCAAGAGTGTAGACAAAGGGAGATCAAGGAACTTTTGGCAAGTCGCCGAGTGCCATCGACGAACTCAAGCTTCTTTCCCAAATTTACAGATCCCAACTTCAAATAAGGCATGAAATTAAAGGCGAGATGGGGAAGTTCGGCGACATTAGTTGTCCTCTCTGATCAATTCAGCGACACACCGAGTGGTATCTTAGATCTCCAAGTTTTATAGGACTTCCAATTATCTTCGGGGTCCAAACGACGGTCTTCTTCGGGATCGGCGATCTAGTTGGCAATTCACAAAGTTATTCCTAGGATGAATGAGTTTTACAAATTCCACATCCAAACGGTGGGTTAATTTTATAAGTCTTGATTATGCTTATGATTTATGTCCTATGTTGACTAATGATTATGTTTGTATTGTTTATGAAAGATACCATATTTAGTACATGTTTGTAGTAAAACATAATCTTGCCTACATTTCTTATCAAAATATAGGGTCCGGCGACATTGATTCTCTCACTCGTGGCTAGATTCATAGTTGATCAAGGAAGTGAAGATTTGGTGAGCCCTCAAAGCATTAGAGGATTGTACCACTCCTTTTCCCTCTTATGTATTTCTTTTCATGTTGGACTATTGTATGAGCTGCCTCCCAAGATTTTATCTCTTAAGCTAGATGGTTTGAGTCAACCAGGGGCTGATTTACGTTGATATGAACCCCCTTCGTCAAAGATTACACTATATATATATATATATATATATATATATATATATATATATATATATATATATGATTAAATATTTTATTTACGTGTATATATACACTATTGAACCCCCTGAACACACAGCAAAGGCGTAGCTCAGTGGCGTTGGGGGTTCAGTAATTCGCCCTTGCGGCCGCGAGGTCGCATGTTCGAATCCCGGCAGAGGCATTTACTACTTATCATCTTATATTTATTTTAATTATATTTTAAAAACAATAATGCAATCAGAAAACTATGTTTAATTCCAAAAAAAATTAAAATGCCGATTGAGAATTTAGGATTTATTAGTTTAATTCGTAATTATAAAGTCAAATATTTAAAAATCCTTTGCTTCTTGATTCGACGGTTTAATCCGACCCGTTTATTTCTGGATATTATTTATTAATTTTTTTTTTGAAACCCCTTGATGAAAAACCTCCCTCCGCCACTGGATTCAACGATGTTAAACTTCCGCTTTTTACGAAAGACAATGATTCTTTAGAAAATGTTTTGAATTTCCACACCTTTTTCTATTACTCTATATTATTATATACTAAGTGGCCTATATGCAACCTCTCGGGGTCTTATATTCCTTGGTTCATCTAGGGGGTAACCCTAGGTCGTGACATTGAGGGTGGAAAGAATCTCTCCAAAAAAAGACATCATTTAGCTCTTCCCACGAAGTGGTCGAATCATTTCGAAACACTGCCAACCATCGAGTAGCCTATCCCGTTAAAGAGAAAGAGAATAATCTCAATCTTTTGTATTCTTGGTAGATATTATTGAAAACAAATTTTCCACATACCACCTTGAAATTTCGAAGGTGTTCATGAGGATCCTAATGAGCTAGACCCCCAAAAAATCCTTTCGGGTGGAGCAATTGTGTCATAGTTCTAGTGATGCGATTTATTGTCCTCCTAGTTGTAGGAGGTATCACCATTTCTCCCATGGTTTTGAATGACATTAATGAGCATGTCATTTAGATCACTCATGTTGTCATTTTTATGATAAAGACGCTAATTTTCACACCCATGATCAGTTATTATATCAACCTATATCAGCTAACAACAATACCATACAACCAATCTAATACAAATAAACAAACGTAATAATCTAATTTCTCAATTATGATTCTCAACCTTCACTCCTGGAAACAACATCATAACCCTTTAAATCAGATCAAATTAAAAGGGTAAGAGATCAACGAAGAGTCGAGGTCGAATCCCACATGAAATGATATATCATGGAGAATTCCTTATCAAGATATTTAAACTTTAAGTTAGTCTATTTGCGATAGTAAGAACATTTGAGTGGATGATACCACCAACTTAATATAAAGTTTTATCAATTATGGTAATTAAACTAAATTATTGAAGAAATCAAGAGTTAAGAAGCAATCTAGTGGTGCGGGTATTGGAAATAAATCTCACACATAAGTAATTGTGTTGCTCTATAGTGATGGAAATTAATGAATAGGCTAAATCTCTTTTCACTAGCATCTAAATGCCAATCCTAAACAACCCGAAACATTACTCTATTCTCTCTTTCAAGAATACGGCAAATAGATCTGACCCATAACCTCTCTTTCAAGCAAGTTATAAACATCAAACCTAAATTTCTAGTATTGAACCACCAATCCAATCAACCTCTTTCGATCATCGACGGGAGACCGAAAGTAGCAATTAAATTTGCAACATTTACCTTAGTTAACCCCATGGTAATTAGACAAAATTACGACATGAAAAGAAAAAAAAAGTGCATAGCACAAAACCCACTATATTTTTAAACAACACTCAACCCCATTTAAGCATCCTTAGATTATGGGGTTTTAGCAACCCATCACAAAACGTAAATAAATTATATCTTCCATTAAAGAAGACATGGGAACATGAAATCAAGCAATTAAGAGTAAAACCTTTTTGGGTTCATCTTCCATTCATAAAATTCAGATTCCAAATTGTATAATCACAAAATCTAAAAAAGTGGTCTACAAATGTAAAGTGTTCTTAGACTCTCTCTACTCAAAAACCCTCAAAACTCCTATGAATTCTACAAAAAAACTCATTTTCAAAAACTATAAATAACTATTAAAAAACTCTCCTAAAATTATATCCTTACGACTATATATACTTTCCAAACTTTTGGTCCAAATATCTACCATGTAACCAACTCGGTGACATTAGTCAGGTCCACCAAACCTACTCGGCAAATCTCCCTTCGCTCCTATGATCGCCTAGTAATGCTCTAGGCTTCAGGTGTTTGAACATCACTTGGGAAACTCAATTGAGTCAGCCTTTAACATTCGACAAATCACCGAATACCACCTTGATTCACCTTTCGAGCATTTTGTTTTTGCATTGCACATTACCACTTTGGGTGATGTGCATCAGGACCCTCGTTATCACTTGGCACATCACCTTTTTTACTAGAGTCTATCGACCTTGTTTAGTAGACAAAAGTATTATGCATTGTCAATTTGGACGAGGTCGTACTCAGTTGTTGATCCGCCTTTCATGTTTGGCGATCAACAATGTTCACTTTGGACTTTTTTTGTAATTTTGGTTATTTTTTCAAACATTAGTCCTTTCCTTGTCCAATTACCTTCATAGATGGAAATCATCAATATTCTATTATAAAGGTACAAAGTTAGGCATTGAAGACACTAATTATTGAGGTAGTGGACCTTAAATGAGTTCAAATCTATCATTCATCATTTGACACTTTGAATGCCTCAAAAAAACATTCAATAAAATATTATGGATTACTGAGACAAATAAATAGTATGTGAAAACATTTATTAGACACATTTCAATATTTTAATTAATTGTTAAATTTATTAAATATCTTAAGGTAATTGCCTTAGTAGGCCTCTATATCACTCTATATCATTAGTGTCAAGTTATTGTGAAAATTCTTGGATCATCAATCATGTTTTATGTTTTAGGACTTCATTTTTTTATTTTTTAACTTTTACACAAAATTCATTTGTACCCCTAATGGGTTGACACCTTCAAGTATTGAAATTATTGATTTAGAAACTTTGTGTTTTTCAAGTGAAGTTCGCTCAACTTGAATTTCATTCTTCTATTTTCATCAATTTTTTTGTCTACATTCATTGACATATTTTGATTCAAAATAGAGTCTCACATTTTGATAAATTAAAATAATAAAACAAACTACATGGATCATAATATTTATATCAAAATTAAGAGTATAAGTACATGTAATGGACTAGATAGAATGTTTATTAATATTCTAAACCTAAATGTATATCTCTATTTGGTTTGTTCATACATACAAATTGTAACTATTAGAAAATAGCTAAATATTAGTGAGTAAGTTAGGCTATAGAGGAGATTAACTTTCTCTCGAATAATTTACCCTGAATCAAGTTGATTTCTCTGAAACATCAACAAGCATGTAAAGTAAGAACTGTCCACACCTTAGTCCATTTACTCTCTCAAGCAGAATGTGTGAGATTGAGTTTAGGATTCACTCTCTCGAACTGAACCCAGGTCAAAACAATACCCACAGACCATTAATCAAAAAAAATTATTTTAAAACCTCTCTCCCGAGCAAGCCAAAAACACAAGGGTAGAACTGCATTTGCAACTACAATTGTTAAATTAAACCACAATTAATGACTAAACTCACTTCTAAATAGCATTTTAACTAAAAATTAGCAATACTCATAAACTAAATCAGCCAACAATCACATAATCACATCCGAAGAGTTGAAGTTTTAGCTAGACATCATAAAATGGTAAAATCAATTACCAAATTGATTATCCATCAACTGGTATTCATTCTTACAATGCTCCAATTCAAACAATCTCAAAAACTCACTTCCAATTTCTCAAAAGTGAAAAACTTCATTTCTTTAAAGCTTAAGAAAAACTAGAAAAAACTTGTCTCAATTCTAAACTATGATAAAATATTCCAATATTATGATAATTCCTCCATAGATAGGCGTTCAAAAATGTATCTATAGTCACCAAAATTGTTCTGTGAAGATTCACTTGGCAAAGTAAGTCGGGCTCACCGAACCACTCAGTGAGCCGCCCTTTGGTCACTTTCATCGCCTTTATGCCTTGGTATTCAACATCCTCAAGGTTTGTAACTTTGGGCGATCCAGCACTGCATCACGGAACTATTTGCTGATCTGCCGACTGCTCTGTTCCATCACTTCCTTTATTTCTTCCCTCGAGGCTTGGCACAATTGAACTTTAGGCGGTCACGTAGACATTTAGCGACTCGCCAATTGGACTTGGCGATCACCAGGTTTGCATTTCTTTATTTTTATAGCTCGCTTTGGTCCATTTTGGAAATTTGTATCCTTTCTTTGTTCCTTAATCCATTTACTTGGAAATCAAGGGTGTTGGATTAGTTATTGGCACCAAATAAGCATTTGAGGACACTAAACCTATATAAATGAAGTCCTAAATGAGTCCAAATCTCGAACTCATCAACACCCCTAACTTAAACTTTTTCTTCTCCTCAACACAAGTAAAACTCAAGTTTAGTAGTTCAAAAAAGATGTCTTAAACAGTGCTACATGAGACATAATCATGAATGCACACAACAAGACTCAACTTAATCATGCAAGGATCAATTGTGCACTCAGATTCAAGTTGTGACTCACCATTACTTAAGACTCTCAAGTTCACAATACTTGCTTCAAATGCAAGTTCAAGTTCAACAAAGGTACTCAAATGCCCTCATAATAAGAATGATTCCGTATTCACACACTATTTTTCAACAAGTTATAGTTCTGGGATCATATAAAACTCTCACACTCATAAAGATAAACACATTCATGACTTCACCCATAGGTTTTCCTTTATTTTCCAATCAACCTTCACTTCAACTCGCTCAAGATAGAAAAAGGTATTTTCAATGCTATTAATGAGATTGAGTATAAAGGTATGATCATTTAGGCTCAGTGCGTTCTAACCTCATGAAAAGTGGTATGAACATCACTTTATTTTCGTTTCTTCAACATTTTCACTTGTACTCAAAATTCACCCCATCATCCACTTCCAATGGAATGCGGACACCCCATTTTCTTTTGTAACTTTTTCATTCCCTTTCTTTATCAATCTTCTTTTATTTTACTTCTCTTTCTTTTGTATGGAGGGGTTCCATCCTTTTCAAAACCATGGAATAACAGGGGACTTCTTTGAACTTCTTGATTCACCTTCTCTCTTCACCACACCCCGAACTTAGGCTTTTAGCCTAAGTTGGCTATTGAAACAAACCACACTTTATGAGGATTATGGGTGAATAGATAATGAGGGGTTAAACTTTTCTCATGTTTCTTCCGAGAAAAGAATAATGCGCAAAAGGGTTTCAAGCAAAGTTCACACACTCACAAGATTGGACACAAAAGAGGTTTATTGTCAAATTATTTCACTATTCAAATGGTTGCCTAAGATCATTTCATGAGATTGTGTCGCACAGTCAACTAGGAAAACGGGGTAAATTGTAGTTGTCATCACACAAGGTTTACGGTAAGCTCATCACTCAAGGCATAGGAATTAATATCAAACAAGACTCCAAACTTTCACCGGTGTGCAATGTTCATGACAAGAGACTCATTCGATAATTGGCTAGTTACAATGAGATGCACAAAGTTCACACATTGTCTATGCAACTTCATTTGGCCTCATCATAGCCGTGCCTTTATTTTTGTTCGATAAGAGCACTATTCAAGTCATCGATATAGATCATAGCCGATACTCAAATTTGCACAAGAACAACCACAATCACACACAAGGCGTGACAATTTTTTTTATAAAGGGTCAAAAACTATTAATATTCAAAACAAGGTGCCATAAGCTCAAACAATATCAAAACACAATTTAAACACAAAACCCAATAATATATACAACAATAGTCAGAAAAGGTCGGTATATAAATACCTAACCACCACCACCACCACCACTACCACACAGATAAAAAGTAGTTGTCCTCAAATGCAACAAAATACTAAAAAGTCAATAAAAACGATAAAGAGGAAGGTAAAAAAGGGTCCTTTCTAAAAAGTCACTCCATCTATAGGGGCATCAGTACACAGTGTAACCTCATCAATACTAGATTCAACCATGGTGGTGTCTTCAAATGAAATCTACATGATTGATTCAATCATAGCCTCCTAAACCTCTATATGGCCTTCATAGGTAGCTTTGTCATCAACGCCAAAATGCTCCTTATCAAACTCAGCCTCGAACTCGGCAACAACTACCTTCTCAACTCGAACCTCATCTCTAATTGTAGCTAGAGGAACATCTATATAAGTTGAAATATGAGGGATGTCCACAGTCAAAATATCATGGACATATCTGTGGACTTTGCCTAGTCCAAATCCCTCTTTAGCTCTGCAATCGTTGATTTTAGAGTCATCACCTCATAAGTGGACTTTGGCCTTGCTCACACACCATTTTTCAAGTCTCAAGGGCATCAACAGAAACACTAAGAAGCAGTAAGGTCCCTCTCTATCATCCCAGGAATTGTGGCCTCAAACCTGGAGGCACACCTATCAGTAGAATGGGATAGCTGCCCCATCCGTAGTAGTGAAGCCTTTGTGAGTGGGTGTCACAAAGCAGCAACAACACCAGATGTAGAGGACAAGAAGTACAACAGGAACTCGGGGTCATAGAAGGGAAAGCACTAGCTATACCTGAAAGCCCGGGGTCCGGAGTATGCAATAATGCATCTGCAAGTAATGTCGCAGTATCAATAGTCGGGGAAGATTCCAGTAGAGCTGCCTTCTTCCTTTCAGCCTCCTCTCTCACGTACTCAGCCTCAATCCATTGGATTTCAGAACAAGATGTGAGAGTCACTTCCACATCCTTCTTTGCATCAATGGCCACTTGGGTTGGTATGAGTAGGTTGGTTATCAGTACTGGAAAAGGGATAGAGGTTTTGTGCTTCTTGGACCTCGTGGCTATTTCATGGCGGATGATCATACCCAAATGGATACGCTTCCTTGAAATGATTAACCCGAGACATGCATCTGTGCATGGTGGAGGATATATTCATTGTAACATTGCATAAGGGTGCTACTGATGAACCCAAACCAGTACCTAGATTCAACATTGAGATCCTTCTTCTCAATCGGCACTCCAGTATCGACCTAGTTAGAAGTACACAGAGGAGCCAACCATTCCTTATAGTCTCCAAAGACTTGGTCTTTGTCATGTATTGGTAATCATCAGCAATGTTGGCAGTGCACTCCAATACAATATTTATGTCACCGTTGTCACACTTTACATTCTTACCCCTAACTAGATCATAATCAACTTGTTTCAAAGCTACAACTTTCCTCTTTCCCTAAAGTAATAGGGCTCCGTAGGTAGTGTAAAACTCCTGGACCCAATTAGGAATGTACGGGGCACTAGGTTTGTAAAGATTTGGTACTTATGGTACTTCAAACAGCTCCACATGTATGTATACCTTTTTATTACTCCATCAATTGACAATCTCTTATCCTCTATGATCATCTTCAGTCCCTTGGCATTTAATGTGTTCATAGACCGGGGAGAAGGAACATGTACAAGTGGTGCCGGGACCATATCCTGATGTGGAACGGGAGAAGAAGTATGAGTCTCAGGAACTCTGATCTTAGACGGATCATGCATCCTCTTGGATCGCAACTCATCATCCTTAGGCTCAAAGATTGTAGCATGAGGGTCCTGGTGCTCACCCTCACTCTTAGAAGTGGTTAGGTGAGTGGCATATACACCATCACTATCGGAGCTGACCTCTGGTGACGTAGGAACAGGTGACCTTCCCTTCCGTTTGCCATTACCACCTATGGTAGGAAGTTTTGTTGCCTTTGCCTGGGTGTAGCTTCATCTTCGTCTATGGTAATTTCCTCTGATCTCTTACGGGACATAATGTGTTTAGGTGCTACTTTTGTTCTATCCACATCTGCAAAGACATTGTAAAATGTTAGACACAATTCAAGAAAAATAATAGAAAATAAGCTATATGAAGACTCGCCGAACCGATCAGCGAGTCGCCGAATCACTTTGGCGAGCTACATCAGGCTCACCGAAAGGATTGGCCCAAAACATTTCCATAAAGATGGTTGGTTGGTGATGTGAAGGGCCTTGCGGTGAATCGACGACATTATTCGGTGAGCACAATTAGCCCGCCAAAAATTACAGTGTATTTTAGGAATTAGGGGCGCATAAAAGGCAATCAAAGAAGATGTTCCGTGAGTCGTCGAGTGCACTCGGAAAGCTCAAGCTTCTATCTAAAAGTTACAAAACCAAAACATTCCAAACCCATGAAATTAAAGTCCATCAAGGTAGGTGGATTCGGTGAACCGTTGAGTGGTTCGGGGAGCTCGACCCAGCTTGCCAAACTACCCAACGTGCCTATTTTCAACCCCGTTTCAAAATCAACCACGTTTCCCTCAAAAACAAAATCAAACTATACACTATTTTAATCAAGCCCAGACCCATATGACCCATGCCACCGGGGTACTCGAACTTCTCCTGGCTTGGACAAAATTGTCCGACTTCAGCCCTTAAGAATGACGTCAAACGCTCCATCATTGGGCAAAACAGGTCATTTAGCAGAATTTGGGTTACTAATACTTCAGCCTACTTGACTCAACAACATTTAACCACAACCCAACAATTTATGATCAATTTTAAAGCACAAAATTCAGAAAATTAAAAATTTAGGCAAGATATCAAAACTAAAATAGACACACAATCACACATTCATGATTTCACATAGATAGATCACACATCAATAAGAACAATACAATTGCAAATGATTATAACCTCTAATTACGAATTTGGGGTTCGGAAAGCCAACATTTAATGCCGAATGTATGAATTTGTAAGTCTACGCAGCAATGTATCCAACTTTTAACACACAATTAATGACTAAAGAGTGGTAAATGCAAAATACTGGAAATATAGGGTGGGTGGGTGATTGTATGATGTTGAAAATTCAGGGAATGGGAAAGAGTCTAAAAAGTTAAACCTTTGACCTTTTAGAAATTGTCCAGTTCGCGCCCATTTGGTGACGTTATTTTTCTTCGACGAACCACTCGGTAACATGTCGAGTGGTTGTTTGTCTCTCCGAGTTTTACATGACCTCAGTTAACTTGGGGTCCAAATGGCGAACAAAGTTTGGCTCACCGACTTGTCCATGGGCATGCCAAGTTTTACAAAATCCAACCTGACATTTTCTTGAGCCCAACGGCGGTCCAAGTGGAGCTCGCCGACCTCTTTGGCGAGTTACCGACTGGAAATTTTGCTCGCCAAACTACACTCTCAAACACATTCTACACTTCATCTGTACAATCAACACACGATATTGCAGAAACAAAAATAAAGCAATAAAAATTGGGTTGCCTCGTAAGAAGGGCCTTAGTTAACATCATGGCATGACACAAGTCCCCATTAAAACTTCATTCCTCGGGTTTTCCATAGTGTCACTAGGCAGTCCCTCTTCTTGTGTGGGGTGGAGATGACACAACATATGAACCATTTGAGTCTCTGCTTGCTAAATAGATATGGAACGAGAAGTAATCACTGATTCAGCATTGAGACATTCTCTTTTATCTCTTTCAACACTCTATCGTGTTCTAGGAATAGAAGTTATCGAATAAAAATATATTCAAGTCAAGGGGTGACATGGATTTGATATGAGGGTTTTGGTTTTCATTATCAACTACATAAAGTGGCAAACAATATGAAATAACAATAATGAGACATGTTCTTGGGATGTGATTCTATTATAGGCTAATATAGACAAATAAGTGATTTCAACTAATAGAAAATAGATAAATAATGAGAAATCTAGGCTATAGAGGAGATAAAGTTTCTCTCGAACAACTTACCCCAAATCAGGTTGATTTCTCTCGAACATCAACAAGCATGCAAAATAAGAATAACCCGTACCTTAGTCTATTCAGTCTCTCGAGATGAACCCAAGTCAACCCAATACCCACAGACCATGAATCAATAATTTTAGTTTTAAAACCTCTCTCTCGAGCAAGCCAAAAAGACAAGGGTAGAACTACATTTGCAAATACAATTCTTAAATCAAACCACTAATAGTGATTAAACTAACTTTTAAATAGCATTTAAACTAACAATTAGCAGTACCCATAACCTAAATCAGCCCATAATCACATAATCACACCCTAAGAATTGGAGTTTTAGCTAGACATTATAAAAAGGTAAAAACCGTTACCAAATTAATTATCCATCAACTGCGTAAGAGTAGATTCGTTCTTACAGTGCTCCAATTCGATGAATCTCAAAGACCAAATTCTAATTCCTCAACAATGAAAAACTTCAATTCTCCAAAGCTTTGGAAAAGCTACAAAAAACATATCTAAGTTCTAAATTATGACAAAATTATTTTGATATTATGATAATTCATCCATGGATAGATGTTCAAAAATGTCTTTATATTTGCCAAAAATGTGTTATGAAGAGTCACTCAGTGAACTAAGTAATGCTCTTCAAACCACTCGTGAGCCGCTCTTTAATCACTCTTATCACCTTTCTTCCTTGCCATTCAACATCCTTAAGGTCTACGACTTTGGACAATTTAGCACTACGTCATAGAACTATTTTGTGATCCGTCAACTACTCTTTTTCATAGCCTCTTGATTCTTTCCGTTAGATCTAGGCACACTGTGACATGAGGCATTCACTAGTCGTTCGGTGACTCGCAAAGTACCCTTGGCGATCACCAGGCTTGCATTTCTTCATTATTTCAGCTTTCTTTGTTTCTTTTTACAAATTAGTGTTCTTATTTTGTTCCTCAATTAATATACCAGGAAATCAAGAGTCTTATATAATTTATTTGCAAAAAATGAACATTTGAGTACATTAAATCTATATAAAAAGCCCTAAATTAGTCCAAATCTCTGACGCATAAAACCCTTGTACATTCTGTGTACATCTCTCGAAAAGCAAAAAGTGTCGAACTTCAGCAAATTATTTTGCACTTTCCAATTTTATCTGAGTTAGGCACTTCAAATTTATATTTTAATCCAAGACTAGACATTACACCTCACCCATTTTATGATTGTCCTAGGTCGTTGCTAGGCCAAATTTCGGTAGATGCTGGTCTAGCCTAAAAATTGTAAGTCATTACCTAAAAACTTTTCAGCCTGAATTTTTTAGCTATTGGAATAATCATAATGACCCGGATGGGTCGTCACATATGATATAATATTTGAATATGAACAATAATATATAACTTATAAGACTCGACAATTTTAATTTTCTGCTCAGAAGGTGTATAACTCCATAAAAAACTATCTACTATATATGCTAATGACATTCATAACATAATGATCTATCTATTCAAATAATGACTTTATTATATTAAATAAAAGAAAATAAATAGTCTTCATAAGAGATTTCAAAAATGATATAACTCAACTACATAGTCAATAGTATAAAATAATAGTATCAAATGTGATCTTACTATCCCAAATGTTCTAGAAGTTGCATTACACATTTGATACATGAATAACGTATCAACTATGATTCTCCGAGTTTTGTCCATGCATAATTCAAAAAATTCTCCATCCCATTTATGTAAGAATTAGAAAATCAAACTTTAATAAGTTTCATCCATTGCTTATTAGGCGTCATTATATTTGTACATATATAATAGATATCAGAAATCCATTAGTATGACAATCAAATAGTAAGAATTAGACATTTACTTTTAGTGTTATATATTAATGCGCAGTAAATTCATATAGTTATAAAAGTATTATATCAAAAACAAAAAAGCAAGAACATAATCTAAACATAAAAATATACTAGACCAAGTTTAAGTACAAGTAAACCATTAATGTTAACTTTAAATCAAGCACTTACTTGAACTAACAGTAATACCCGAGTTCAATATCAAAATTAAGGAATAAAAATTATAACTATCCTACCCAATTTACATATCACTAGACATCACTACAGAAACCAAAACTGTGTCAAATAAGAATTGTAGGAGTTATTTCTTTATTATAGATGAGTATAATAATAGATATTCTTTTATTCCTCTGATATTTTACTACACCATGGTCCATCACTATGTTTTTGTAACACCTAAAATTTTGGAAAAGGGGAGAAAAGGACCTTTTGGGCATAAGGCTAGCTTTATGGGTCCCATCTACGGACTGTATATGCTTTTACGGGACGTAAATGGCAATTATAGGAAGAGAAAAACATTTTTTCAAAATCAACTTAAGTACCCCTTTTTACAGTTCACCAGGATGGCATGTTAGTCTTTGTACAAGTAATAGACAGGTCTTGTAAGTAAGTGCTAGACTTAGTTAGATCATCAGGGGTAAACTTGGTTTTTATGGTTAGGGTCTAGCAAGGATATAGACCAGTCTCGTCCAATTGGTCCAATTTTAAAAAGTTTCTATACTTTTCTACGGTTTACCAGGACGGTCCATAGAAAGTCATATGGATCGTAGGTCCAAACCGTATAAGAGTCCAATAGTTATTTGTATGGGGATTTAAAATATTTTTCCCAAGTGACTAATGCCTAAACTAAGTCATTTTGTTCTTGATCCTAAGCCCTAAATAAGTATTACAGTTCCTACATCTACTCATTCTAAATCATCCTTCTAAGTTTCTAAGTTCCCTTTAAGATCGCCCCAAAATCCTCCCAAAAGCTAAGCAAAGAGAAACCTAGGGTTTGGCTAGAAGAGCTCCAATTCACCTTAGATTTTGGGCATTGATTTCTAAGGAATGTTAGTATTAATCTATGGAGTCTTCTCCTCCATATGGTTATTTTCATTTCAAAGTTAAAATTTTATTAAACTTCGTGGGTTATTTTCAGTTATGATTAAATTACTTGTTTGTTATCTTCTAATTCATGAATTGTAAGTATTTACATGATTTTGAGTTGAATTGATATGAATCCATGCATGATCTATGATTTCTTAATATGAACATAACATGAAAATTATGAACTATGATTTATCGAAACTATGAATGTTTCATGAAAGTAATGTTTATGACTCAAGCAATATTAAAGGTGAAGTTATTTGTATATTCTTTGAATCTTGGCCACGTCACATGAAGGACATCCATATTTGCCTTCAATACTTTGGGGTTATTTTCCTAAATTAGGTTTTGATTAGTATGGTATCCATGTATTTCATCAATAATTATATATCATGCTTTTAAAACTACTTCCATTAGTAGTGTAGCATTTTTAGTATGTAGCTAATGACTACGAGTCTTATAAAGCTATTATGAAAAGATCATGGATGGTGAAATATTTTCTCATGCATGGTCTAAGGAGTTACTCAATGATGTTTCTAAGTTTTATTTATATCTTGATAGTACTTTTCCTTTAATATTTTATGGGGTCTTAATTAGTAACGAGTGGCTTGAGGTGAAGACTAATATCTTATGGTAACACTTCTGGAAAGTCATTTACAATAGGGACTCACTCCATATTTGGAGTTTCGGAGTTTGAATCCTTAACCCAAACAATGTGATAGATATATCCTTTAAAGATCATCTTCCTGGTCTTAATGTAAGAGATAAATTGGCCTATAGGAACAGATCCAAGACTAACGCATTTGGAAAGTGAAACCGAACTATTCTAGTTCTACAATCAACTAAGGCATAACAAGAATGTAAAAAATCCATGGATAGAATGATATAAATATCTACCATTTCTAGATCTATAAGTCTGTTGAGGAGAGAGACTGTGACATGGCAATTTCTTAATGCCCATCAAGCTTTATCTGGGTGACAAACTCTAGAGACTCAAAAGGGTTCTGAGAGAGTTTCTAGACTGACACCAAAGTTTACTTCTATATATGGAGTTACATAAGAGAGTGTAGCCTTTGGATATAACAATGCATAAAAATCTAAATGAAAGATTCGTAACGTACCAGTGACCACATCATCAGAATCTTCCTAGTCCTGGCGAGCCTAGAGAGCATACAATATGTTCTGGATCGGACCACCACCTGTACTAGATGAGGCACCCTACTGAGTGGGGCGACCTGTTGGCGCTGCTGAAGTAGTAAATTGAGCACTGCTACCTCCTTGTCCTTGCCTAGAAGAAGGGAAATCCTTCCACCACCAACACAACCCTCTTTGCCAGCAAGACACTCACTCGGATGGTTCTTACCACACTTCGGGCTAGTTGGAAAAGTATGTTTACCTGAAGCAATCTCCTGTGACTTAGGGCTCGACGCCCTTACTTTTTTATTGTGTTGAAACATGGGGGATGAAGCACTAGTTGATGAAGGTGTTGCGGCTGTAGACGTTTGCTGACTTTGTGAGCGATTTCCACAACTCGATCTCTGCTAATAGTATTCATAATTCCCTATTCTAACCTTCTTATTGTCATTATCCATTTCCCTAATGTCAGGACACATACCGTCGTGATTGGCATGCACAGTAACCCTCTGAGGGGAGAACTAATAATAAAACCCAATCAAACAAATTTTATGAAAACTAAGGCATATAAAGATACAGAAGCAAGTCTAAATGATAATAAAAATATGGAGTTCCCATTAATTCCAAAGGTTTAAACAAATAACTAATCAACCTAATGTGGAAAAATAACCCCTATAACCTAAAAGTCATTGTACCAAAACACAACTAACGTCAAGTCTAAGAGCAAGGGGTAAAACCCAAAAACTAAACAACACCTCATACAAATAGTCTGAGTCCAAAAAGAATGGAATTAAACAAGAAAGATCTATGGTAGCCTCAAAGAACTGGCTCACCTTTTAATCCAATCACGCTCAATAGTCACCTAGTTGAGGTCTATCAATATCCACATGAAGATGCCCTGTACTCAACAAAGAATAAACAAGTGCAGTATCAATACACAATCACAGTGTACTTGTAGGATCACACAGTTATCCTGTTAGGTACAACATACATAAGTCATCACAACATAATAATAGCATGCATACACCGAACATATAGAATATCATCATCATTTACGAACAACACAGCATTCATAATTTTCAGTTATCACAGTTATATGAAGTAGTTGGTCCTCTCATGGAAACCAAATCCAAACAGTTAGCATATTGGAACGTGGTACCTGATCCAATGTTTATATAAAAAAAATTGGCAATTGATCCCAATTAGATATGCCGGAACGTGGAAACTTATCACAATTATTTATGGCAAAACATGGGAATCGATCCCAATTAGTTATGCCGGAATGTGGCAACAGATCCATTAAACACACCACAATGAAAATCACAAGTATATTCTCAACATCATAAAATCAAGAAGCGATTCATGGCATATAGTTATTCGTCTATCTCATTTACAACAAGAGTGATCAATAATGCAACATTCACATACATGCATGTATCATAGTGAAGCGAGAACAAACATACATCATACAATCATAGAATCACAACCATCACCTACCTCGAAATTATATTGAAACTCAAAGAAACTTTATCCTTCCCGTTTTGGATTAATTCCGATTGTTCTTGGTCTACAAATAATCAATATAATATGGGTATCAATAAACATTCACTAATTACCTGGATTACTAACAATTCTCACAACCCTAGATCATACCCATTATCCCGAGTATCCAATGTAGGGTTGTTTTCACTATAGATTCTAGATCAAAACCCTACCCCATCAATAATTACCCATTAGATTACGTTTTACCGATCGAAGAACGGATTTTGGGAGTTAAAATCTTACCTTTAGCCTCAAGAATGGTGGAAAACTGTCAAGAATCTCCTGGATTCGTTCCTTATCTCTAAAAACAAAAGGTGCAGAATAAGGAAGTTTAGGTGTTTATTTACGACTTCAAGTCGCGTTTGGCCTGCTACAACGGCCCTTACCCCGCTAAAGAGGCATCGTCGGAGCAACCAAAACCCCTGCCAATGCGGATTTCATAAAAGAGTGAGTTATTTTTGTTAATTTCAAGACCCCATTACACAACACACCTCTAATCAAGGACGCTCACAAAAATACCATTCACTTTAAGATCGATTCTGGAAGTTCTACTCACCTGAATTCAATTCCATAAAGTCGTACGGATTCCTTCAAGACTTATATAACCGCTCATGTTATCAAAATCATAATTAAACCACCCGATTGTTACCTGATTTCCCTACACCTTATTGACTCTGATTCATCCAAATATGGACTAGGTTGGAAAATTCCAAATTACTACAAAAATGTTTTCTGGTTCTAATTCTTTCCTCATTGGTTTTTCCTTAACGAAGAAAATAAGGTCGTTATAGTACATATTAATTTACCGATTACTCGTTCCCGAGTGATCAACTAGGAAAGACTGGCTAAAGTAAGGGTAGAGGAGTATCTTCAAACGTTGAATTACTAAGGATACTTGTCTCGCATCTCTTTAGATCTCGGACATCGTGATCAAGAATTTGAATCGATTTTTCCTTACACCAAAGGTCTTCTTTAACAACACTAAGTCTCACTTAACGACATAATCCTCGTCCCCAACCAACAAATTGAATACCTATGCATCCTCTTATACAGTACCTAAATGAAGTCATCACAATATCCAAGTGATAATTATTGTCGTATGTACACTTAACTAACAACAAAGTTATTCTCAATTATTCTCAATAACAACCAAAGTTGATCGTACACATGTCTGCAACATGTTATAAGGACTTTTAACACAACATCAGGATGAATCTTTTCTCACATAATCATGATAAAATTTTAAATCAATACTCACTACAATTTGAGGTGCACCTGAACCAACCAACCCATACTCATAATACTCAACAATCATTATTCTTATCAACATTTATTTCTCACAGCATAAATTTCTATGAGCTTAAGTTATAAAATCTTTATCTTTAGATATTTGATACTCATCAAGGGATATGTCCAAGCATACATACCCTCAAAAACCACTATTGAAATTTTAGATTTAGTAATTGTAGGTTACCTCTTATGAACGGCAGAATTGGACTCAATGATCCGCACATTCAACCAAACATATTCGATATATGACCTCGATGACAAGATGAAATATAGATTTTCCAATAACCATTAATACGTTGGCGGATCTTCTATAAATTCTCATAACTAAAGTGTTACATGTAGAACTGCTAAAATACTTTAACAAATCCAAGACAACACCAATTATGTCATTCAAAAAAGCCAAATATTCCCAATCATCCCACTCAAACAAGAGAACATCAAAGGATTTGGTACCCTTATTAACCACTTGGGATCGACCTACAAAAGTGAAAACGCACGAGAGAATAGCTAGTTAATCATACTCACAATAGAAACAGTCATCATAAGCACTCCGACCATTTACTTCACTACAGACCAACACTTTTAAAAGAAACCTTTCTTAGGTACTTAACAATCAATAGTAATAAACTTTACGTGTTTACTCCTTTTACAGGTTCAATACCGAATACAATTGATCATTTCTCACTTTTCCAATTCATACCTTAACAAAATATATTACCACCAATGTAGACTTTCAAAGAAAAATCTAAATTGTAAATTCAATCGTATAACACAATTCCCTTTTCTATCAACATTAGCTTGTACCTTAAAGATTCTTATGAATTCATAGGTCCTTCCTTAACATTTATCTACATCGATCTTACAATATCCTTCACTAAAATTTCCATCATATTCATTATCAAACTAAAAAACAAAACCAAAGTGCTTATCATCACACTCAAGCTAATTACTATACACTCCTTTCTCAAGTCTTGTCCAATAGTTTTTAACCAATCAGACGGACTTGTAACACTATTACCATAGCCACAACAAAACAAATGAACTCACACGTCTCTAAACCCAATTTCTACCCTTCTATAGATATCTCCTTAGCCCTTCAATCAAATAAAATATTCTTGCTCTCACCTCTCTCTAAAGGTTGTACTACATTCCACTATGTTTCTTCATTATGACTCTAGCTCTTTAATTTCTATTCGAATAGTGTCCCATCATCTGTTAAGACTTTCCATACAACCACGTTACTCACCAAATATTAGAAACCACAACCTTAGATACTCGCAAGTCGTAATTACTATACAAAAATTTGTTTATAAATTAATTTTATTATATAGATGTATCCCATCAAAATCCATCACGAACTCTTCTTACAGTTACGCTCAATCAGTTTTGACTATCACTCTGAAGTTCACTTTTACATCAACATGACGCCTTCAAATTCATGTAAACTCATCAAATGTAATGGACTAACCCATATATGGACTTTCTTACTAAAATACTTCAATTTACTTCACCTAATTATACTCATTAGTACTTTTTTTATACATAAGCTTGTCACTCCCCTATCAATCTACTCCGTTATGGATTAGGAAAAATCATCGGTTCTCATACTTCCCTCTTTCTTCTTAACAAATAGGACATGAACACTCCATATTGAAACACGAGGACAGATGAAACCTTTATCAAGAAGCTCTTAGATTTGATCTTTAATATCTCTCCATTTTGCCACCACAGGAATAGACTAAATAGAGGGGGGAATTGACCTCAACATCTTGAATATTGTAACACCCCAGAAATTAAATGACCTAAAGTAGAGACTCACCTATTGAATAACATTTAAAATGATATTTAAAGACCTATACTAATATAATAAACTTGATTTAGAAGTATTAGAACCTAAACATGAAGGAACGACCATGACGTTTGGAAACTGTGAAATTGAACTAGTAAACGTCCTTAGGTTTTGTGAAGGTTCGGGAGTATCATGTGAAGTCTAAAACTTATAAAAATACTTTAAATACGTAAAATGATGCATATATGGTTAAAACTTCCAGTTTCGACCCCCCAAGGACCACCCTAGGGGTCCTTGAGGAGGACCCAAGGATTGGCCAACAAGCTGCCTAAAGCAGCAGGCCGTTTCACCTACATGAAACCAGTCCGCGTCACGGACTTGGTTCATCAAGGACCAAAATTCTTTGTCTACATCGTGGAAATGTCGCTGATTCTATTGTCTCAAAAATTAATTTCAGAAATCATGTGGGAGCAGCTCCGCGACGCGGACTTGTTTTCCGACAAAAATTCTAAAAGTTGAAGTCAAATTTGACTTCACTAAAAAGTCAAATTAAGTGAGGGGTATTTTTGGTATTTTAGGGGAGGGTTATATATTTTTTTTAAATCAGTTTTACACCAAAATTTCCCCCTCTAATCAAAATCCCAAATCAAAACCCAAAAGTTCTTCCTTCTCTCTACATCCTCTCTCTACCCAACCTCCATTGAAGAAGCTTTGAAGCTTGAAGAATAAGATCAAATTCCCAAGTTTTCTACTCAAATTGGTGGATAAAGTCTTAGTTAAGGTATGGTTTATTTCACTCTTGAGATTCCTTTCCCCAAGAGGTCCTCTCAAACAGATTTTCAAAGTTCCCCAAAACTAGGTTTTTCTCTATACATGGGTCTTCTTTGAAAAACAAAATTAAGAATCAATTGTGATGAATTATGTTCAATTAATGTTGTTTAAGTATATCTTGATGGTTAATTCTTGTTATTCACTCAAGATTTCCATGAACCCATGTCTTTTCCCAAATTCATGAAAACCATGAATTGATATGGTGAATTGTAAAGATGATGAATATGTTGATTGGCTACATTGATGTTAATTATATAATTTCTTCTTGAATTACCTTGTTTTGTATATTGATTATGCATTCTTGGATTATTGAAGTATGAAGTCCCATGAAAGGGTCAAGAAGGTATGAAAGTTGGTTCTTTCTTGAGCTAAATTATGTAAGATGAACTACTTGGATAGCAATGATGTTGTAGCTAATATGTTGTTGTGGTGTTGATGGCAAAGTTCTCTCATCCTTAACCCTATACTCTTGAATTAGCTATGAAGTATGAATGTATGTTATGTTAGGTTGGTTATATGATTGAAAGGTAGTTCTCATGATTATAATGAATTATTAAAGTGAAAGGTTTACTCTATTGCTAGTGTGTCTAAAGTGAAAAGATTGTTCTCACTTATGATCACCTATGAGCTATTATGATGAGATGTTTACATGAGGGTCTAGTAAAGGCTAATGTGAACTTGTTTGATGATTAAAGATGATTACTAAAGGGAATAGATTCTTAGCACCAAAAGGGAATGTAAATGAGATAGGGGTCTCACGTTTAGTAAGTCCGCCTCCCCACATTGGTTCCTCACGTTTAGTAAGTCCGTATTCCCAGTATATGTGTTGTCTCATGAGATTGAAACCTCCACTTTTAACAAGTTAGGGTTTTTAGCAACAATCTCCTTGACCCTTAACTATGTGCCCACATAGGACTCTAGCTTAGAGGATCCACCTAGATAGCTATGTACGAAAGGTTACACCTTAGGCAAGTGTTAACACTCTCTTTTCGGTGTGGGAGTAGAACACCGAATTCCATTTAGCTCACATGGTCTATATAGGTTATTGCAACTTTTTCCCTAATATAAAATTAAATGAATCAAGGAAATTTATGGACTCTCACTACGACTTTTATTGAAGGGTTTCTACATAGTGTGAGGGAGGGTATTGGACATTCCTTACACATTGCACTTGTGGGATCCGAAGAGATGGTTCTAGTGGTGTTGTTTTATGATTACGTTAAGCATGACTTGTATATGTTAAGCTATATATGATCCTTATGAATAAAGCATGTTATTATGAAATACTATGTGATGAAGGTATGTATGGAGTGGGTTGCTTAATGTGATACTTAGATTTGGATACGGTTATGAGATTTTATTCTTTGCATTGCACGAGTGTCGTTAGGGTGCTCTACATGTTGGGATGATATCATGTTGGGTTGTCTTATGATGCTTACTTTATGTGTATATTGTATTTACTTGATGAAAGTATGTTTTTGACTAAAATGACCTTTCGTACATGCATTGATGATTTTTTTGCATAGGCGCCATACTTAGTAGGTGTGATGTATTAACCCATATTTTCTTCCCTTTTCCCCAAACAATGTAGGTTCAGGCCATTGAGAAATCAAGGTCGCTTCTCTCAAGGATACTTGGAACTGGCTTCTCTAAGTTGGTTAGTCCTCAAGTCCGAGGGTGAAGCCACATATTCTAGTTTTCTAGTTTCGTATGTTTGAAAGATAATATTGTAATTTCTAATTCGAGATGTTCTCATTGATGTATGGGCTAAGTCCCAACTTTTTATATCCCTATGTTTAGATGGTATGAAGTGTCGAATTTAGACTCTATTTTCATATATGAAGCAAAGTGAACTAACAAAAATAAAGTTATAAATTTTTCCGCATTTTTATTTTATGATACATGCTATGACGAATGCTAAGGACTTGTCTAAGTCCTCTTCGAGGACGAAGAGGACGGTAACTCCTAGGGCGTACTTTGGGTCGTTACAAATATCATCCATTTACGCCAAACAATCCTGCCCCACCAGTATCCTACCCTGTACGAAAGGTATGACCTTAGCTGACTTAGGCTTGTACCCCTTCCTACTCTAACATATGCCTACCCGGGATCTCTAGAGTTACCGACTCAGCGATACCATTAAGAATAACATAATAGGGGGAAAACCAAGTCATGCCTAAGATTAAATCAAGTCAGTCAAATTCAACATAACCAAATCAACCAAAGTCCAAAAATCCATAAACACAACAGGACAAATACGATATACAAGGGTGACTATGAGTGACTCTTCAACTAGGGTAGTAACATGAATGAGGGCATCAAGTATATCACAAACTATATCAAATCCCAAGGCATTTGAACTGACACATACGAATAAGTAGATACCAAATCACACAAAGCAATAGTCATTCGGGCACGGACAAGAGTAGCAGTGACAAGTGAATCACACCTCAAACTCGGTTTTGCCTGGAAAAGCATATAATTTAGCCTTGTAATCTTAACGGGCAACCTCCTCGCCTGGATGCACTACTCCTTTGCCTACATTACCATTTACGTGGCCTCCACGGACTCGCTTATTTCCTCCTCATATGCCAGGTCCTCCACAATTTTAACACATTTTATAACTTATATTCAATTACTAAACACTAATTTCGATCGCATAGGTTAGTTCGGGTAAGATGCGGGGTCCATAATTTTAGCTAGGGAAAACAAGGAGAGACAGGGCTAAGAATATATATCGCCCTGTCCCTCTTTGGTGGAAGAAATCCGCACAGGCGGTCTCACCGTGGCGGGGAAAATCCCATCCCAGTGGCCCTAATGGAAACAGAACCTAAGTAATGAATTTTTCTGCAGCTTTTCTCTTTTCTAAATCTCCCAATGGTATTTAGCTTTACTGAGCAATTTAGGAGATTCCTATAAATTTAAATAATCAATGCCTACCCCAATTTAATCCAACGACATAATCCAACTCATTCTCATTAAATCAACACTATAACCCACACATACCCAGGATTCACCCAGACACTCACACAGTTATTACTCAAGTGCAACACACGTCTAGATCTTTCTTACGAATCACCTCGTATAGTATCCAGACCCTTGCATCAAACTTAGTCAAGACCTTTTTATCACAACAGATTTCATGACACTCAAGCAATTACAACTTGTAGACAAGTCCAAATTGTTTATTTAGTTAGTTCCATGTACGACCATTATTGATCATCTATGCCTAGGGAACCTTCTTAGTTCCATAACTTGCTTGTGTCCCTTCAAACGGGACATATGGTGTCTAGTTCACTTTATTGAGATAACGATTGGAATTGGGATATACCAATTGGAATCAACTCATACCACAAGCGAAAATAGTAGGTAGTGAACCCAAAAAAACTGCTAATTCAATCATAGAACTTGGTCGAATCCAATTCTTAACCGCCTCAATTTTTAACTGATATTAAACAGACCTTAATAAATCTTTAGAGAAAAGTGATGCACCTTACAATTGGTCAAAATGTATATCTGAGGCATGGATACTTGCTCTAAATGGTGACCATATTCAACTGTCGGTAGTCTATGCACATCCTTTTTTTCTAGTGATAGTGTTTCCACCTTTGTTGCTGTAGTTCGGACCATAGAGTGAAGAAGGAAAGATACCAATTTGTATCACGAGATACAAATTGGATTAAAGTCATGGCACGAGGGAGTTGAAATAAGTAAGTTTTTTCCTAAAGTCATATAGCCTTTCGAAGAAAACTACAGACGTCATCATACCGTTCCACAAGACTCTACTAGACTCATTTTGGTATGATGAAATTAATGAACCTAGGGCTTTGATACCAACTTTTTCATAATCAAGACCGTCGTGATTGGTGCCCACACTAACCCTCCAGTGGGAGAACCATTACAACAACTCAAACTAACAAATTTTATGAAAACCAAGGCATTTAAAGATACGGAAGCAGATTTGAATGACCATAAAAATAAGGAGTTCCCATAAACTCCAAAGGTTTAAACAAATAACTAACAACCCTAGAACCTGAAAGTCATTGTACCAAAACTCTACTAACGACAAGTCTAAGAGCAAGGGGTACAATCCAAAAACTAAATAGCAGTTTAAACAAATAGTCTCAGTCCGAAAAAAGTGGATCTAAAGAAGAAGGATCCATGGCTGCCTGAAAGAACTGGATCACCCTTGAATATGATCACGCTCAATATTCACCTAACTGAGGTCTATTAATAGCGAGTGAAGAAGCCTTATACTCATCAAACAAAGAGCAAGTGTAGTATCAGTACACAATGACAATGTCAAGTACGATCACGCGGCTATCCCATTAGGTGCAACATACATAATTCATCACAACATAATAATAGCATGCATACACTGAACATATACAATATCATCATTTTTACGAACAACGGCGCATTTCACAATTCTAAATTATCATATTATATCAAATAGTTAGTCCGCTCATGGAACCCAAACAGTTAGCATACCGCAATGTGGTACGTGATCTAATATTTATGTCAGAATGTGGCAACCAATTAGTTATTCGGGAATGTGGCAATCGATCCCAATTAATTATGTTGAAACATGGCAACCAATCCCAATTGGTTATGCCAGAATCGGGCGACCGATACATTCAACATACCACAATCATAATCACAAGTATATTCTCAACATCATACAATCAAGAAGTGATTCATGGCATATAGTTATTCATCTATCTCATTTTCAACAAGTGTGATCAACAATTCACAATATCATACATACATGTATCATAATGAAGCAAAAACAAACATACATCACACAATCATGTAATCACAACCATCACCTACCTCGAAATAAGATTGAAACCCTAAGAATCTTAATCCTTCCCTTTTTGGATTCGTTTTGCTTGTTCTTGGTGCACAAATATTCAATATAATACGAAAATCAATAAATAACATACATCACACAGTCATGTAATCACAACCATCACCTACCTCGAAATAAGATTGAAACCTTAAGAATCTTAATCCTTCCCTTTCCGAATTTTTTTTGCTTGTTCTTGGTGCACAAATAATCAATATAATACGAAAATCAATAAATAATCACTAATCACACGGATTACTAACATTCTAACAACCCTTCTCTGTCGATAATTATCCATTAGATTATGTTCTACATATCAAAAAATGTATTCGGGGAGTTAAAACATTATCTTTCGCCTCAAGAATGGTGAAAAACTTCAAGAATTGCCTGGGTTCATTCCTTAGCTCTAAAAAATGAAAAGTGCAAAATAAGGACATTAGGGGTTTATTTACGAATTTTAGTCGCATCTGGCCCACCACAGCAACTCTCACCCCTCTACAGTGGCACCACCAGAGCGACCGAAACCCCCGCAAAAGCGGCTTGCATGAAATAGTGAGCTTTTTTTTATAATTGCAAGACCCTATTTCACAAAACACCTTTAATCAGCGACATTCAAAAAAATACAGTTCACGTTAAGATCGATTTCGGAGTTCTACTTACCCGAATTTAATTCTGTAAAGTTGTACCGATTCTTTAACGACTTATCGAGCCACTCGTGTAAGAAAAATAATAATTGAACCACCCCATTATAACCTCATTTTACTACACCTTAATGACTCTGATTTCATCTAAATCTGGACTAGGTTGAGAAATTCGAAGTTATTACGAAAAAGCTTTCTAACCCTAATTCTTTCCCCATTGATTTCTCCCTAACGACAAAAATCAGGTTGTTACACCTAATCTTATCTCCATCAACCTGCTAACATGAGTCATGAGTCTTGAGATATCCATATCCCCGAACAACATAAATTTCCATCAATTTGTCTTAATTAGATCGGGTACTCCAAACAAGAACTTGCTCATTTGTGCCCTTGGATCAACAACCATGTGTGGAGAATACATGGAGAGCTAGTGAACTTTAACCCATACTCTTGAACTGGATTGAACATAAACTCCTGTGTTTTGGCCTCCCTCAACTCTCTCTGAAAAACATGTCCAGAAAAGCTCTGGTAAAACAATCTCATATCACAAGAGCTACATTCTCACCCATATTTTCCTTCCACTGAGTGAACCAAATATAAGCCACATCTTTGAGTTTATAGGATGCTAATTCAACACTCTTAACACTAGTGCTTCCATTACCTCAATAATATTCTTAACTAACCTAGCAACTGCAAATGTGACATTCTAAATCTGGAGCATGATTTTCTGTTTAACTAACCTAGCAAGTATAATTCATGAACTAAGAGAATTTACACAATTATGTCTATGAGTTTTATACAAGGAATTAAGAAATGCTTTTCAAGAAAATATGTTATTTAGACTATGGATACTATAACACCTAAAGTCACAAAGATCCCCAAGATTTTTAAAACCGTAGATCTAAATAAGTTTTATGGAATCAAGGAACTGATTGAATTTTAGGGACCTAGTCGATGAAAGGAACTCACATATAAAATCCCACATACCTGGTGACGAAATCTATGGATAAATCCTTTGGATTTCGAGGATGAACTTCGAAGAACCCTTTCGCTTGTTCCTGAAAGAAACTTGAACCTCTTACTCTTGTTTTGTTCTAACTTGGTTGATTTATTTTTTTTGACAATAAAGGTTTTGTGTATGTTTCACTAGATTATTAGGCTTAGACTAAGTAAACCAACGTAGTTTAGGCATCGAAAGTTAATAGTATAAGTATCTAATGCATAGGGGAAAAGATTAAAATTGATCTAACTTAAAACTGACGAAGTGCCATCTACTACGGGACTGAGGGATTATCATTTAACTACTTCCCGTTAACTGGGTCATGGGTCATGGCTCATGCCTTACCCAACAGGGGTTCACTAAAATGAGCATACCTTTTTACAGCAAGCTTGGAATTTAGCAAACTCGCTAGCGTTGGAAAGAGGATTCAATTATCTTTACTTTTATAGGTCATGATTCACCTAATTAATTTTTTACTTAAAGATATGATCATTTGAAGTTGATCTAAAAGCCATTTTCCTCTAAATAATTTTGGACCCAGACCTACGGTCCGTAGGTCTAACCACGGATCGTATGGTCAGACATGGGTAGGATTAGAGACCCCTAAGACTGACCCTAATGACATGACGCCACCTAAGGTTCATGGGTCCATTCACGGACTGTGTGCCGTCATTCTTAACTAGAATTTACGTTGTTGGAAAAATTAACTCACTATCCACGAAACCCATATACGAACTATTGTCCCACCTGTGGCCCATGGGTAGTGTTGTTAGTGCTGGCACCAAACTTCTTGAAAATCTAAAATTTCCATATTTTTAACCTGTGTTGTTACATATTCTAACATCCACCCCCATCCATCTCATTTTTTTCAAAAACAAATAGTGTAATTAGGAATTTTTATTATAATTGAGTGATATATGGGTATATGTGTATTCTCATGTTTACCCATTTTGTCCATATTTTATGAGCTTAAATAGGTTGAAGTAACTATTTTCCCATATAAGAAAATATGAGTGATCCATTCAATTAAATATGGGAAAAATGAATTCATTTCACTTAATATAATGACCCGATTGGTCAATTTTGGAAAGTTTTGTCAATTTAATATTTTCTCCTTCTGATATTAACCCGAGTCTTCTATGTTTGAGTTTTGAAAAGTTGGTTTTGAACTTTTGAGTTAAAAGTGGAGAATTCGGTAAGTTTTGAGTTCGAAAGACTAAGTTGTTAAGAAATTGGTTTTCGATATCTTTTGAAGTTTCGAGTGTAGGAATGGAATTCTATCGATTTCATCAGTCTCGAAATGTGAAATTTTATATGTGAGAGTTTTCAGATTCATATTCCAAGTCTTTTTTATAATTTGATATCCTAAGTTGTGAATTTTGAAATTTTAGCCTTTGAGTTGACTTTGGTCAGCACTCAGGGTTTGGATCCTCTGATAAGAATTTAGTTCGATTTGAGGAATGATTTTAGGTCTAGGTGAGGTCTTGGTTTATTTTGGAGAGGTCCCGAGCTTGTTTTTGTCTTTTTAGATGTTAATTTAGTTTCTTGTGGTTTTCAGTGATGTCGGGTCAAGGAGACTTTGTATTCATGTTTTGACGGTTCCACTGATTTCAAAATGTCGAGTATAACTGATTTGCATATGTTATTTATGTGTACGGGGTTCTGAATAAATCCCAAGGGTCCTTTCATTGTTTGAAAGTTGACTGATTTTTCTTCAGTTGTGTTCTAGAGCACCCTCCACGTTTGCTAAGATTATGGTTGCGTTTAGGGAGGGGAGGGGTGAGGACCCTGTGTTTGTTGGGGGTCAAGGAATTGAACTTCGGGTTTGCACAAGACTTGTCGTGTTCGCGGAGGTTCAGCTCATTAAATTCCGTGTTTGCTGGCATGCCACGTCACGGAGGACCCTTGGAAGTGTTTAGATTCAAATTTCGAGGTTTCTTCTCTATTTTTATTTTCATAGCTTTGAGAACTCGGTGGAGGCGATTTAAATCATGTTTTTCACGATAAAATAGTTGGGTAATGTTTCTTTAACTCTAAAGAGAAGAACCAACTTTAAAGACAAAAAGACAAAGATGTATAATATAAGGCAAGTGAAATAACATAAGATGTTACTTTCATTTTTTAGGAATGATTTCAGAGACCTCCCTCCAGGTTTCGCTTTATAACACTCACCTTCCCTGTGGTTTACGATATTACATTTACCTCACTTATTTCCATTTCCTTGTACAAGTAAATAAAAATAAGGGAGGTAGACGTAATATTGTAAACCATAGAGGAGGTGAGTGTTAAAGAGTGAAACCTGGAGCGAGGTCTCTGAAATTATCCTTTTTGTATTCAATATTATTCTCAATTATCAATGACATTACTACACACGGAGGAGGAAATTAAATCTAGGAATTACAATCATTCAATTAATCAAATTGTATACTACATACATATTTAAAAGTTTTGATTAACTCAAAAAAATTTATAGTCACTAAATTGAGATAAGAAAATAATATCTATTATTTAAAAATTATGTAATAAATTTTACAAATCACATTTTAACAATTTAAAGTTTTTAACAGGTACATAAAAATTTAAATAAATCTTAAATTGCATATAAACTAAAATTAAAAAATAACATACATTGAATGGTGCTGACACAAATTTGTGTATCCGCTATTAAAAAAGTGGGAACATTCATCTAAAGAACATTAGTTGCACAACAACAAAACAAATAGTCATTAAACATAAATTACATGTATTCCAAAATTGAGGTAGTGATGATGGCATAAGTTTGAATTGTGTAATTCATGTTTTGGATGAATTTCTAAATCACATGATTTGACTTTTGACAAAACCTCAAGTTTTGGCACATTATTAGAGCATATTTGTACAGCTTAAAGTCCACGTGGGCTATGCAAATCTTTTCTATGCATAATAAATAAATTGAATTAAAACGAAGAAAGTGTAATATTTACTGCAACTTAATTTTACCTAGTACTGACAACTTTTCTAAATGTCATTATGATAGTGCATTTTGTTGGTAAAAGAATAATTGTAGCACATTTTTTTTAATTTATAATTATATATTCACAGAAAGTCAAACTTTGTACCAATATATGCGATTTTTTAAAATAATTATTTTTTCAAAAAAAAGTCTTTATATTTAGTAATAGTTTTAAACAAAATATTTTTTTTTAATAAAATAATTTATAAAATAATTTATTATCGTCATTTCTTATTTTAAACTACAATATATTTTTTTTAAATAGTAAATCGTATGCCTAATAGAACATATTCGCATGAACTTTAAACAAAATATTGATATTACCTTCTTTACATTCTTTACATAAAATACTAAATACTTCCTCCGTTCATTTTTAATTGTCATGTTATACTTTTCAATAATCAATTTGACTAATTTTTAAAGTTAAATTAGATTACAATAATTTGATATTATAAACCAAAAATTTAAATATTCAAAAACTATACAAAAAGTACTTTAATTGTAATTTCTTGTATAATGATAAAAAATCATAAAATATAGTCAAAGGTCTTATCGTTTGATATAAAAAAAATCATGACAACGAAAAGTGGACGAATGAAGTAGCCTTTTGCACAATTAATTGCTAATAATTGATTTGCATAACTCATACTCCCTCTGTCCCTAGTTACTTGTCCACTTTTCTTTTTATAGTTGTCTCTAATTACTTGTCCATTTTGACATATCAATAAATGATAAATTTTTTTGCCTATTATACCCTCAATTAATTACTTTGAAAAAGGTAAAAAAAATTAAAATTATTAAATTCTTAATTCATTCTGTCACGACCCAAAAATGGACGTGATGACACTCGTCTTTTCCCACCAAGACAAGTCACCCTAAAACTCAATCATCCTGATAAAGTGCGGAAAATAAACTATAAATAAGAGTCTCATACTTTATATTAATGCATAAATTCATAATCACTTAAATATACCCCCAAAACCTAGTTGTCATGCGTACAAGTCTCTATAGTATTATAATTAAATTAAAAGAAAAATATAGGTCTCATATGACATTGTATCTAGAGTAGAACAAGATCATAAACAAAAGTAAGAAGGTCCGCTAAGATGACAAACAACTACCTCACAAATCTCCAAGAAGCCTCGGAAAAGAAAAGAATATATTGCAAAGGTCTGGGCTAGTAACCTACAAAAAATTGTAGAATCAAGGGGTGAGTACCAAACCACATGGTACTCAGCAAGCAAACCTCTAAACAAAAGCTAAGGGAAATAAATACGGGTACTCCTTACACCCCATCCGAACCTCCACAACTACAACCTGCATAAAATCAGCCCAACCTAATAGTTCACAGTTTACATAGCACATAGCTCAACAACAATACGTTAACAAATTACATATCTTCAACAACAAGCTCAATATTCATCCGTCACAAGTTCCACAAAAAGGCACTCACAAGATAAGTAACACACAAGACCAAGTTCACCAATATAAATAAGTGCAATGTAATGAAATGCATTGTCAAGTATAGTGATGCATGTCTGACCTAATGATACACACCACTGTCTCTTAGTCCAGGACTCATAGGGGACATATATGTCCATACATTCATCGCGACGTGCAATACGATCCTCGGTAATAGTAATCACCACGGGCGATACGTCCCTCGAAATATAGTATCCATCGCGGTGCACGATACGTCCCTTGAAATGGTACATTCTCTTTAATATCTTATTTTTTTCTCAATGCACATAAGACTTGTCACAACCATGTCTCACAACAATGCAAATGACATGTTCACATAAATATTGAG
The DNA here is from genome assembly GCA_016801875.1 of Solanum sitiens. Taxonomy (NCBI): domain Eukaryota; kingdom Viridiplantae; phylum Streptophyta; class Magnoliopsida; order Solanales; family Solanaceae; genus Solanum; species Solanum sitiens. The sequence continues at coordinate 565,756 of JABWTJ010000342.1, forward strand.
GAGATGATCATTTTCATAACATTGCACAATTCACAACAACACAATCATGATACAGGATCAACAATGACTCAACAACCTTTTCAAACCATTCTCGACACATCACACAAACAATTAATCACATTACTTTTTCAGTATCCTTTTGCATCAAATAGAATTATTCAACATAGACAAGTCAGCTCATTACCAATTCACATTACTCCCAAACACATATTATAAAGAAATATACGAATTTCATACACTTAACAAAGGTTTAGAAATCTACTTGTCTCAAATAACTGAACAATCACTCAGGGACTTGAGTCTTCCCTCTGCGTTGAACTTCCAACTCAAGCAATCTATTCACATTAATATTCACAATAAATTTTTGAAACTAATAACACATATTACTATAGGTCTAGCTTAGATCCAAACTCATCCAAATTTGTAATCCAACTCCCAATTTTGATGGCAATTAAAATTTCAATTATCATATTTCTTAAGATTTGCACCTAGGATTAAGTCTCACTTTATCTAAAAACTTTAAATTTAAGGGTAATTATATAATAACATACACTCAATATTTAATTTCACGTCTCAATATATCAAAACTTAAATTATAATATGATAATTATAGAAATATTTGCAAAAACTATCACAGATAACTAAAACAATATGCAACACTGTACGTCTAAATAAGGAAAATTGATACAGTGCAGCAATAACTATCGCAGATAACTTTCACGGATAACTAAAACAATATGATAACTTTTTTAAAAATAAAAATAAGAAAAATCGATACAGTGCAGCAATACAATTTGCAAAACTTAATTTTGCACTTTCATTCTCTTATTATCCAATATCCGTAATATATTAATATTAATTAATATATAATAATATAACTCAATCTATATAAAGACTTAATTTGTAGTTAATTTACCTCATTATCTTGTTCCTCTTTCTGTGTTGTTTTTCTTCTCGTGCAGCGTTCTGTTTTTACGATTGCGGCTGATTGCTGGCTTTTTTACCCTTAACATTATTATATATTTATTATTATTATTATTATTATTTTATTACTATCATGGGCTTGACCCACTTCTTTTTTATTTATTTATTTCTTCATTATTATTAGTAACAAATAATCTTTTATTAAATCTGAAAATTATGTCACACATTGTTATACGTCATAAATAATTTATAAAAATTACTAAAAAGGTTGATATAAAAATAATAATTAAATTTATAAAACATCTGAGAGGGTCATTACACATCCACTTAAAAACCAATAAAATAAAATAATAAACTCACTAATTTAATTTAAAATAGACAAGTAATTAGAGATAAAGAGAATAATAAATAACATAATTAATGATATTAAAGATGAGAGAGTCACATCCGATTTGTTTGTAGGACAGTTTCAAAACAACTAATCCGGTGTAATTTCTACGTGATGAATATGATCATAAGCTTTTCAGTATATTTTTTCCTTTTCATATATAATAATTCAATCCTCATACATGAGAATTCCAAAATATTCAAATCAGTTACTTCCTCCGTTCAATATTATTTGATTATATTTTATTTTAAATGGTTCTTAAAAATCATAAATAAGAAGATATTTTTAGTAATTCACTCCTTAAAAAAATTTATCAGAATTTTACAAACAAATACGAACACTTTCAAAATGAATTAATTAAAAGGGTATTATAGGAAACATTAAATTAATATTTTCTTGATTTAGTAAGTTGTTCAACTAATATTCCCTCTATTCCTTATTACTTATTAAATTTTCTTTTTTTACTCGTCCCTTTTAACTTGTTCATTTACTAATCAAGAAAGGACAAAATAAATTTACCTCGTATTCCCTCAGTTAATTAATTTTTTAAAAAGGTAGAACTTCTTGAAAAATTTAAATTTTTAATTCATCAACTTATAATTAATAAGGATAAAATGGTAAGCTCATTATGTCAATTATTGTTTTCTAAATAGGTATGTCAATTAAAAAGTGAATAAGCAATTAAAGACGAAGGAAATATAAAAAAATATTTTTAAAATAATGATCATCAAATATGAGGCAAAAGGGAATACAGAAAATTCAACTTCATAGAAAATATTGCAAGCCTTATGATTATAAATAAACTAGTAAACTAAGCCGCGTTTCGCACGGTCATGTAAAATATCAACAAATATATGAAATAAAATCAATAAATTAACAAAATGTCCTCATTTTAAGTTTATTCAAGATATAAGTGAGATTTATTTCGCGGTATTTAAATTGATAATAAATTAATTGGATTTCGTATTTTGTTTACACCTTGAGTATCGTTGTAGCTTGAAATTATGACTATTGTTTAGGATGATTTGTCATGTTGTTACATTATTTTATCATGAAGGTATTCATTTACATTATTTCTCTCTATTCTACTTTGAATCTTTATTTTCTTGAGCGTGTCTATTAGAAATAGCATCTCTACCTATAAGATTATTGATAAGGTTTATATTTTATCCTCTATAGACCCACTTTGTGAGATTATACTGAATTTGTTGATGTAATCATTGTCACAATTCTTTTTTATATAATATTTTTTTCAATTTAATTTAGGTAGGAAAAAACTCCATATACAATTGAGAATTAAAAACAAAAGAAATCAATATTTAAATCACATAACAGAAACAACTCATATATCTCAATCTAGTACTTGAGAAATAAATAGAAAAAACTCAAGGATATAAAAAAGAACTTCTATAATTTAGCTTTTAAGTAATTGCACAATTATGAACAAAATCTCATGTTTTCTTGAACAAAACTTAGGAGAATTGTCATAAAAATTAAATGTATTTTGCAAAAGCATGAAGCCAGAGCCAGAGCCAATTTGAGTCCTTAGTTATAACCTATATATACATATACAAAATATATCGTAGTCATTCAAAAATATGACAAATAAACTTCCAATCACATAAAACGAAAAACAATGAGAATCATGAACAAAGAAAACCACATCAACAATAAAAATTATTACTTTAATACAAAAATGTGCATTAGGCCATGTAATTTGACATATAGAGCTGGCAATTAAATCCACCAAAAATGCAACACGAAGAAGATGAATCAGCATGATATCAAAAGAAATTTCTGTGTGACTGCATTCAAGAAGTGACACTTGCAGTTTCTCCTTCCTGCAACTTCTCCTTCCTTGTTATGTCTCTTTTAATTCTTTAAATTTTAAGTCGTAATTAATGATAAAATCAAAAAAATGTGATACTAATCTATTATCACACTCGAAAGATATAATACTGATCCTCAAGAGATGAAGATTGGAAACACGTAGTCAAATTTATGTGATATGAGAAGTTAAACATAAGACAACTACATGTTGAGAAAGATAATGAATTTGCGACGACCCTAAAAATGAACTAAGGCAGCTAGAGCCTCACAAGTGTCTTAAAAGGTTAATAACATGTTAATGAAGTGTTTTACAGCTTGTATCGTTGATTTGAGATGGTTTGGACGTCAAACGTCCAAGAACGACTAAGACGTTCGAAAGTTAGTATTTAAGCGTGCTAGTGTGTCCTTGTATATTTGTCTTATTTTATGTGTTGTTTGGAGTCTAAAAATAGTAGAGGTGACCCTAGTATCCTAATAGACATGTTAAGGGTCAAAACTTTTCAGTACAACTCCCAGACGACCACCCTAATGGTCCTTGAGGAGGACCCAAACGTTGGACAAGGAAGCTGCCCAAGGCAGCATGCAGCACCAAGATTGGGAGTCCCTCACGCGTCGGGCTCCTGGAACTTAAACTGCCTGTGCTTCGTGCGACCAACACAAGGCTCACTGCCTCAAAAATTGAGTGAGGAAAAAACTAGGAGCTGCCTCCGCGACGCGCAACCACTTCTCAGATTCGGTTGCGTCGTTTTAAAGTCAAGTTTGATATGTCTAAAAGTCTCAATAAGTATGGGGGTGTTTTGTTAACTTTGGGAGTTGGTTATAAACTGTTTTTAAGACTTATTTAACCTCTTTCCCAAGTCAAAACTCCAACACCCAATAAGTAATCAAAAATTCCAAAACTCTCTTCTCTTCCAAATTCTCTCAAACCTCCACTGGAGGGAAAATTCAAGCTCAAGCTAGAAGATGAATTTTGGAGTGCTTTCTTTTCCAATTATGTGGGTTTTTCTTCTATTAAGGTATGATAACCCTTGATCCTTAGTTAACCTTTCATCTAAGGAGTTCAATCAAAGGTTTTCCAATATAAATTTATGATCAAAATCTCTATCTCTCAATCTAGCCATGGGTTCATAGTCAAAATGATTTCAAAAGCTTTATAATGATTAATAAATGATTAATTACTGATTGGAAGATGAAATTCAATCCAATTCCATGAATATTCCATTATCCTCCTAATTTTTCAAATTGGCATATAGTGTGGGTCTTGTGATCTTGATTTCATGTTAATTGAATTGTGATTAGATTGTATTGAATTGCTTAATGATATTACTATTTATATCAATTGAATATGAATTGTTGAGGATTGGATATGAATTGTTGAGAATTGATCGGTGGTGATCATAGCTTGGAAGTATTGATGAGTTGACCTAAATCTCTCTATTTAGTATAGAATTGACATTGAATTGTGTTGATTGGTATGGTCCCCTTATGGTGGCGGTGTTTACCTTCTTCTCTATCTATCTATATGTTATGATCATGGCCTTGAAGGCAATTGATGTAATGTGAATTGTGGTGATGATTATCACACGTATGAATGGTTGTGTGTAATCCTTAATCCTAGTATCATGCTCTAGGTATAGTGCTAATGTGATTGATGTTATTTAGGTTAGGTGTTGTCTATATGTTTAACCTTGATAAATTTAATATTGAAGGATGATCCCCTACCTATGTGACCCTATATGAATGTGTGATTATTGCATATTAAGAGTCTTCTATTCTAAAGTTGAATATACTCTTGCCTCCTATGATGTAATGTGGGTGTGTGACCTAGATTCCCTAAACGTTCTATATGTGAGTTGTTCATGACTTGAGGGATACATGGTATGTGTTGTAGTCTTGGAAGGGTTTTCCTAAGTAACTAGGTTGTTACTCTTATGTGATCATGATGACTAATGTACACACACCTCTCATGCATGACTATAAGTGTTGTATGATCATGAAAGTATGAAAATGTATCTTAACTAGGATGACTTGATAGGTGTACTATAATAGGTAAGGGTATTAGACTTTACCTATACATTGCACATGTGTACCTTGATAGGATAGTTACTAGGGTGATTTATTTATGTATATAAGTATGAATGTATGATTAAGCTATGAACATGAAAATACATGCTATGATGTCAAGTATATGATATGATGAAGTATGCATATGTGTAGTGTCTAAATGTGGTATGTGAGAGGTTTCGTCATATATGAACATATACACACACATGAATGAATGCATAATGAAGCATGCATGATAACCTAGTAAGTAGAGTCCTTTGAAAGGTTTGCTCAATTGTACTCTAAACTAGACTATGCTATGAAATATGCTATGTCCATGTGAAAGGGTATTCTCACATGATTTAGGTTGATGAAAGGATAATTCTCATCTATAACCTATGAGCTATGCATATGAGGAGTTAATCTCCTATAGCCTATTTTTTATGAAAGTAATATTAATAAAGGCTTTTCAAAAATGGAACTTAGCTTAGCACCGAGTGAACCTGACAATGAGAGGTGTTGAATATCCTAGGGATATTCACCGTATGGTTCCACATGAGGTGTTGACTCCCCTTGGAAGGAGATTCACCCAATGGTTTCTCATGAGATGAGGAATCCAATGCTAATGGTCATGTAGAGGGTTCAATACAAATCTCCTAGTTCCTTAACTATGGTTACCCCATAGGACCTAGCAAGTGGATCCACCTAATATGCTAGCACGATGTTAATGTTCTATCTTGGCAAGTAGAGCACCTTCTTTCGGCGTGGGTTTCCATGACACCGGATTCCATGTTTATCTCACACGGTGTTATTGTCGGTTAAGGCTATGGTTTCCCTATTGTAAAATGGACAATGGAAGTAAATTAATGAACCCTAACAAGTATAACCTAAGGGAAGTTGCTTAGGATAGGTGAGATTATAGAACTTACTTATGCATTGCACAAGTAGCTCTTGAATGGAGTTCTAGGAAGTTGTTCTATATGCATATTTATATGTTTCTCATGCATGACACTATGGCATTGACTTACATGTATGATAATATGCATGGTATGAGTTCTATTGTGCCGATATGATGAAGGTCTTACTTAGATTCATAATGTTGGTCTTAATTGCCATATGATAAAGGTCTTACTTGATATGCATGTAGTTGACTATACTTGTCAAGTTGATGTATGAAGTAAATGATGATGCTTGTGGTATATTTGTGAGTTTACTTAGTATGTTTTAGGTTATGGGGCTTCACATATACATTGCACTAGTAGGCTTAGATTGAGATTATGAGTAAGGTCTTATAATGTATTAATGGAATGAATGTTCAAATATGTAGTTGTTGACTAGTGCCTCATTGTGATGGTATGTATAGTCTTGACTTGTATGTTATCTTGGAATGAGTCTTCTATGTGGTTCATGAAGTATGTTGGTCCATATGTGAAGTATTTGTCTCATGATATGCTATGTTTCTATGAATATTCATGTTTTAGTAAATGAAGGTTGTATGAATGTATGCTTGAGTGTGGATGGTAGAATGAGACACTATTCATGCATTGCACCAAGTATTACTTGAGGGTTACTTAGGGGTTATGAATTAAGGTAAAAGAAGATAATGTTATGAACATGATTGATGTGCTTTAAATGCAATGTAAGTGGCTTGGTGTGTTTCCATGAATAGTGTCTATGCTTATATGAAGTATGTGAGTTATATTGTGTAATTGTGTCAATGTTTATGAATATTATTTAAAAAGGCATGTTGCATGATTTCTAAGTAAAATGTCCTCTTAAAATGCATGTTTTTCCATGGTTATTATACGTAGTGCACTCTTGTACTAATACTATTCTTCTTCATCTTTTACACAAAGTGTAGTGGTGGATGACTAGAGGATGTCTCTTAAAGTGAAGGTCTTGATAGATGTTTCCCAAGCTCAAGAAAGGGATCCTTATGATTCAAGAATTCCCTATGTCAAGCTTTTATTCAAAGTTTATGTAATAGCTTAGATATTATATTATGATGTTAAGGGTCGTGTACCTATTCTACTCTATTGATGTTGAGTCTAAGATGGCAAAAGAGACTTAGAGCTAACTATGTATTATGACCTATTTTATAATTATATGAAGTAATTTTTCTAGCATATGATGTGCTATGAAAAATTTTAAATTTTTCGCTAAATTTTCTATGACAATGTGATGAATGATCACTATGGACTTGTATAAGACCTCCGAGAGGTCAAGTACGCCATGTTACTTCTAGGGGGTACTCCCCGATCGTGACAAAATTTTATTCAAGAAAAAAATGTAAAAAAAACACACTAAAAGAATCATAAATGAAAAATCTAAAAGACAAAATATTATTATAAGTAAAACAAAACTTTCGCAAAACAGTACAAATGAGTATTGTCTTGTTTGATATATATATGAAGAAAAAAAAAAAGATTGAGAATTCATATTCCAAATGAATATCACATTTAATATACATTAAAATTATAGAAAATGGGGTAGAGAAAGATTGCAAGTGTAATGAAGGAGATTAAAGAAAAAGTGACCATTGGAATGAATAGTGTGATAACGTAGTAAAACTAATTTGTGTTGTCATTATTCATTCTTTACATAAAATAAATTAATGGGCATTTACTTATATTTTTAATTGGAAAAATGCACAAGTACCCCCTCAACCTATGCTCGAAATCTCAGAGACACACTTATACTATATTAAGGTCCTATTACCCCCCTGAACTTATTTTATAAGTAATTTTCTACCCTTTTCGGCCCGTGGCACTAACTTGAAAAAAAAAGTCAACCAGCGTTGGGCCCACAAGATAGTGCCACGTAAGCCGAAAAGGGGTAGAAAATTATTAATAAAACAAGTTCAGGGGTGTAATAGGACCTTAGTATAGTATAAGTGTGTCTCTGAGATTTCGAGCATAGGTTGAGGGGGTACTTGTGCATTATCCCTTTTTAATTTAGCAGTTAATTTTTTAAATGACTTTAAAAGTTGTTACAGATTTAATTTTAATAAAATAAAATAAATAGAGAAATGGGAGAGAAAAAGGCAAAAAAAAAACACAAAAATTAATAAATATTATTCCTGATCTATGAAGCAGACCACATCAGCATACTTAAAAAACTATGAGAAATCTATATACATAATAAAGTTAAACATAGAAGAAGTGATGTGACATCTTCCAATGGCCTCTATTTGTATTTATCCCTTTTCTCGTTTTCCAATTATTTTATTTATTTAAAGCAATTATTTGATTATAAAATTAAATTACTTAATTTATTATAATAAAATATTTAATTAATGAAGGTATATTTGATCTATGAAGCATGCCACATCAGCAGACTTAAAAAACTATGAGAATATATACATAACAAAGTTGAACATAGAAGAAGTGATGTGACACCTTCTAATGACCTCTATTTGTATTTATCCCTTTTCTCCTTTTTCCAATTATTTTTATTTATTTAAATCAATTATTTGATTATAAAAGCAAATTACTTAATTTATTACAAATAAATATATTATTGATAGAGGTATATTAAAAAAAAAAAACTCTTGACATGCCAATTTACAAGAAGTAATTATTTATAACTCACACCTCTCTAATTTCCGCTCTTAATATGTAATAGACTGTAGATGTTTTTTTTATTATTTACTTTAATAAGGTTTGAGTGTCATACTTCATAAGTTAAATAATTACTATAAGTCGAGGTTCGAATTTTTTGGTTCGCCCACCTATAAGGTTAAGTGTGGATGTCACTCATAACTCTTTTTAAGTCGACAGAAACTTGGTATTAGAGCTTTAGGTTCGGCGATCTCGTCACACAAGGACACGTTTAGTAGAATCTAGTGGAACGGTATGAGAACACCTTTATTTTTCTTCGAGTGGCAATATGACTTTAGGAAAACTCCATTCTTTCTTTTTTAGTTCTATTAATTGAATCCAATTGATATCTAGGTGATACAAAAATAGTATCGACCTCCTTCACTCTATTTCGCATATGGTTAGTACCAGTGGTGGAGCCAAAATTTTCAATAAGGGGTTCAAAATATGATGAAATAGACACACAAAGTAGCAGAAGTAGGTTCAACATCTACTATATATATCTTAAATTATTTTAATCAATTATAAATAATATAATTTTCTCTTGAAGGGGGTTCGAATGAACCCCTAACTATAAGGTGGCTTCCCCACTAGTTTGTATTGGAATAGTTGAAATGGAAACACTAACATTAGCAAAAGAATATGTGTCCTTGGAAATGGGCATATTTTTACAGCAGGACTGTAATGACTAGTGACCACTATGATATTTTCATAAAGTTAAAGACCCCCATTCTTCGTAGGTACTGAATATAAATAAGCTTATGATTTCTTTATTGATTCTCATTAGTTGCTTCATAAGATGAATAAAGTGGATAAGTGTAGTTTTAAGTTTGTGACATGCTATTTTCGAAAAGATACCAAAATGTGGTGGCGATCTCATGTTGAATGTCGACCAGTAAAGGCACTACTTATGACTTGTGCAATATTTTCCAGGTTCTTCATGGAAAAGTATATATCTCAGACTTTGAGGGATTAGAGGAGAGATGAGTTTCTGAATATAGAGCAACAAAAGTTATTTGTTGCAGGTTATTAGGCCAAATTTTGTACTTTATCCAAATATACGACTCAACTTTGCTTCAGTATGAAAGAGAGGATTCGCTGCTCTAAGAATGGATTGAGATTACAAATTCCTATTTATAGGTGGCTACTTCAGGAAAAAAAAATTAGGAAGTTGTTGATTTAGCAATGGAGGTAAATGAGGTGAAGTTAGATGACTATGCCAAGGTGACAACATTTAATAAACTTCGTAAGGAAAGAATAAATAATGAACACCTTTACTTTGGATTATACAGATAGTAAAGTTATCATAACATGTATGAGTTTCCTAGTGAATGATGAACTTATGTTGCATAAATTAAGGTTAGAATCTCTACTACAATTTCATAGACTGGGTGTATATCAAAGAGGGTCATGATACGACTACTAGAATAGTACTGATGCTTACTTGGTTATAGTTATGAAGTGTGTACTTCTGTAATCGAACTAATGTAAGAAAAAATGCAAATCAATTAGTCTAGAGAAAGAAAATATTTGATAATAATTTGCATCTATTCAATGGGTAAAAATGTGTGGGATATTCGGGTAGATCTTATTGATAGGTATGATATGTTCTAATGATGGATCTAACAGAACCATATTGTACTATTTTTATGTGGAAATGAATATGTCAATTGTTAAGTGTGGATTCTATCTATTTAAGAAGATATCAGTGGTATGAAAGGTTCAGATAATGAAATTCGGTGTTGCCTTCACACTTGAGAAACCACTAGTTTGCTACTACATGCATTGGGCTAAGCATTATTTTTAAGGATGATTTTTGTAGTGGATCCTTGATACGACACTAATGCATTTAGGTTGTGAAGTGTATCTTGAGGATTCTAAATGAGGACGGTTGATTTTATCTTATGCTCCAAAGAAGTGAATTGATACCGAAATGACAAGCTTATGCGTAAAGTAAGTCTCAGTGAGTATTCTTGGGTGAGGGCAATTGAAGACTTCAGTAAAAAAAAATGTGTATAAATTAGTTTAGTCTTTTGAATTTAATTGGTATAACAAGGTTTGAGGTTTCATGTCGATGAAAAGATGTACTTCATGGTGATGAAAAGGGTTAATTGAGTATGAAGGTAATAAGAGTTCGTGATAGAGTGTTCTTGAGATACACCTATATAATAAGGATTGTTGGTTAGATGATTTTTTATGATATTAACGGCTTGCGAGTATCTAAGCTTGTGGTTTTCTACTATTTGGTGAGTACCGCGGTTGTATGGAAAGTTTTAAGAGATGTTGGGACACCGCTCGAATAGAATTTAAAGAAAAGAGAGTCATAATGAAAAATATAATTAGTGAGATGTAGTGTAGCCTTCGGAAAGAGGTGAGAGCAAGAACGTTTTCGTTGATTGCAAGGGATGAAGAGGTACATTCAAGGGGGTGAGAATTGGGTTCAGAGACGCGTGTTCTCATATGTTTTTCTCTAGTTATGGTAATAGTATTACGAGTTCATCAGATTGGTTAAATATTATTGGATAAGACTTCAGAAAGTAGTGTAAAAACGTTCAGATCGAGTGAGATGATAAGTTCTTTCGTGGTTTTGAGTTTGGCAATGAGTACGGTCAAATTTTAAGCGAATGATATGGTAAGGTCGATAGAGAGATGGTCAATAATAGGCTAAGGTACGTGAGTTCATAAAAAAATTTAAGATATGAGCTAATGTTGATAGATAAGAGGATTGTGTTACACATTTGGATGCACAATTCAAGTTTTTTATTGTAAGTCTTCATCTATGATGGTATGTGTTGTAAAGATATCAATTTGTAGGGTAAGAAATGATCGGTTGCATTAGTATTGAACATTTGGAAGGATTTATGTTGGTTTGTATTGTCCAAATTATGGTAGATGACCTATGGAGGTGCTAGGGTATGGACCTACAGTTCTACATATTCATTGAGAGTTGTTTTCGGAGAATGACACAACATACTTGACCCCGGAGGGTCTCATACAAGCCTCATAGCATTTCATTACATTCTATATAGGAACTGTGGAATTAAAAATTCGTGTAAGTCTAAATATTAAAACTTCATTAACATAAAACTTTAAGTACAATGGAAGTCTAAGTCTCACTTGGCCATCTTAGATGCAACCTTAAAATGTACTAGGGACACAACCATTTACAATGTAAAAACAACTACTAAAATTCCAATACTTAGAGTAAAAGAAACACAAAGTCTTGTCCTAGGATCACGAGGACATACCAACTCTTGGAGGAAAGCAATCCAAGCACTTCACTAGCTATACGGAATCACTGGTCGGAACCTAGACTTGTAGTAAAAACATGAAGAAACACAACCAAGCAAGTCTCACTTGGCCATCTTAGATGCAGCTTAAAATGTACTAGGAACACAACCATTTACAATGTAAAAACAACTACTAAAATTCCAATACTTAGACTAAAAGAAATACAAAGTCTTGTCCTAGGATCACGAGAACATACCAACTCTTGGAGGAAAGCAATCCAAGCACTTCACTAGCTATACGGAATCACTTGTCGGAACCTAGACTTGTAGTAAAAACATGAAGAATATGAGTTAGTACACAGAAATATACTAAGTATGATGACCAAGCAAAAACATGCTTTAAAAGGGACATTTTGTTGGAAACTATGCATTCATGCCACTTTTGAAAATATCATGAACAATAACATAAAAGGAATAATATACAAGCACCAACATCATGCATGTCACAATATCACATATATACAATATCACATTAAAAACCATTACCTTACCTTGAACCTTCACCTTAGATAACCCTTATTCTATACCTTGTGTAATGTATGGATGGCGTCCCATACCACCATCCACACTAAGGCACCACATTAGAGTCACCAAGAGTAGACCTACCATTCATTTACTCTCACCTTTACATCATATTCAAACATAAGAATCATAACATTTCATTTTAGCAAGACAAGGGAAAATAACTCATAATGTAACTTAAGTATAGCATGCATATCACGTTTAAGCACATAAGAGCAACATTCTTCCATTATTTCAATCAGAACACTTTCATAACATAGCCATTAAGATTTAGAGATTCTCACTATGATCTCTTTCAAAGCTTACTCGTGCGATGTATAGGTAGCATCTACTACCTCCACTTTGTAGAACCTATCAAGAAACCACAATGATATCTCACATGATGAATAAGCATTAACCGACATAGACCATGAGAGCCTGTAATAGAATCCGGTGTCACAAATCCCCACACCGGATGAGGTGTATAATATAGTGAGTTCCATGGGAGTTACTTCTAAGGAAATAGCGGAGATTGCCTCCTATCAATTGAAAGATGTTTCCCAAATTTGGTTTACCCAATGAAAGGCCAATAGGCCGGTTGAAGCGGGTCCTTTAGAATGAGAAGAGTTTAAGAAACCGTTCCTTGGTAAATACTTTCCCCATGAGAAGAGGGAGGTTAAGGTTGATGAGTTTATAAATCTTAAGCAAGGTAGCATGAGTGTGCAAGAGTACTCCTTGAAATTCACTCAGTTGTCTAATTATGCTCCTTCTTTGGTGTCAAACCCTAGAGATGACATGAGTTGGTTTGTGACTTGGATATCCTACCTAGTTAAACAAGAGTATGGTTCGGACATGCTTCATGATGACATAAACATTTCTAGAATCGTGGTGAATGCTCAATCTATGGAAGAGTCTAAACTTGAGGCAAAGAATAAGGAGTTGTATAGGTCTAGGTCCGATGAACCAAGTCAACCTTAGTCTAAGAAGAGGTTTTATAAACAAGATTTCCCGATGGTGAACAATGATAGGGTGTTTAACTCTAATTCTCAAGGAACAAATATAGGTTTTTCCTCAAATGAGAGGTCTAATTGTGCCAAGTATGGGAAGCAACATTTGGGTAAGTGCCTTGCCAGCACGAATGGATGTTTTGGCTTTGGGAAAAAGGTCATAAGATGAGATATTGCCTAACACTCATGGCAAAGGGGAGAGAGGCCAAGCAAGCTTCTCTTGATGTCCCGAATCTTAATACTCAAAAGAAGACTTGTTTCTATGCTCTTCAAGTCAAGGAGGGCAAGGGGACTAATATGGGTGAGGGTTCCGGTAAGTGATAGTTCCTCCTTGTGTTAATGTTTATTCAGATTTCTTATGAGATGTTCTTTTAGTTTGGTTTTGCCTTAAGTGGGGGATGGCATGTATAATAGTAAGGTGATAAGAGTATCCTTGTCTTTTCCTTCTATTCCTATTCAAGATGGAGGCCGAGAGTTTCATTGTAGCTTTTCTTATGTTTTGGAGTAATGAGCATTAATGAGTTTTCCATGGCCTCTTTATGTTATGCATGTTTTAGTTGAATTTTATTTAATGAGAAAAATAAATATTCATTATTATGTTCCTTATGTAAGTATGCATCTAGTATGATTTACTGAAATTTTTCATGAGGTTAGGTGTTGAACATGCCTAAGTGTGTTAATGGAAAATTGGATAAATTGCCTAATGATGGTGTGATGAGCATACTGTTATTTGGAGAAGGAAGTTCCTCCAATGAAATGAAGAATGTAAAGTTTTGATGCATAATGAGTTTGTATATGTAGTTCCTACTTGCTTGTTATGTTTTGAGCTTGTTGTCGTGGAGTTTATGTTTCCTCCCATGATTATGCTCATATATTGGTGTTGCATTCTTGATTGTGGGATGCTAGTCTTGTGTCATTACGCTTGATGTGTTTTAAGTGTCATTCGGGGACAAATGTTCCCAAGTGGGGGATGTTTTAATGACCCTAAATGAAATAGGAAGAACTAGAGCCTTGTATGTGTATGTGACATTGGTAACTTGATTAAATGGTGATAAATTACTTTTAAATTTGAGTTTAATGTGTTTGGAGGTCAAACGTCAAGAAACAATCATGACGTCCGCAAACTAGTCTTTTGGGGCTAGTGTGTTCTAGTGTCTTGATATTGAAGTTTGGTGTTGTTTGAGGGCTAAACATTGTAGAAGTGACTCTTATAATTAGAAAATCGAATTTATGGGTTAAACGTACGGGTAATACTCCCCGAGTAACACCCAAGGGGTCCTTCAGGAGGACCCAAACATTGCCCAAAAGCTGTCAAAAACAGCTTGACTTACGGTTGCAACCTACGCCCCGTAGACCAATCTACGGGCCGTTGATGGTGGGCGTAGGTCAAGAATTAGTCTTGGGAGAATTAGCTCCCATTGACAAGTCTATGAACCAAATGACGACTTGCCAGTATGGCCCGTCAAGCCATCTACTGTCCGTAGATGGTGGATCATAGATGGCCCCTGCAATCTAGCAAAGTCACGACCAAGCCAATGGTGGTTTGGTTAATTCCACCCTTAGCTAATTAAATATATGGATGGTTATTTTAGGTGTATTAACGTATTTTAAGATTTTCAAAACAATAAAATACCTATTTTTATTTCATTCTTCAAATTCCCAAATCAAAACCCTTTCTCCCAAAACTACTTTCTCTCTAGAACTCCATTGAAGACTCCAAGCTTCCAAGTGAAGTTCTTCAAGGTTTTTTTCAAGTCAATTTCGTGGGAATCTTCAAGTATAAGGTATGGTGATCCTTTATCCTTGATTAACTTTCCATTCAAGGAGCCAATTCAAAATAAATTTTCAAAGTCTTTGAATGATAAAAAGCCCTACTTTCTAATCTAAGCATGGGTTCATTCTTAAAACATTTTCAAAGAAAATTTATTGATGAACTAAGGTTTGATTGATGATTTTGATTTCATTTTACAATGAATTCTTTCAAGAACCCATGTCTTCTTCTAAACTTCTAAATTGATTGGAAGTTGGTTGATTGTGAATGTGTAATGAATAGTATGTGTTTATATGAAGTTAGTTTATGGATTATGTCATTAATTATGTCTTATTGTGGAGAATTATTGATGTATTGATGATATGATGATCATGACCTAGAAAGGAAAGTTATGAATGAGTTCATGTTGAATTGCTTATGTGAATGATGAAATTGGTTATGTAAAGATGTTAATTGTCTTATCTCTTGTATTATCTTTGATCTATGGGTTGAGATTGATAACTAATGAAACAGAATTTTGATAGGTTGATGTGTGATCCACTTATGGTAGAGGTGTTTACTTACCTTGTACATTATGACCATGGCCTTATAGGCATATTGTGTGAGAGTGAAGCATTATCATGATGTTGTATTAATGAAAGTGATGTAAAGCATATGTTTGATCTAAATGAATGAAAGGTGTTTATGTTTACAAGCTACTTGTGTTAGTATTAAATGTTATCTCTCTTTTAATACTAATTAATGAAGTATGAAACGAAGAATGAATGAATGTGGGATAGGAAATGGATGCCCTTACGAGAGTTGAGGAGGGGTATCTAGTAACAATCTCCAAATCTCTTCTTAATGAATGAATGTGGGATTTGGGATGGGAACTCTCACGTGAGTTGAGGCGGGCTTTCTAGTAACAATCCTAATGTCCCCTTTGAGCTTTCTAATGAATGAATGAATGATGGGTTTGAATGGATACTCTCATGTTCGTTGAGGTGGGATATTTAGTAGAAATACCTTACTCTATAATGAATTAATGTAATGAAAGTATAATAATCCATGGGGATTAATGCTAAGCACCAAGTGGATAGTGATATGAGATGGAAACTCTCATGAGAATTGAGGTGGGGTTTCTAGTATCAATATCCCTATTCCTTAACTATGTGCCCACATAGGTCTATAGCTAGTGGATTCCACTTAAGCTAGAAATAATGACCCTACCTTAGGCAAGTAGGTATTCCTTATCCGGTGAGGTTGACACCTGAATTTCATACATTGCTCACATGGTCTATGTTGTTTAGGCTTAACCCCCACAAAATAATGTAGTGAATTATCTCTTCTTAAGGGTGTTCTACTTAGTATAGGTGGTGGAATGGGACACCATCTATGCATTGCATAAGTAGGCATTAAAGAGAAGTCATTGTGTGCTCCTCATAACGCTAATAAAATGAATGGGCTCTTATAATGACCTTAATGAGAATGTGATCTTATGTCTAATGAATGAAGGTGTTTGAAATGTAAATATGCATGTTATACTTTGATTTATTATGAGTTACTTTCATGTCATTTCTTAATGTAGGTGAATGTACGTTGTCTAGGGTGACTCCAAAGGAGTGCTTAGTGTGAGTAGTATTATGGGATGCTACTTACACATTGCACAAGTACAACTTGGATTTGTCTTAGATTTTGGTCTTAATGTGATGATGTGATTCATATGATGTTTATGTCTTTTAATGTTGTGATGTGTAAAAATGAAAGGATGAATGGTGAATGCACTTGGGTGATCCTAAAGTGGTGTCTTGGTGTGGATGGTGGTATGGGACACTATCTACACATTGCTCAAGGCATAGCTTAAAGGTTACTTGAAGTGAAGACCCATGGTAACGGCAAAGCTATATGCATGTTATTAAGATCAAATGTTAAATATGACTTGTATGTTATTATGACTTATATTATGCCTTATTGTTCAAATTTGCATGAAGTTTTACCAAATGGCGTAAAAGCATGACTTTCAATAAAATATTCCCTTTTTAGTATGTTTTTGCATGATCATCATACTTGGTACTTAATTGTGCTAACAACATTTTTTTCATTTTTTGCTACAAGTGTAGGTTGAGGTTGCTAGATGGATTCTCTAGTTGAAGTCTTAGTTTCCTATTCTCCAAGACTTGGTATGCCCTCATGGATTCGACGACAAAAGAGCTCTTATGTTTCCTTTTTGATGTAATAGAGTAGTTTTCTTTCAATTGTAAAGGGTCGTGCCCTATGATGTTAAATTGATGTCTAAGATGACTATGTTGAGACTTAGTATTTCCACCGTTTTATAAAAGATTTTTTGATTGTTTGTTTTATTTATAAAAGTTTTAATTTCACACTATTTTTATTGCCCATGTGATGAATGAATGCTAAGAGGCTTGTACAAAATCCCTTCGAGGTCAAGTACGTCGTGTTACGACTCGGGGTGCTCTAGGGTCATGCTTGTTACATTCCTGCACGATAACATTGAGGAAAAACATATTAACACAACTTAATGTACTCAATCTCAAAGAATACCCCAACATAGTGTGGTGCAGATGCCTGAGTCCTCATGTTTGTCTTGATATTGTTGATTGATTATGTATTGGCTTCATTACTGTTGTCGTGTGTTCATGTTGTTTGTTTCTTGCCACCTACTAAGTGTCATAGTTGATTTTATATTATTATTTATTCCATATTAGTTTTTATTTTGAGTTGACCAGTGATATCTACTCAACACGTGTTGCCTGGTACTGACCGCTACTTGTGTTTTCTTCATTCTCCTTTTATAGAGTACAAGGAGTATACAATCAACTTCGATTCTCCCTCAACTCTTGCCAGTGCCCGAAACATAAGATTTCAGGGTGAGCTATTCCTTCTAACTCATGTTGGACTCTCTTGTTCATGGCATGATGTCCTTAGATATCGAACATAGACTATTCTATTCTATTTATTTATTTATTTTAGTGTCTTTAATAATTTTAAACATGGTATTTTGAGAGTAGATGTACATGATGTGATGACTTTCATATTTTGGGAATAATATGTATAGACTTTATAGGTTTTTCTAATTATTTATTTTAATTAGGTTTGAGGTTTGAATTCGTTGGTTCGCCCAACCACGAGGTTAAGTGTGGGTTTCACTCATGACTCGTTTTGATTCACGACATTCTTCTAATTATAAAATTACTATATGTTAAAAACAATATGTTAAGTATTTTTATCTTTGTTATTTATTTATTTACAGTCTATCTCTTTATATATATATATATATATATATATATATATATATATATATATATATATATATAAATTATTTTGAGGTATATGTACCTCCCACTTTAATTGTCTTCTTTATTAAAGTTATTTATATATATTCATGTATTCTTCTACTTTAAATTTTTATAATTCTTAATTAATTTTATTAATGAGTAATAATATATATTTTAAAACATAAGAGATAATTTTTATTTATTTATTTTATTTTTTATAAGTAAAAAAAAAATCACTTCAATCGACTTTTCACCTTTCAATATAATTGCCTTCTTTATTAGAGATTTTAACTGTAATGACACGTAAGGTCATTTTGAGAACTAGTCCTCTCTCTTTCATAAAAGGGCCTTTTAATAAATTTAATGAAAATTTTAAATTACTCTTTATATTATATGTATTAATTTAGCGGGTAAATTTTAAATAGTTAATTTTAGTATGTATTAATGGGCCAAGTCCATAACATTCAAGGAAAAATTACTTATATACACATCATTAGTTTATTTATTTTCTATTATTCCCTTCTTTTTTAAAATATTACTAAAATCCCTTTTTTTACTCCTTAAATCCAACTTCCTGATACATAACTCAATATCTCCTAAACTACGTTTCTCTCCCCATTTTTTCTCTCCAGAAATAACACCATATTCTCTCCCATAATCTTATCATTCTAATTTTTAATTTGAATTTCAAGAAATTTCTCTCTCCAGTCAAAGGATTTCTCACTATTTTCTAGGTGTTGTTTCAATTTCTTCACTTTCGCTCATACTTGATAGTTTTTTTGTAAGGAAAAATTATGATACATTTATGGACGATTCTCCTTTATTTAGCTTAGGGATTACCCATATAATGCCATTCAACACTAATCGTGTTTATGACCATGAAGATTTAGGTTGGGCTGAGAATAAAAAAAAAATGCATGATCCCCTAGTCATGGTCAATGTGAGTATTGAGAAGGTGAAGAGTGATGTGCCTTCTTCTTCAAAAGAAAAGATTGGGAAAACCCCTAAAAAAAAAGGTTAGAAAAGTATTATCCTCAATTTTCTAATCTATGTTTGCGTTTTTTGTTGCTCAATCTTTGAATCAATTAGGGATTTGAATTGTTATGAACTTTATTGAGAGATTAATGTTTTTCATATTGTGATGTATCAATATGCAATTTAAGTTTTGATTCAAAACATCAATTTTTCATTATGTTCTCAATGTATCAGAACATGAATGATACATTAATGAACTTCACGATGTATTAGTACTAAAATACCATATACTTACAGACAAATATATAAAATTTAGTAAAAAATTTATGAGTTATTATTTTCAAGCTTTTCTTTTAACTGATTCAAAAAAAGTTCAATTTTTTTTCTCAATGTATCAGGTAATAATGTATCATTCTCAACTAATGACATACTTGTCTTGTAATATATTTATTTAAGTATCAATCTTCACTTATCATATATAATACATAAAAGACATTATTAAGGTTTGTTGTGTATCATATACAAATATCAATATTGTGTATTAGATACAAATATGATAATCACTGTAATTTTAACTGTATTAAGAAAACTTATTCGGGCTACATTAAAAAATTATCTCTAAGTCGGAGCGAACTGACTCATCATCTCTTGATGCTTATAAGGACAAGGAAACTTGAAGCTTATTGGAACCAGAGCACTCACTTCTTGTTGAATATGAACAAGACACTCATCAAGGAAGCGACACACCGCAAGTTTTATAAAATTTTATTTTAAAGTATATGTTCAATTCATTTTTGTAATGTATCTTCATTATTTGTAGTGATTGTGGATTGTTTGTAGCCGTTTTTGTTGAATTCCAATCCAATTCGATGCTTTCGATCTAATTATCTACGCACAAGATATGCAACCTTGCTATGGAGATACGGGAGTCAAAAGCCAAAGCAGGATATGTTAGTGATAATGACGATCCCTCAAAACCTAGGCAACATTTCACACCACCGGATCATGATGCCTTAGTTAATCTGGAATAGTTATTATGTATATGATACATTACCCATAGTCGACATAAAATATTAGATTTTACACAAAAAGTATACGATACAAACACATATAATTATTTGTATATCGAATATAATATTTTGCACACAAATCACAATAATTTATTGAATTGAACAACATAAGTCATAAATAAACGCATCAAAATAACGTTGCACACAAAAATCATAACAAATTTTTAAATGTATCAGCAAAACTCATAAATATTAAATCAAAATTATCAGTAAACTTTATTCATTATAAATATAAAGATAAAATATGTTGTTTGAATCAATTATGTAATTTGTAACATCTAATTCTGAAATATAATCAGAATCACAAATTCTTGATTCAACCATTGCAAGAGCTTCTGTATCCCTTGTTGTACCTTTGACACACTTAATCTCTCTGCATGTTCCATCAAAGTTGTGTATCTCACCACCAATTTTATCAGTTGTATCAATACATAAGGGATACATTGCAAAATCAGACTAACTTTTTTTCACTTCTACATATAGTCTAATACTCATGTCGTTCTTGATTTTCATTGGAGAAGAATATTTTTTCTTATCTCATCGATCTCCAACTCGGCTAAAATGGCTGCTTTGAGATCCAGAAATGAAATTGATTGTCCAACAACAATTCCGTCACTTTTGTAACCTTCATAATTAACTTCACTCGCCCAAATTCCTGAATGCCTCAACAAAATATATATATATTCATTTTGTATCAAGTTTCTTTATGAAATTTTGAAATTTTCAGATTTTTTTGTTCAAAAATAGTCTTCAATGGAGAAGATAACTGTTTTAGAATTTGAAAACGTGAAACAGTCCCCTATTAGGATATGGAATGCTTATGTACACAACAATATCTTGTTACAATCCTTTATAACGTATCTTGCATGTTACCTATGTATCCCGCTGCATCCATTTTAAAGGGATTTTTGTAAAATTAAAATTATTAGGGATAGAATGTAATTAAGATTTTAGACTATGGGATTTCTTTAATTTTTACAACATTCAATACCCTACACCACTTGGCCATGTAAAAAAATAATTTCTAGGAGGGCACAAAACATGTAATGCTATTTTTACAAGCATGTCCCGACATCGGAAGAGATACTCATAGCTTAAGGTTAGCCGCTTTGAATGTGTATATTGTCAATGTTATAATCGTTCTATTAGAATGATGGTGAATTGAAGTTACAGAATTATTCTTCCTTAAAGGTGAATTTAATTGTTTTTGTCCTATTAGATTAGGTATAAATTAACATCATGAAATCTATATTAAAGTAATAATATAATGACATTTACACTTTGGGTAATGTTGATTCTTAGTAATATATACATATAGAATTTATACTAAAATGTCAAACGGTGGTATTGATGTTAATTAGCACTAGGACTATATGATGGTTATTTTAATTATTGATTTTTATATGAGAATTTATTTTATACTTAAAAAAGTAATGGATGATCTATTCCTTTTAATTGTATTCTAATTCTCATAAACTATACTCTCCATATTAAATCCATATTAAATGTATAGATATTAGAATCTGGAAATTTAGAAGTTTGATGTTAAATATGATAAATGTGGTGTACTTTTGTTAGTACCCCATATGTTTTCAAGGACAATGGTCAAGACGTATTACGCTCTATAATTTAGTTCTAACATAATTTTTGCTTTATCCTTGCGGGTTTAAATTCAATTTTATTTTGAATGATTTTCGGGTCAAGGTTGGATATAGTAATATGGGTATTTTTAAATTAGAAATCTTATCAAAGTTATTTTGTGAATAGGTTGCTTGAATCGGAAGCCTAACAAAAGGGGGAGACTCAAGTCCCAGAGTGAATTCTTGATTGATTGAGGCAAGTGGATTTCTAAACCCTTGTTAAGTATATGAAATTCGTGTATTTCCTTGTGGTATGTGTTTGGGAGTAATGGGATTTGAGGGGTTGACTTGTCCACCTTTATTAATTCAAATGATTAAAAGGGATAATAAAAGGCAATGTGATTAATTGTTTGTGTGTGATGAGTTGAGAATGGTACAAGTACCGGTGTTATAAAGGCAAAGTTTATTACTATAGAATGTGGTTTGTAATAATGTCAATGCATATGGGTATTAGCCGATATATTATTGCCTTGATTTATTATGTGTGATTTTTTTTCTTTACTGAACCCATATAAATTTTATAGTTGAGGTGATTATATGTCATAGAGACATTTGATTTATTGAGATGTTGCATCATCCCCTTTATTTGATATCATATTGTGCACATGCATTGACATGCGATTGGGTATGAGTAAAGTTCTAACACGTGGAGATCATCCGTGTTGAGATTGAGTTATGGTTATTTGGGCACGTGGAGATCATCCGTGCGATGGAGAAGTTATGATTATAATTTGGGCACGTGGAGATCGTGCGTGCGAAATGTGTTTGATTTATGATAGTGCGTTGAGATCGTCCCACAGACACGTGGAGATCGCCCGTGCCGGTATATGAACTTCGCAAGTCCCCCATGGTTCATGAACTCTCGATGTATTTCCGAGGAGTATCATGTATATACGATTGAGAGAGTATTTGGTATTCTGAGGCATATCATTTGATGGTGTCATATTGCATTGCATCACATGACCTCCTTCATTCTTGATGATTTTGTGTTTTATTGGTGGTTGAAAAGTACTTGATATTTGATTATATCTATTTGATGAACTTGATATTGTGCGTTGTTGATATTGTGAGTGTCTTTTTGTGGAGGTTGCAATTGATAAATATTGATCTTATTATTGAGAATGTATGATTGCAAAGTGTTATTGTTGGGATATGTTCTTGTAAAGGGTGAATTGTTAGGTTTGGCTGATTTTATGCAGGTTGTAGTTGTGGAGGTTCGAGTTGGGGGTGTAAGGAGTACCTGTATTTATCCCCTTAACTTGTGTTTAGAGGTTTACTTGCTGAGTATCGTGTGGTTTGGTACTCACCCCTTGCTTCTACAATTTTTTTGTAGGTTTACTTTCCATTCTCTTGTTTTTTCGAGGCTTCATGGAGATTTGTTAGCTAGTTTTTTATCATCTCAGCGCACCTCCTTTCTCCTTATTTATGATTTTGTTCTACTTTAGGAACAAGGTCATTTGAAATTGATATTTATATGAATCAATTGTAATACTTTAGAGACTTGTACATGTGACAACCAGATCTTGGAGATATTTTTTTGAGTTTTAGGCTAACTTGTCTTGGTGGGATAAGACGAGTGCCATAACGTTCATTTTTGTGTTATGACAACACGGTATCAGAGCCCCAGGTTTATAGGTATCACGTATGTACAAGTCGAGTCTAAATAGAGTCTTAAGGATCGGTATAGAGACGTCTGTACTTATCTTCGAGAGGCTATAATGACTTCTAGGAAAAATCTTCACTTCTTGAATCTCTATTGTGCGTCATTGGTCTGATTTGATTTTTATTGCTTTATTCCATTCACTCTCATTTATGTGATGAATTGTGCTTAGTTTCTCATGTTAGTAGTTGGTGTTGCGGATGGCTTGGATGTTAGATATGGTACTAGGGTTGGAGTGATATACTTGTGGAGATGATGTGTGGTCAGATTTAGAATGTTCAATGATTAGAAGGAATTGTGTGAGGTTATAATGGTTTGATGATTCACTTTGAGGATAATTAAATTGTCAGGTTTAACAATTGTTTAAGGTACTTCATGAGCGTCTTGTACTCTTTTTTTTGCTATTCATTCTGTAGTGATATTAGTACTTGTGTGGTATATACAATATTTAAAGTGATTTAACAATTTGAAGTGAAATGATTAAAGTGATGACTAGATAATGGACATGTATTTTTGGAAAACTACAATTAGTAAAGTTGTCACAAGAGGTATTAGTTACTTAGGAAATGAGGAGAATGATGTTGGACCAATTTAGTTAAGAATCACTATTGTAGTTTCATAGATCGGGTGAATGTTAAGAAGGATCATAGAATGACTACTACAATAGTATTGATGCTTACTTGTTTAGAGTTATAGAGTGTGTTACTCATGTTATTGACCTGATCTACGAAGAGATGCATATTTCTTTAGATGAGAGACCAAGCAAATTTAGTAGTGTATGCTAGTTACTTAATGGACAGAAATGTGTAGGCTATTTGGTTCAATCGTCTCGGTAGGTAAGATGTGTTCTAGTGGTGGATGTAACGAACTTTCATGATGTGGTACTAGTGGTATATGGAAATGGATACATTGATTGTTAAGCGTGAATACAAACTACTTAAGGAACTATAAATTGTACCACATGATCATATAATGAGATTTGATATTGCATTCATATTTAATTTGAGAAACCAACTAGATTATTACTACAGATAAATAATTTAAGCATTGTTTGTAAGGGAAATTTTAGTGATGGATTTTTGATATGATATTAATGTGTTTAGGTTGTAAAGTATATCTCGATAAATTTAACTAAGGACAAGTGATTTCATCATAAGCTCCAATAGAGTGGAACAATGTTGAAATGCCAAGTTTGTGGGTAAAGGAAGTCCTAACGTGTATACTTGTGTGAAGGCAATTGAGAATTTTAGTAAGAAAGTGCATATAAGATTGGATTAGTCATTTGGATTGGATTGGTATAACTGGGTTAAGATGTCATACTGATGAAAAGGTTTACTTCGTGGTAATGATGAGAGCTAACTGAGCATATGATGGTAGTACAATTTCATGATGAATTGTGATTGAGATGCAAATATATAATAAGGATTGCTGGTCAAACTAATTTTGTATTGTAATGACGACTTGCGAGTATTTAAGGTTGTGATTTGATACTATTTGGTGATTACCTTGATGGCATGAAAAGTTATAGGATATGTTGTGACACCGCTAAAACAAAATTAAAAGGAGCTGAAGTCAAAATAGAAACTAATAGTGGGATTGTAGTGTAGCCTTTGTGAAGGGGTAAAAGTAAGAATATTTTCTCTTATTTCATGAGCTAAAGATGTATCTTGAAAGAGGTTGGGAATTGGGTTCTGTGACACGTGATTTCATCTGCTTTGCTCTGATTATGGTAATAGTATCACAAATTCATCAAATTGGTTAAAAACTATTGGATAAGGCTTTAAAAGAAGTGTATAGACGTTCAGTTCGAGTGTGACAATTAGTTATTTTGTGGTTTTGAGTTTGAGAATGAGTATGGTTGAATTTCTAGTAAAAGATGTGATAAGGTCGATGGAGAGGCGGTCTATGACAAACTAAGATACATGAATTCATGATAAGAATAATCAATGTATGAGCTAATGTTGATAGATAATGAGAATGGACTACATAGTTGAAATCAAAATTTAAGTTTTTCATTGCGAGTCTATGTTTGTGGTAGTAGGTTTTGTCAATGTATGAATTGGTAAGGTAAGAAATAATCGATCACGTTGAATATTGAGCATTTGGAAGGACTTGTACATGGTTTGAGTCATAAATGTGTTATTTTGATTTTTAAAGAGCATAAGGAAGAGTTTCATTTAAAAATTTTATTTAGATGATAAGGTAAAAATGTCAAGGGTTGTTAGTCAAAGGATAAGATTGGTAAGCAAGTCAGCGAAGAGAAAAAAAAGTTTGGTGTATTGAAGAGTTCAAGGTATTTAAAATATGCTTCATGGAAAGAATTTAAGAAACGTGAAGGAATAAAATCTCTCATATAGTCTCTTGGTTCCGAGTTGAAGGATCTATGAATTGACATATATAAGTTCTAATATGACTATGATTGTGAATTGGTTCGGTATAGTCTTACTAGGGATTTATCAGGAATTTTTATGAAGATTGAGTTTTGATTTGGATGAAAATCGTGAGGTGTGTAAGAGTATGTGTTGTTATGTGGAACTAAACGGTTCAGATTTTGTTAGGTGACTTATGGATACACAACAATATGGACCTACAATTACATATGGTAATTGAGGATTTTGAGGAGATTAAAACTACTATATTTATGAGAAAATATAGACTGTTATGATGTGTTATATAGGCATTTGATGGTGAGTAGAGGTAATGAGCTGATTGTATACAAAATTATTGGAGCAACCAAGAATTTATTTGAGTTTATGCATGAAGTACATGATGGTATGAATGGTAGTTGAAAAATGACATGTGAAAGATGGCGTGAAGTTTACATCGTATGTGATTGTATTGTTGTATCTCGATGGGAATGTAATTTCAAATTTTAAATTAGTGTTGTTAGCCTTGTGTGAAACTCATATTGTTCTATAGGTATTCATAGTTTGAAATTTTTGGAGGCAATAATATATTTGTTAAGAAGACTTGATACTAGTGTCAATTTAAGAGTAAGGTAAGTTATTGGTGTGGTTAGGATATCTTTAGTATTAAGAATAGTGGCTTTATTACAGTACTGTGAGAGTATGTGGGATTTGATAAATCGGGTATGTGTAACATTGTAATGGGGATCAGACTGGTTGATTTTGGGTGGCCTAGAAAATGAGAAATGTAGTCATATGAATGGAAATATTTTATATGGGCATTATACAATAAGTGTTTAGTGTTTTTCAACCTTGGTTCTATATATTCTTATGTGACTACCTTCTTCGTATTGGACACTATTTGAAATATGATTCACTACTTATATTACGTGTGTTTGCTCATCTATGGGTGACTTCCTAGTGGTGGATCGGATGTACCGATCCTCTTATGTCCTCTTGATAGGTTAGGATCCACTGGTCTTGGTCATTTCAGTTATGATGGATTTGGTGTCGTTTGGAATAGTTAATGTATACCAATAGTTCTACACACAACCTTACTTATGAGGACTTATATAAGAGCTACTATGAAAGGTTATAATTGTCTAAGAGTGTTGTTAGAGATTCTGTATTTTGAAGTGTATCGCTTGTTGGATGTTCACTTATTCATTTTCTTATCTAGGTTAGATAAGTTTGATTCTCCCTTGATGAGTACGTGATGTTTAATGATCATATTTTATTTTGTTTAACTTAAACTCGTGAAAAAATTGTATTGTGAAAAGGAAAGCTTGATAAGATATGTGATGGTTTGTGCACTATGAGTATGGTGAATGGTTCAATCTCACTTTTGGTTGTAGCTAGTATTGATTCAGGAGGTTATATTGATTATGTTAGGGGAGATTTGTCTTGGTGGTTGTGTCATGGTTTAGAGGGTTTTTTGGTTCATAATGGATTCATGTGTTAGTGTCTGGTTTGGTAAGAGCTCCTGATTTGTAGGTTTGCAAAGTTTGATTCGAAAGTTCAGTTCTTAGTACTTGATTTTGATGGAATGGTCTTAAGGAGGAGCTCATTTGGAGAGATGAAAACAGACTAGTTGGTCATAACTTAAGCTTTAGGTTACGTCGGTTATTCTTCTTTTTCTTTATGTTCGAGGACGAACATGATTTTTAGTGGTGGATAATGTAATGACGCGTAAGGTCATTTTGAGAACTAGTCCTCTCTCTTTCATAAAAGGGCCTTTTAATAAATTTAATGAGAATTTTAAATTACTCAATATATTATAAGTATTAGTTTAGCGGGTAAATTTTAAATAGTTAATTTTAGTAAGTAGTTAATGGGCCAAGTCCATAACATTCAATACCCTACACCACTTGGCCATGTAAAAAAAATAATTTCCAGGATGGCACAAAACATGTAATGATATTTTCATAAGCATGCCGCGACATCGAAAGAGATACTCATAGCTTAAGGTTAGCCGCTTTGAACGTGTATATTGTCAATGTTATAATCGTTCTATTAGAATGATGGTGAATTGAAGTTACAAAATTATCCTTCCTTAAAGGTGAATTTAATTGTTTTTGTCCTATTAGATTAGGTATAAATTGACATCATGAAATCTATATTAAAGTAATAATATAATGACATTTACACTTTGGTTAATGTTTATTCTTACTAATATATACGTATAGATTTATACTAAAATGTCAGACGGTGGTACTGATGTTAATTAGCACTAGGACTATATGATGGTTATTTTAATTATTGATTTCTATATGAGAATTATTTTATACTTTAAAAAGTAATGGCTGATCTATTCCTTTAAATTGTATTCTAATCTCATAAACTATACTTTCCATATTAAATGTATAGATATTAGAATCTGGAAATTTAAAAGTTTGATGTTAAATATGATAAATGTGGTGTACTTTCGTTCATACCACATATGTTTTCAAGGACAATGGTCAAGACGTGTTGAGCTCTATAATGTAGTTCTAATATAATTTTTGCTTTATCCTTGCGGGTTTGAATTTAACTTTATTTTGAATGATTTTCGGGTCTAGGTTGGATATAGTAATATGGGTATTTTTAAATTAGAAATCTTATCAAAGTTATTTTGTGAATAGATTGCTTGAATCGGAAGCCTAACAAAAGGGGGAGACTCAAGTCCCAGAGTGAATTCTTGATTGATTGAGGCAAGTGGATTTCTAAACCCTTGTTAAGTATATGAAATTCGTGTATTTCCTTATGGTATGTGTTTGGGAGTAATGGAATTTGAGGGGTTGACTTGTCCACCTTTATTAATTCAAATGATTAAAAGGGATAATAAAAGGCAATGTGATTAATTGTTTGTGTGTGATGAGTTGAGAATGGTTCATGTACCGGTGTTATAAAGGCAAAATTTATTACTATAGAATGTGGTTTGTAATCCGAGAATGTCAAAGCATATGAGTATTAGCCGATATATTATTGGCTTGATTTATTATGTGTGATTTTTTTTCTTTACTGAACCCGTATAATTGTGATAGTTGAGGTGATTATATGTCATAGATACATTTAATTTATTGAGATGTTACATGATACCCTTTATTTGATATCATATTATGCACATGCATTGACATGCGATTGGGTATGAGTAAAGTTTAACACGTGGAAATCGTCCATGTTGAGATTGAGTTATGGTTACTTGGGCACGTGGAGATCATTCGTGCGATGGAGAAATTATGATTATAATTTGGGCACGTAGAGATCGTTCGTGCGGAATGTGTTTGATTTATGATAGTGCGTTGAGATCGTCCGCACAGACACGTGGAGATCTCCCGTGCCGGTATATGAACTCCGCGAGTCCCCCATGGTTCATGAACTCTCGATGTATTTTCGACGAGTATCATGTATATACGGTTGAGAGAGTATTTGGTATTCTGAGACATATCATTTCATGGTGTCATATTGCATTGCATCACATGACCTCCTTCATTCTTGATAATTTTGTGTTTTATTGGTGGTTGGAAAGTACTAGATATTTGATTATCGCTATTTGATGAACTTGATCTTGTGTGTTGTTGATATTGTGAGTGTCTTTTTGTGGAGGTTGCAATTGATAAATATTGATCTTATTATTGAGAATGTATGATTGTTAAAATGTTATTGTTGGGATATGTTCTTGTAAAGGGTGAACTGTTAGGTTGGGCTGATTTTATGGAGGTTGTAGTTGTGGAGGTTCAGTTGGGGTATAAAGAGTACCTGTATTTTATCCCCTTAACTTGTGTTTAGAGGTTTACTTGTTGAGTACCGTGTGGTTTGGTACTCACCCCTTGCTTCTACAATTTTTTTGTAGGTTACAAGCCTTGATTTTTGATACTTTCCATTCTCTTGTTTTCCGAGGCTTCATGAAGATTGTTAGGTAGTTGTTTATCATCTCAGTGCACCTCCTTTCTCCTTATTTATGATTTTGTTCTACTCTAGGAACAAGGTCATTTGAAATTGATATTTTCTATTAATATAATTGTAATACTTTAGAGACTTGTACATGTGACAACCAGATCTTGGAGATACTTTTTTTAGTTTTAGGCTAACTTGTCTTGGTGGGATAAGACGAGTGCCATCACGTCCATTTTTGGGTCGTGACATTAACATATATTCATGTATTCATCCACCTTAAATTTTTTTCAATTCTTAATTGATTTTAGTGAAAAATTCAGAGACCACCCTTTAGGTTTCGCTCTATAACACTCTCCTCCCCTGTGGTTTACGATATTACGTCTACCTCCATTTTTTCTATTTTATTGTAACCATTCTTTAAATCTATTTAAAATAAGTATAAGTTAGTTTAAATTTGACAATTTTACCCATGTATATGAAAGTTTAGATCTATTTTTTAAAGATTTATCTCTATTCGTTGGATCATGTGTTTCTTCTTCGCTCATAGAAATGTTTAACTAGAACAAAATTTGATCGTTCTTACCGAATATCTCTCTTGGGGAGCTCATTTTTATCTTCTATTTTAAGAAATTATTGCTGGAAAATGATGGGTTATTGTGGGGAAAAAATCTATGTGAATTGATAAAGGTTAAATGGAGATGAAGAGTTAATATTTGCTGAAAATGGTGGGTTAGCTTGAATGAAGACTTTAATCTGTTTGATAAAAAAACACGTATTTATGTTGATTCATTTTTAAAGTATTTGTTAAATGAGTTATTTTTTATATAATATTTATTAATATGAAAAAAATAATATAAAGAAGGGTAAAATTTTCAAATCTAAATTAAATTATATTTAATTTAAATAAGTTTAAAGAATGGTTACAAGAAAATAGAAATGAGGGAGGTAGACGTAATATTGTAAATCACATGGAATGTGAGTGTTGTAGAGAACAACCTGGAGGGAGGTCTCTGAAATTATCCCTTAATTTTATCATGTGGAGTAATAATGTATTAAAAGATGGGAGATAAAAGACAATTTTTTATTTATCTTTCACTCTCAAATTATGCATACACAACCAACCTTTTTAGTTTTAGTTGTGCTTAAGAAATGCTCCAACACAATTTTCAATGTCTTTCTTTTGTTGACTAGTAGCGATCTATCTAATGAGATCATATATATGTTTGATGAATATTTATCTTTATTACACTTGCTTATATTATATGTGTTTTATTCTCCGTAAAATTTCTTATTATAGGCTAAGATTTTCCATCTTATTGGTTGAAAGTTTATATTTTTGCTTCGTTACTATTTCTTGATCAACAGTTGCTCAATTTTAATTATTCATGCTATGTCATCTATATCAAGAAGCTTGATACCTACGGCAAATTTTATGCACTCAATCTTTAAATTTATAAAAATAAATTATGCTCCTATTTTATTCGTTCTTGTATGGTGTATAATTCTTTTTTTGATTAATTTTGTTCAAGAATATGATTAGTGATTGAAACTATTTAACTTTCAAAACTAGTTTAAAGTTTATGACTCAAAAATATAGGAAAGAGTTAATTTCATAACAAGAAATTAAAAGGAAAATAAGAAGCTTATTATTACAAATGAATCATTTGTATTGGTTCATAAAATTAACATCATGCATTATACGTTGTGAAATCATTATTAATAGAGATATCATTCAAGCAAATTAGTAACTTATTTTTAGATTAATGGTAGTTAGAAAAAGTTGGATAGTTCATCTCTTTTCATTTATCGTGTGCTAATAAATGTAGATGATGCCTTTTGTTTGGGAAAAAAAAAGAAAAAGAAGAAGAAAGTCCAACATTCATAAAAGTGGAAATGTTCAATTTTATAGTAATTCTATAAAATGACTTCATATTATTAATTGATGGACCATCGATTATTTTATTTTCTTATATTTTTTTAGTTACATATATTGTATGTACACAGAAAATTAAGCATATATAAGGCTATAGGATAATTTTCTATAACAATCATTCATTATTATTTTCCCATTTCTATTGATATTTTCACTATTAATTTCATTTAGTTATTTTAAAGAATCTAATATTCATTATCATTAAGAAAAATCATATAAAGGATAAAAAAAAACTGATGTGGTTAGCATTTTATTTATTTATTTGTGTTTTCATCCTATTTTTTCCATGTACTTGTTCTGTCAAAAAACTTTGAAGAATATAAAGGAAAAAATAATGATAGATAATATGAATCTTAACTTAGAAGAAAGATGTCAGCTAACTCTTCAAAAAATAAGAATTATACTATACATAGACAAACATATAATTATTTATCTTAAAATATTTATTATTAGTACTCCTTCCATTTCATATTAATTGAATTATTGAGACATTTTTTCTTTTATAAAATAACTTAATTGTTCATTTTTCAAGACTGTTTTTAGAATGTTCTTCCAATTTTATCCTTCATTAGTTAGTACTAGAACTAGTTATTAATTGATGTTTAATTATTTTAATCATAAATTTGACAATAATTAATAAAGAAAAAATTAAAAGTTATGTCTAATATATGTCTTAATCTTCTTTTCTCAATGGGTGTAAACACATCAACAATTCAATTAATTTAAAATGGAGGGAGTAGCAATTATTTTTGGATAAACCGCTCCAATTTGCACATGAATAGAGAGTATTAATTAATGAGAGAAATTATACTCTCTTCGTTTATTTTTACATGTTCACTATACTATTCGTGTGCCCAGTAATATTCTCTTTGTCCATAATTACTTGTCCGTTTTCCCCTTTTTAGTTGTCTCTATGTACTTGTCCATTTTGACAAATCAAGAAAGGACAAAAAAAATTCTCTATAATTTCCTCAATTCATTACTTTGAAAAATGTAGAACTTCTTGAAAAAATTTAGTTTTAAATTTATCTACTTCATAATTAATAGGGGTAAAATGGTAAACTCACTATATCAACTATTGTTTTCTTAATAAGTCTGTCAATTCAAAAATGGACAAGTAATTAGAGACAGAGGAAGTACTTGTCAAATTTAGAAAATCAATGAGTAATATATCATTGTTGTAAAATTTTTACCCTTACTATTCAATATTATTCATTTTTAAATGTTTAAATGACTTATATTTAATAGGAGCGATTTTTAAGTTAGTCCTATCATTGTGACGACCCAAATCATCGTGATTGACACACATTAAACCTTCGATGGGAGAACCGTTAATACAACCCAACTAACAAAAATAACAAAAACTAAAGCATTTAAAGAAATAGAAGCAGGTTTAAATGACCTAAAAATATGGAGTTCCCATAAACTTCAAAATTTTAATAAACAACTAACAAACTATTACCGAAAAATCACCCCTAGAACCTGAAAGTCATTGTACCAAAACATCTAAAGTTCAACAAGTCTAAGGAAAGGGGTACACCCCAACCAACATATATAAACAACTACTAAAACAATGTCTAAGTCTGGACAAAATGGACTAAACAAAAATGAAGGATCCATCAAAGCCTTAAAGAACTGGCTCACCCTCAGATTCAGTCTCGAACGGATATCTCCTAGTTGAGGTTTGCCCATAGTCGTTTGAAGATGACATGTACTCAACAAAGATCAAGGAAGTTTGGTATCATTACACAATCATAGTTACTGGTAGGATCACACGGCTATTCCGGTAAGCAAAACATATATAAGCAGTCACAACATAGTAACATGACATATACAAAATATATACACATATATCAGTTATCATTCAAGAACAAATTTCAATTCCACATGCTCATTAACAAGTAAATATGACAATTCAATGGTCCTCTCATGGAACTCATACCAAAACTGTTAGTATGCCGGAATGTGACACCCGATCCCAATTAGTGTGTTGAAACATGACACCCGATTCAATATATGTTTGTATGTGACATTAAGTCTCAGTTAAGTGTCGGAACTTTACACCTAATCTAATATAAATATCGCTACGTGATATCTGATCTCATATTTAGTGAGTCGGAATGCAACACCCGATTCAATATGTATGTCGGTACATGACATTCGATCTCAGTTAGTGTGTTAGAACATGACACCCGATCCAATATGTATGTCAGTTAGTGACATCCAATTTCACTAAGTGTGTCAGAACGTGACATCCGATTCATTCAACAAGCCACAATCACAACGAGAATGTACATTCTCATAATCATACAATCAAGTGTTGATTTCTCATATACAATCATTCATCCATACACATTTAAATTAGATTTAATCAATAGTGCAACATTCACATACATAAATTCTAACATACATCACACAAACATGAAACCAAACCATCACCTACCTCGAAATCAATGTAGAATCCCCTATGACACTTGAACTTTCCCTTGCCAGATTCTTTCCACTTTTTTGTGGTCTAAAAACACGCAATTAACGCAAGGATCAATAAAATGAGACCAGGCCAAACTCAAGATCCCAATACCCAATTTAGGGCTTTGTCCACTATTAATTACAGGTCAAAACCTTCACCCAATAATAATTAACCAAGAATCTAAGTTCTACTGATCAAAAAATGAATTAGGAGAGTAAAAACAATACCTTTACCACTAGAAGATGTGGAAAACCTTTAATAAATAACCCTTGGTCATTCTTTTCACTCAAGAATGAAATTTTGTTGAAAATAACGTTTTTGGGAGTTCTTACCTTATTTAAGTCCTGACTATCCCGCTACAACGAGACTCATCCCGCTACAGCGGCCCCGCTACAACAGGATCCATCCTACTACAACCGCCTGCACGGCGACATAATGTTGGAATTTGAGTTCCAAGCCCCCATTTCATAATACACCTCCAACCCTTGACATTTAAAACTATCCGTTCACACTAAGATTATTTTCGGGAGTTCTACTCACCCGAATTCAATTTCGTAAAGTCGCATGGTTTCCTGAACTTCGTGGTTATCCACTCATGTTATCAAATTCATTATAAAATCTCTCATTAAATATCATATTTTCCTAGACCTCATTGACTCAGATTTCGTCCAAATCTGGGCTAGTCTAGGAATTTCCAAGTTACCACTCAAAAGTTTTTTGGCCTCAATTCTTTTCCATTGTCTTTTCCCTAACGATAGAATCAGGTCGTTACAATAGATAATAATTTACCCATCACTCGTCCTCAAGTGATTAACTAGGAAAGACTGGCTAAAGTAAAGGTAGAGTATAATCTTTGAATTACTGTGGATACTTGTCTCGCATGTCCTTAGCTTTCAAACATCTGAATCAAGAATTGCAACCAAATCTTCCTCATACTAAATGTCATGGTTTAAGAAAATAGTATTTGTCTTTATGATGTAATCTCTATCCCCAAACCAACCAATTGAATGTATACACACCCTCTCCTCTGATACATTGCCTCTATGAAGTTATCTCAAAACTCGAGTGATAAGTATGGTTGTATGTAAGATTAACTAACAATAAGAGTGATTCCAAATAACCACCAAAGTTGATCGTACACACGTCTGCAACATGTTAACAAGGACCTTGACGGAATCATCAGGACAAATATTCTCACACAAGCATGATAAAATTCTAAATCAATACTCGCTTCAATTAAAAGTGAACCTGAACCAACCAACACTTACTCATAATACCAACACATCATAGTTCTTATACACATCTCCATCTCACAACATAAATTCCCATGAGCTTAAGTTATAAAATTTGATCATTAGACATCAGATACTCATAGAGTGATATGTCCAAGCATACAAACCCTCCAACAACACTATCGAAATGCTAGATTTAGTAATTGTTATAGAAGATTACCCTTATGAACACTAGAATTGGAATCAATGATCCCCACATTCAATCATGCATAATCGATACATGACCTCGATGACTAGTCGAATATTAAGATTGTTGACAACCATAAATATGCAGATATTATATAAAATCTCATAAGCTAGGTGGTACATGTAGAAACACTACAATACTTTAACAACTTCAAGAAGACATGAAATATATCATCTGAAAGAACCAAGTCTTCCTAATCATCCCACTCAACCAAGAGAACATCGCAGGATTGGTACACCTGATCCTCTACTAGGGATACACCCACAAAAGTGAAAAACACAAGAGAGCATAGTTAATTAATCATACTCACAACCATGTATAAAATGAAACAAATGGTTAGATAAGAATTTTATGGAGTAACACTAAAGGCTTTACTATGAAGATTATACCAGTCACTTCCATGGAATCGACTCCATATGCTCTTCACATCATTCCACTGAAGTCCACACTCTCAATACTAACAACCATCATGAACACTCTGACCATTTACCTTACTCTAAAACAACACTGCTAAATTAAAACCTTCCTTAGGTACTTCAAAATAAACATTAATATATTTTACGACTCCATCCAAGTATAAGTCCTTCCCAATGCTCAATACATGATACAATTGATCATTTCTCACCTTACAAATTCGTACCTTGACAAAATATATCACCACGAATGTAGACTTACAATGAAATATTTGAATTGTAATTTAAACCGTATAACACAATTCCCTTATCTATCAACACTATCTTATACGTTGAAGATCTTTATGAATTCATGAATCTTCGCTTATTATTGATCGTCTCTCTCTAAAGGTTGTACTACATCCCACTATTCTTTTCTTCATTATGACTCTAGCTCTTTTAAATTTCATTCGAGTGGTGTTCCGCCATCTCTTAAAACATTCAATACAACCACGTTACTCACATATATTAGAAAAACAACCTTATATGCTTGCAATTCGTAATTAATATACAAAATTTGCTCAACCAACAATCTTATTATACAGTTGCATTCCGTCTTAATCCATAATTGACTTTTATTGCCATTATGTTCAGTTACACCTGGATATCCCTACAAAGTCAATCTTTTCATCAACATGACACCTCAAACTCAAGTATAATCATCAAATTCAAAGAACTAGCCCAATTTTAATACACACTTTCTTACAAAAATCTTCAATTTTCTTCACCCAAGTACACTCAATGGGAATTTCTTTATCCATAAGATTTTCATTTCAGTATCAATCCACTCTCTTAGATAAAATCACCAGTCATCATACCACCATCCTTCTTCTTAAGAAAGAAGCCTGGATAACCCCACGGGGAAACACTAGGACAAATGAAACCTTTCTCAAGAAGTTTTTGAATATGTGCTTTAAAATCTCTCAATTTTGTCGGAGTCATTCAATATGGAGGAATGGAGATGAGGCGAGTGTCAGCTCCCAAGTCAATGCAAAAATCTATATCTCTATCCGGAGTCAGACCAGGGAAATCGGTAGGAAACAATTCTTTATATTCTGACACCACGAGAATAAACTTTATAAAGGAAGACTTAACCTCAATATCCCGACAACCCTACCCCACCAGTTTCCTAGCCTGAATGGAGGATCTGATCTTAGCTGACTTAGGCTTGTACACCCTTTCCCGCTCTAACTTTTCCCTACCTGGGATATCTATAGTCACATACTTAGTATTAAAATTAAGCACAACATAATAGGGGAACAACCAAGTCATGTTTAAGAGTGTAACAAAGTCAGTCATATCCAAAACAACAAAATCATTCCAAGTCTGAAAACCCATAAACAAGACAGCTTAACACGATAGACATTAGTGACTATGACAGACTCTCCAACTGGGTAGAAACATGAATGGGGGAATCATGTACATCACAAATCATATCAAATCCCAAGGCAAACTAAATGGACACATATCAATAAGTAGAACCCTAAAAAAACAAACTAGTAGTCATCCGGTCACATACAATAATAGTATATACTTGTGACCACTGCATCAGACGCCTTCGACTCGGTTGTCACGATCTGAGACTACACCGTAGACATCGCCGACACTCAATAATCATTGCTGATCCCCAAGCGAACCCTCATCCTGGCTGACTACAAGCGGAAGACTAACTTAAGCATACAAATCTTAAAAACTGAACAAAATTCATGAAACTGAAAAACAAATCTTTAACTCAAATGAAAAAAATTGAATGAAATAATGTATTCAACTCTCCATATAATAGGCAACTTAAGTCGTTAAAATATTTAATAAAATAAATGAATAATACAGACTTCTCAACTATAATGACTATCTATGAAGCCTCTAACTGATAAAGATGGAATTCGAGACAAAACCCACGGTATCCTAAAAACTGATATAATTGAAAGTTAATGAAATCCTCCGGAAGTAAGAAGGCTCACTATAGCTAACTGGAACTCTCACATGTATCAATTAAGCTCCTGTTGATGATCCTGAAAACCTGTGTCTGCATCATCAAATGATGCAGTCCAAATGGCTTAATATGCAGAATGTACGACCATGTATGTAACATTCCAGAAAATGTACTTGTCTAGTGAAGAGTATATTAGGTTTTAAGAATATGTATTGGGGTACATAGGCATTCCAATGCCCAATATTGAGTAATATTGGGCATTATAGAGAATATTGGCTTAAGGATGTTAGCCAATTTCTATGTATTAACAAGTAACTTAAAATACACTTTGATGTTCAAATGCTCCAATCCAAGCTTGTTTAGGAATTGTACCTGCAATGAAGACCCTAAGCTAAAATTCTTAATTGCATCCCTTACACACATTAGGTACGAGGCATCCAAGTGTCAAGCCTAAGTACCATAGCACATGATCATTTAAAATGATCATGTAGATTAAGAAGTTCCCAAGGACATAGTGAGGATCCTTGGGACAAGAACTGAACTTTCCAAGTGCAACTACAGAGTGCACGGTTAGTAAAGTGCACAGCAACACATGTGCAAGCACATGTGCTACCGACCGAGAGAACAAGCGACCAAGCCTAACCGATTCGTTTAGGGCGGTTAGGGGGCCGGCACGCGTTGGGTCAAGCCACGTAGGGCCGAGCTTCATAACCAATCCTAGGCTCTAACTAACTTACATAACTAGATAACTAACCTAGGACTAACTAAAATGAACTAACTAGTGTGCCCGAAATCCTAAGACCTAACCGGGGGACAGTAGCCGAGTAACTAACTAAAGAAACATCCTAGTACCTAACCTAGGATGGTCTAAAGGGGTTGGTTATGGTCCTAGTGACTTAGGGGTACTTTAGTAATTACCCTAGGTCACTTAATTAATTAAATTAGCAACTTAATTAATTAATTTAAATTCATGGTCAAACCCGAGACCCTTAGCAAATTTTTAGAATTTGGCTAAGTCAAATGCTCTCCTATTTTTAGTCAATTTAGGAGGGGCGTTTTGGTAATTAGCTAGTTGATTTATTTAATTAAGTTAATTAGCCTAAGTTGAATTAGTCAATATTCAGTTCCTAAGACTTATACTCACGTTGAAACTCACGACTGAAAAACAGTGAGCAAAGGTAAGAAAAACAAAAAAACAAATACTCACGGCTCTCCTTAAGCGATTTCAGGGCAATTCTTCAAGATTTTCGTGCAAAATACAGGGTGATCTTCGTAGATTCAATTCTACA
This sequence comes from Solanum sitiens, assembly GCA_016801875.1. Taxonomy (NCBI): domain Eukaryota; kingdom Viridiplantae; phylum Streptophyta; class Magnoliopsida; order Solanales; family Solanaceae; genus Solanum; species Solanum sitiens. The sequence goes on from JABWTJ010000342.1 coordinate 605,566, forward strand.
GTAAGGTATGGGTTTTCTCTCTTGGATTCCTTTCCCCAGGTGGCTTTTCAAATGTTTCAAATTCAAGAAAACCGAAACTAGGGTTGTTCTCAATGAAATTGTCGAATGTTCATCTCCCTAGTTCTCCCTATTTCCGATTCTAGTAGTATGTATAATGCAAATCTCGAGCATGTTGTTGGTATGTGGTGCTAAATGATCATTATGTGTAGGTTTATGTGATTTGATAATGTCAAATGAGACCTATCGGTTAGATACGTATGATTAGAGTATCATTTACATGAGATAAGGAATGTTGTAATGCCTAATTGTGTTCGAGAAGATGAAATTGTTATAAGTTGCTTATGAAATTCAGTTTACTGTTGAAAGGAATGAAGGTTTCGATTACTGTGTTTTTTTATAGCAGATACGTTTGTAAGTGTTTGGAATGCAATGTTTCCAAGAAGAAATAAGAATGAGAATCAAAGCTAGTTAATGAATCTTCAAAGCCAAATCAACTTTATAGCTTGGCCAAACTAAGCACTGAATTGTTCTTATAAGCTAATCAAAGGTTAAAAGTTGGCTTGCTTAAAATGATGAGATAACTATAGTATATACATGAAGTTAATTGACTTGGCTAGTGATAATATCATAAAAAATGTTTAGTGAAAGTTTGATTTATGCCAATAAATTTGCCAGCAATATTATTTCCAAAATATGTAATAGAATTGGCCAATGATTAAGTCATACCAATCTTATATGGCCAATGTATTGTAAGGCCAAATATATGTTAAAGATTGACTTGACAAGATGTAACTCAATGAACTCATAACCTAGGGTATGCCAATGATTGGGACAAGTCCCAACATACTCTATCTAAATGAACTTGTGAACATAGTAGCACATTGAATAAGTCCTTATAACTTCCATAAAGAATGGTACAAGACTACCAAATAACATTGAACAAGATAAGGTGAGTAATGAAATAACTAAAAGCTTATGAGTTATGAAATTGACCTAGAATGGGGTGTTAAAGGAAGTGAGACAAGTATCACTTGCACCTAAACCATTATGTTAAAGATACTCACATAAGAGGGTGTTAGAAATCGTGAGACAAGTATCATTAACACCATGATGATAATGTTAGATTTAAGTTCACATTCATCAAGTATAGAAAGGGATGACAAGTCATCCATTGAGCTAAGCATACCTCATACTAGAAGCAAGCTTCCATAATGTATGAGTCAAATCTAAAAGTTGTAAAGTATAATAAATTGAGCTAAGCACCGATAGACTAGTAATGAGCTTGTGCAAGCACATGTAAGCCTCATGAGATGAGACTACCACCAAGGTGGATGAGGGTATCCAAATTCTCCTAGTCTTTGGACTATGTCGCCAGCATAGGTTACTAGCTAGTGGATCCACCTAAGAAAGCTAGGAAGTATTCGGTTTCACTTTGGCCGGTGAACCACCTCTTTTCAGTGTGGGGAAGACATTGGATTTGATGTTAGCTCACATGATCTATGTCGGTTAAATGCTCAAGATTTCTTTAAGAAAGTAAGAAAGAAAGAAAGAAATAAAGAACTAGGAAGATGAGGGGTGTTCGGATAGGATGACCAAAGGGTGAGGTTAGACTAAGTAATGATGTAAGTCATTCTTAGTCATTGCACAGAAAGATCCCAATGGAAGTCTTAAAAGAATATCCTAAATCAACCTAGCATGTTCAAAGTGAACATGAGATCAAATAAGAATAAATGTAAGTTCAAAGTGAACTAAGTATGCAAAAGTATAAGAATATCAAATCATCAGTGTTTGATAAGAATGAAGTTTTAACAGTTACTGGTTTATGCCAATAAAGGGAGCAAAACATAATGACTCATCAATTTGAGTATGAATATATGCCCCATCATTTTTATATTATGCAAGTGATAAAAAAATGGGCATAGCTAATAAAGATTGGCTTATAAAGGCTTCATGCCCAATATAACAAGAATGGAAAGAACAACTTGTGAGTAGGGTAGTCAAATCATTTTCTTAGTCTTTTGGATTACTTACTTGATTCATTGTAGCAATGGGACTACAATGAATCATTGCACTCGTAAGTAAAAAATAGGATCAAAGGAGATCATTGAACTACACAACAAAAAGAAGAAAAGACTGAAAAAAAAACTAAGTCTGGGAGAGAGAGCTCTCGGCCTAAGGGGTGCAAAAATATTAAATTTTGCTTGAGTTGTTGTAAAGTTATGTTCATGATTCCAAGGTCTTATGTTCATATAGAAAATGAGTTGTGTGCTTCAAATTCATGAAAATATGTCATATTCATAACATGATTCATAAATAACGAATTAGGAAAGTAAAGTGACTTCACTTTCCAAAAATGACATGTTACTATAGGAAGAACTTTCCTTGATCATGAATAGTCCTTATATGTTTATGTGCATACACCCATACTTAGTACAAGTGTGTACTAACCCATATACAATTACTATTTTTATAGGTGCAGGTCCTTGAAGAATATTGAAGATCAGTTGAAGTTGTTTGGACTAATACCTCCAGACTTTGGTAGGTCCTCCTGAGTTCGAGGATGCCTACACTTTATTCTAGCTTTAGTAGATTAGGCATAGCTAGTGGATGTTGTCCCTAGCGTTTCCTTTCAAACATTTGTTCAAGCTTTCGTATTAAGGCAGGTTTTGCAACTATTAATGATATTATGAATTCTTCATTTCAATTGTTTAATCTGTTAATAGATGGTTGTTTATTTTGAGGTGTTAGTATATCACTCTTATGCAAGAATTATATGAAGTCTAAGTACACTTCAGTAAACTTTAAAAAGTTTTAAATTTTCTGCTAAATTTAACTGTATGATTGTGATGAAAGCTAAGAAGAGGCTTATCTGCGACCTCTGAGAGGTTAACTACGCCGGTCTCATCTAGGGTCTAGGACCCGGGTGTGACAATGTAAGAGGAAATCTAAAGCATAAAACATAGGATTGAACTTGATAAAAAAGAAACATACTTACCTCTTTTCAAACTTTAAACTCAACTCAAGGATACTCAACTTGCTCAACTCATAAGTACTCAAGGATAAGATACTTAATTGAGAGATTAGATACTTAACTACAAAGATATGATACTCGACTAAACGAAGCACAAATTAACTCAAGATACATAACTTAAGGTAATCAACTCGAAATACTCAACTCCTGATACTTAACTGAACTCATTTCAATATAAACCAATTTAAACAAGTGCAATATAAAGAAGAGTTGTTTAAAAACATGTTGTCAACTCTGTGTATATAACAAGCATACAACATAACTCTTAAATGTATATGAACATACAATAAACTGATGTATATAAAAATACAATAACTTCTGTGGGATTTTCTCTAATCGACAATCATCACTTAAGAGTTATAGTGATGATACAATGATATACCTCACGCTGCCAGCGCATCCTATACCGGTCCAAAGGTATAGGACCTGAACTGCCTAATGGATCCATCATTCTAATGTGAAAAGGGTTCATCTAAAAAGTATGACCCTTATCTACCCATGGTGGCTACATGGTTTTATGGAGATGTGAGTTATCTGAACTCATGCTCGTCCCCAATTCGGTGCTCAATACTACTCCCAAAATATATTGGCTTTTATTTTTTAAAAACATATTTCTTCTGTGGTTTGAGATTAATGCTCAAAACATAGCTCAAATGCTATCTTGGAAATCTTAGTTTCCCTGCTTGCTTCATTTTATAAAGCTATTACTTCTTTCTGAAAACTAGCCCAAAGGCTCTTTGGAAATCAAAGTTTCCTTACTTGTTTAAATCTGAAAACATTTTATATATCTTTGGGGATACTTAGTCCCCATACACTTTTGAAGAAAAGAACTTCAACTTTACTCTTTACTCTTTACTCTGTAGTCTTTACTTAGCTTGAAACTTGAGTCTTGAAACAAAGTTAAAACGTTGTTAAAAACCCTAGAGAACTCTTAAGAAACTTGCTTTGACTTGCTTTTTGACTTCTAGACTTGACTCTTAACTTCTTTGACTTTGATCTTAACTTTCCTTGAATTGGATTATGGATTCAAGTTTCATGATCTCATGTTTATGGATGATTTCATGATGTTTAGATGTACCTTAGAGTGTTGGAATCAACTTGGAAACAAGGGTACATCACTTAGGAACTAGTATGCAAAGATGGGGGATGAATGGGGTGAACTGGCGTCCTTGGCGCTCTGAAAGGTGTGGGGAGCCATGTACCAAACAATAGAGGCCAAGTTGGGGCGCTCTGGCTGGTGCACCGCCCCAAGGACCTACAGATAGAGACTGGGGCTATGGGAGGCATGGTGCCCCAGGGCCTTACGGACAGGCGTTTCTTTTTTTCTTCTCTATTTTTCATTCCTAGACCCTCTAAACCTCCATGGTTCTTTCACCAAACACTTAGGATCACTAATACCATCAATAACCAATAGATTCGACTCGAAAAACAACCCAGAAACACGAATCAAATCAACTTTAGGCATTCAACAACTCAACTAACAATAATTTAACAATATTCTTGAAGAATTTCACCTTTCATCATTCAATCTAATCAAAATTGGTGAATTAAATAATTTGGTGTGTGGGTGAACTAACCCAACAAGAAAAGATCTCACATACCTTGATTGGGATCAACCCCGACGAATTCCACTCGCAAAACCTTGGCGTTGTTGGCGAATTCTTGATCTTTTTCCCTTTTCCTTCTTATCTTTTCTCTTCTCCAAGCCCTAAGCGTAAAATAACTTCTCTAATCTAAACTAAAACTTATTTTTTACCCCAAATAAATCCCTAAAATGAAATAGGTAATAAAGGGGTGAAAAAACTAGTTTACCCTTCCTTTAATTCGGAATTGGACTTTTCTCTCTTCAGCAACCCAACTTCCGATAGGCATATCTCCCTCATACGATATTGAAAATACGCAAACTTGGCGGCGGTGGAAAGATATATCCAAGGGTTTCCAACCATATTAAAAACTACCCCTAACTCATCCTGAGTTAGAAATTATGGCCGTTTAAAAATGACCAAAACTCACTTTCTTGACTTAGGAAATTTTCCAGATTTTTCCTTATCTTTCCAAAAGTGATAAATTTTAGTTTCTTTGCTTACTCCTAGATATTTGGAATTACGGGATGTTACATTGGTCTAGCTCGGAAAGAAATAAAACTGAGCATTGACAACTTTTTTCTGTCTGCACTGCTCCTCTACCTGTATTACCATTACCCTGTCCTCCATGACCTAGCTGATTTCGTCCTCATATGCCCAGGTTCTTCACAATTGTAACAAACTTAATAACATATAACCAAGTAAGCATCATGTCGATTGTAGTAGTCGTATTATGACCCTCTTTGATATACACTCAATCTAGGAAATCCCAGTAGAGATTCTAACTTCAATGGTCGCACGATATTTCATCATTTACTAAGCAACCCATACATAATATGACAACAATACTAAATGCCTTTTCCAAAGTAATGGTGTTTGTTATGTTTTCGTCCCTAACAAAACTTCTTGAATGTTGTCACCTATAAGCTTGAATCTGTAAATCTGACCTTATTCCCTTTGCAAAGCGGCGAATTTGCTCTATAATCAAGAACTCATCTTTTCTCCTATCCCTCAAAGTTCAGGGTATATATTTCTCCATAAAGAAAGTTATCAACGTTTCCAGGTCGTGAGTAGTGTATTTTCTATTCGACACTCAACATGAGACCACCACCATATTTTGGCGTCTCCCTTGAACTAGTATATCATAAACTCAACACTAAATACCTTTACTTTATCCATCTTATAAGGGAGCTCGTGACAATCAACAACAAGACCATAAGAATCTTCAGATTTAGTAACAATGAAGAATGAGGTTTTCAACCTTAAGAACATGATAAAACCTCATGTTTGTCTCTAGTTATGACCATAGAGTAAAGTAGGAAAAATACCAATTTGTATCACCCAGATACCAATTGGATTGAAGTCATAACACGAAAGGATTAAAAAGAAATCATTTTTTCCTAAGGTCTCATTGCCTAGCGAAGAAAAGTACAGGCGTCTTCGTACTTTTCCGCAAGACTCTACTAGACTCATTTTGGTACAATGATATCAACAAACCTAGGGCTCTGATACCAACTCTTTCACGACCCAAACCATCGTAATTGGCGTCTACACTAACCCTCCGGTGGTAGAACCATTTGTACAACCCAACTTACCAAAATAACGAAAACTAAAACATTTACAGATATGAAAGAAGGTTTAGATGACTTAAGAAATACGGAGTTCCCATAACTCTAGAAGTTTAATAAATAACTAACAAGTATTACAAAAAAACCACCTCTAGAACCTGAAAGTCATTGTACCAAAACATCTAAAATTCAGCAAGTCTAAGGAAAGGGGTACAACTCCAACCAACAAAAGCAATTACTAAAACAATGTCTAAATCCAAAGCGAATGGACTAAACAAAAACGAAGGATCTGTGGAAACCTAAAAAACTAGCTTACCCTCGAATCCGATCTCGATCATTTATATACTAGCTAAAGTTTGCCCATAGTTGTGTGAAGATGTCCTATACTCAACAAAGATTGAGAAAGTGCAGTATCATTACACAACCATAGTGTACTGGTAGGATGACACAACTATTTCGATAAGTGAAACATATATAAGCAGTCACAACATAGTAAACATTACATATACAAAATATATACATATATACTAATTATCATTCAATAATAACTTGCGATTCCATATGCTCATTAACAAGTAACTATGACAATTCAATGGTCCTCTCATTGAACAAATACCCAAACTGTTAGTATGTCAAAACGTGGCACCCGATCTCAATTAGTGTGTCGAAAGGTGCACCCGATCCAATATGTATGTGGGTATGTGCTATCCGATCCCAGTTAGTGTGTCTGAACGTGACACCCCATCCAATATGTATGTTGATATGTGACATCTGATTCCAATTAGTGTGATGGATCCAATATGTATGTCGGTATGTGACATCCGATTCCAGTTAGTGTGTCAGAACACGACACCCGCTCCAATATGTATGTTGTATGTGACATCCGATCCTAGTTAGTGTGTCATAACGTGACACCCAGTCCATTCAACAAGACACACTAACAATCACAATGTACATTCTCATAATCATACAATCAATTGTTGATTCATGGCATAAAATCATTCATTCATACTTATTTACATTAGGTGTAATTAATAGTTCAACATTCTCATACATACATGAATTACAATGAAGAAAATACTAAAACATCACACAAACATGAAACCAAATCATCACCTACCTCAAAATCAAGCTGAAATCCCCCTAGGACACTAGAATCTTCCCTTTCCGGATTCTTTTTGCTTTTTCGTGATCTAAAAACATAAAATTAATGCAAGGAACAATAAACAGAGCCTAATTTACCCGGATTATAATCAACTTTATCAACCCTAGGCCAAACACAAGATCCTAATACTCAATTTAGGGCTTTTAATTTCCACCATCAATCACAGATCAAACCCCCCCCCTCCCCAAAATAATAATTACCCAAGAAGCTAAGTTGTACAGATTGAAAATGGATTAGGGGAGTAAAAATCTTACAGTTAGCGCTAGAAGCGGTGGAAATCCTTCAAGAAATAGCCTTGGGTCATTTCTTAGCCCTCAAGAACCAACTTTTGCAGAAAATAACATTTTTAACGGGGGGGTGGGGGGGTAGCTTATTTAAGTCGCGACTGTTCCGCTACACCGGGACCATCTGTAACATTCCAGAAAATGTACTTGTCGAGTGAAGAGTCTATTAGGTTTTAAGAATATGTATTGGGGTACATAGGCATTCCAATGCCCAATATTGAGTAATATTGGGCATGATAGAGAATATTGGCTTAAGGATGTTAGCCAATTTCTATGTATTAACAAGTAACTTAAAATACACTTTGATGTTCAAATGCTCCAATCCAAGCTTGTTTAGAAATTGTACCTGCAATGAAGACCCTAAGCTAAAATATTTATTTTCATCGCTTACACACATTAGGTACGAGGCATTCAAGTGTCAAGCCTAGGTACCATAACAAATGATCATGTAGATTAAGCAGTGCCCAAGGACATAGTAAGGATCCTTGGGACAAGAAGTGAACTTTCAAAGTGCAACTACAGAGTGCACGATAAAGTGCAGGGCAACACATGTACTACCGACCGAGAGACCAAGCGACCAAGCCCAACTAATTCGGTTAGGGCGGTTAGGGGGCCGGCACGCGTTGGGTCAAGCCACGTAGGGCCGAGCTTCATAACCAATCCTAGACTCTAACTAACTTACCTAACTAGCTAACTAACTTAGGACTAACTAAAATGAACTAACTAGTGTGCCCGAAATCCCAAGATCTAACCGGGTGACACTAGCCGAGTAACTAACTAAAGAAACATCCTAGTACCTAACCTAGGATGATCCAAAGGGGTTGGTTATGGTCCTAGTGACTTAGAGGTACTTTAGTAATTTCCCTAGGTCACATAATTAATTAAATTAGCAACTTAATTAATTAGTTTAAATTCATGGTCAGACCCGAGACCCTTAGCAAATTTTCAGAATTTGGCTAAGTCAAATGCTCTCCTATTTTTAGTCAATTTAGGAGGGGCATTTTGGTAATTAGTAAATAATTTATTTCATTAAGTTAATTAGCCTAAGTTGAATTAGTCAATATTCAGTTCCTAAGACTTAGACTCACGTTGAAACCCTCGACTGAAAAACAGTGAGCAAACGTAAGAAAAACAGAAAAATACTCTCGGTTCTCCTTAGGCGATTTCAAGGCAATTTTTCAGGATTTTCGTGCAAAGAACAGGGTGATCTTCGTAGATTCAATTCTAAAGTAAGGTATGGGTTTTCTCTCTTGGATTCCTTTCCCCAGGAGGCTTTTCAAATGTTTCAAATTCAAGAAAACCGAAACTAGGGTTGTTCTCAATGAAATTGTCGAATGTTCATCTCCCTAGTTCTCCCTATATCTGATTCTAGTAGTATGTATAATGCAAATCTCGACCATATTGTTGGTATGTGGTGCTAACTGATCATTATGTGTAGGTTTATGTGATTTGATAATGTCGAATGAGACCTATCGGTTAGATACGTATGATTAGAGTATCATTTACATGAGATAAGGAATGTTGTAATGCCTAATTGTGTTCGAGAAGATAAAATTGTTATAGGTCGTTTATGAAATTCAGTTTACTGTTGAAAGGAATGAAGGTTTCAATTAGTGTATGTGTTTACAGTAGACATTTTTATAAGAGTTTGGAATGCAATGTTTCCAAGAAGAAATAAGAGTGAGAATCAAAGCTAGTTAATGAATCTTCAATGCCAAAACAACTTTATAGCTTGGCCAAACTAAGCACTGAATTGTTCTTTTAGGCTAATCAAAGGTTAAAAGTTGGCTTGCTTAAAATGATGAGATTACTATAGTATATACATGAAGTTAATTGAATTGGCTAATGATAATCTCATGAAAAATGTTTAGTAAAAGTTTGATTTACGCAAATAAATTGGCCATCAATATTATTTCCAAAATATGTAATAGAATTGGTCAATGACTAAGTCATACCAATCTTATATGGCCAATGTAAATTATGATGTTTCTTGTAATTCCAAATGCATGTTAAAGATTGACTTGACAAGATGTAACTCAATGAACTCATAACCTAGGGTATGTCAATGATTGGGACAAGTCCCAACATACCCTATCTAAATGAACTTGTGAACATAGTAGCACATTGAATAAGTCCTTATAACCTCCATAAAGAATGGTACAAGACTACCAAATAACATTGAACAAGATAAGGTGAGTAATGAAATAACCAAGAGCTTATTAGTTATGAAATTGACCTAGAATGGGGTGTTAAAGAAAGTGACGCAAGTCTCACTTGCACCTAAACAATTATGTTAAAGATACTCACATAAGAGGGTGTTAGAAATCGTGAGACAAGTCTCAATAACACCATGATGATAATGTAAGATTTAAGTTCACATTCATCAAGTATAGAAAGGGATGAAAAGTCATTCATTGAGCTAAGCATACCTCATACTAGAAGCAAGCTTCCATAATGTATGAGTCAACTCTAAAAGTTGTAAAGCATAATAAATTGAGTTAAGCACCGATAGACTAGTAATGAGCTTGTTCAAGCACATGTAAGCCTCATGAGATGAGACTACCACCAAGGTGGATAAGGGTCTCCAAATTCTCCTAGTCTTTGAACTATATCTCCAGCATAGGTTACTAGCTAGTGGATCCACCTAAGAAATCTAGGAAGTATTCGGTTTCACTTTGGCTGGTGAATCACCTTTTTCAGTGTGGGGAAGACACTCGATTTCATGTTAACTCACATGATCTATGTCGGTTAAATGCTCAAGAATTCTTTAAGAAATAAATAAAGAAAGAACTAGGAAGACGAGGAGTGTTCGGATAGGATGACCAAAGGGTGAGGTTAGACTAAGTAATGATGTAAGTCATTCTTAGTCATTGCACAGAAAGATCCCAATGGAAGTCTTAAAAGAATATCCTAAGTCAACCTAGCATGTTCAAAGTGAACATGAGATCAAAGAAGAAGAAATGTAAGTTTAAAGTAAACTAAGTAAGCAAAAGCATAAGAATATCAAATCATCAGTGTCTGATAAGAATTAAGTTTTAACAGTTATTGATTTATGCCAATAAAGGAAGCAAAACATAATGAATCATCAATTAGAGTATGAATATATGCCCCAGCATCTTTATTATACAATTACTATTTGTGCAAATGATCAAAGAATGGGCATAGCCAATAAAGATTGGCTTATAAAGACTTCATGCCCAATTTAACAAGAATGAAAAGAAAACTTGTGAGTAGGGTAGTCAAATCATTTCCTTAGTATTTTGGATTACTTACTTGATTCATTGTAGAAATGGGACTACAATGAATCATTGCACTCGTACGTAAAACATAGGATCAAAGGAGATCATTGAACTACACAACAAAAAGAAGAAAAGACTGAAAAATAAACTAAGTACGGGAGAGGGAGCTCTCGGCCTAAAGGGAGCAAAAATATTAAATTTTGCTTGAGTTGTTCTAAAATTATGTTCATGATTCCAATGTCTTATTTTCATATAGAAAATGAGTTGTGTGCTTGAAATGCATGAAAATATGTCATATTCATCGCATGAATCATAAATAACGAATTAGGAAAGTGAAGTCACTTCACTTTCCAAAAATGGCATGTTGCTATAGGAAGAGCTTTCCTTGATCATGCATAGTCCTTATGTGCATACACCCATTATTAGTACAAGTGTGTACTAACCCATATACAATTACTATTTTTATAGGTGCATGTCCTTGAAGAATATTGAAGATCCGTTGAAGCTGTTTGGACTAGTACCTCCAGATTTTGGTAGGTCCTCTTGAGTTCGAGGATGCCTACGCATTATCTTCTAGCTTTAATAAATTAGACATAGCTAGTGGATGTCGTCCCTAGCATTTCCTTTCAAACATTTATTCAAGCTTTTGTATTAAGGCCGGTTTGGCAACTATTAATGATATTATGAATTCTTCATTTCAATTGTTCATTCTGTTAATAGATGGTTGTTTATTTTGAGCTATTAGTATATCACTCTTATGCAAGAATTATATGAAGTCTAAGTACACTTCAGTAAATTTAAAAAGTTTTAAATTTTCCGCTAAATTTAGCTGTATGATTGTGATGAAAGCTAAGAAGAGGCTTGTCTGCGACCTCTGAGAGGTTAACGACGCCGGTCTCATCTAGGGTCTAGGACCCGGGTGTGACACCATCCCGCTACAGCGGCCTTCACCGAGATAGAACGTTGGAATTTGAGTTCCAAGCCCCCATTTCATGACACACCTCGAACCCTTTACATTCAAAACTACACGTTCACGCTAAGATCAGTTTCGGGCGTTCTACTCACCCGAATTTGATCCTGTAAAGTCGAACGATTTCCTTAACATGTTGGTTGTCCACTCATGTCATCAAATTCATTATTAAATCCCCCATTCAACACTAGAGTTCCCTAGACCTCACTGACTCAGATTTCGTTCAAATCTCGACGAGGCTACAAATTCTCAATTTACTACTCAAAAGTTTTCTGGTCCCAATTCTTTTCCCATTGACTTTTTTCTAAGACGGAATTTGGTCTTTACAATCATTTACTGCTTCTTAATTTTTATGTCAAGTCTATAGTGGATAACTATTGTTTGATTGAGAAAGTATTTTATAACCAAGGGCATATGTACAAGGTGTTCACCAGGACCTCCATGTCAAAAGATTATATTGTATACATAAGAATTTTTTTTATGTTCAGGTATATATGTAGATTTTGAATACCCTAGACATTAGATTAGAAGCTGACGTAATGATTTAAGAGATCTAAATTTATCTTAAAGATCTAAGATAAAATTCTATGCACTTCATTTTTTTTCATTTTACACATCTTTAATAAAAATTATGTATCCACCGCTATAATATAAATATGAATAAAATTGTTAAACATCATCCTAATTAATATTTTCTTGAATGAAACAAATAAATAAAAACACTCTATAAGCATTTTAAAACAGAATATATATATATATATATATATATATATATATATATATATATATATATATATATATATATATATATCCAACTAATATTGAAAAAGACATCTATTAGGAATAGAAGATAAGATAGAATACTTAAAAATATTTACATCGAAGAGGTCTCGTCTCTATCGAAGCCCCAAATATTGCAAAGCCTTGTCATTTCAGTCTCTAGTGTTGTACTCACTTCAAATAGAATCACTTGTTTAAAACATTATAACGACAAGAAATTAAAAAAAATAACAATAATATGTCATATAGGTGGGGAAAAACTTATACAATGGAATAATACTAGTAGTTAAAAAAAGGCAAACAAGCAACAAAAAGATGACCTTCAAGGATTTAGTTAGATTCGGCTGCTCTTCATTTTTCCTTTTTTCATTATTTTCAAATTTTTGTTTGATTTAGAGACATATGATATAGGTAAAAATTAATGGTTAAGAATTAATTGATTAAAATAAAATTATAATTTAAATAATTGATATTTCATAAAAGATTGACAATACCACAATCATAACAATATATTATCTTATCCACTACTATTCATATATAATAAAAACTTGCTAATTTTTATAATTGTGACATTGCTAAAAAAATTATATAAAATATTAGTTATATAAACATGATTCAAATATTATTTTGATTGAATAATTTTAATTTCACATATACCGTGTGTTTTCTATCCAAGCAAAAACTCAGAGAAAAGAAGATAAAATTGAGGGTAAAACGTTTTCAAACATAGGTGCCTCCGTATCTAAGAGGGTTCGCCACTGCACCACAAACTCTTGTTAGTATAATTGGCAATTGCATGTACATTTTTGTTTTCACGTTCTTGATACTATAAAATTGTACATCGAAAAGGTGGAAATTTATCAGTAATTAAATATTTTTAGAAAAAAAGGGAAGAAAATGTCACCTTATTAAATCAAGTGACAATATTAGATTAAGTCACTTAGCAGGTCTTAGGAAAAACTGAAAGCATGATAAAGAGGCACATGGCAACGTTCCGAAACAATTTAAGTATAACATTCTAAAATTCAAATATAAGAAATTTAAACTAAAAATACTAAAAAATAGAAAAATATAAGGGATAATTTCAGAGACCTCACCTCATATTTCGCTCAATCACACTGACCTCCCACAAAGTTTGCAATATTACACATGCCTCGCTTATTTTAATATTTTGTAACAATTCATTTCAATCTGTTTTTCATTAATGTAATAAAATACAATTGGACAACTTTGTCCTTTTCTAATACTCTATTAAACTCTTTTAATTAATTGTTTTTATCAAAATATCATATTTGATAAAAAAAAATTATAAAGTCCCAGGCTCAAATGTTCTTCTCTGCGGACCGTAAACAGGTCCCAAGTTCTCTTCCTTTTCGGTCTTTTTCTTTGCACGAGTAATTGAGCATCCTTATTTTCTCTTTTATATACATTGAAACACATAAATTTCCTCACGGTATAATTAGTTAAGGAGTAAAAGTACTGCAATCTTATAGCTTAGAGGGTACGCGTATGTTGTGATATTAGATTTAAAGTTTATCGCTTCGATTTATCAGTTACTAGTTTGTATATATGTTAAATCGTTATAGAACCATATAGATATTGTCTTATGAGTTATTAGTTTATCGATTACATATCATTATTATTTCGTTTATTGGTTTAACTGTTAAGATTTGACCCCAAAAATAATTTTTAAAAATTATTTTAAAACAAGGTGACAAACCGAATGAACCGTGCAAATAATTTCAAAACATTGTCACATTGTAGAATAGCCAACAGTTTGAGACAAACATAAATAAAATTATGAAACTAAACTCTAAAGTCAAGAACTTTTTATACCAGATGATATAAAAGTAATTATTTAATTTACTATCGTGTTATTGATTAAGACGTTGAGAAAAAGCCCCAAACCTTTTAGAACTGCTAACCCAAAAAATAAAAGAAATAAAACCCGTTAGGGAAACCGCTAGACCAATAACTTTTTATTGATTCAAATTATCAATTGCGGTTCGATTTTGAACAGGTACACATCCATGGAATAATTGGTCTCACGAGGCAGGAAGAAGAAGAAATCATAGGACTCACATTTGTAGAGAAAAATACTTTCCAGCAAAGAAAATGTGTAATTTTAACATTATTTTTTTAAAATTAAATATAAGAGTTGAAATGAAAAATATAATATTAAAAGGGGTAGATTTGTCAAGTTGTATTTAATTTACATTAATGAAAAATAGATAAAAAGATTTGTTACAAAAAAAATTAAAATAGAGGAGGTATACGTAATATCGTAAACCGCAAGGGAAGTCAATGTGATTAAGCGAAACAGGAGGGGAGGTCTCTGAAATTATCCCAAAATATAAATATATTAAAACATTCAAAGTTCGAAATCTTACTCCACAGAATTTAATTTTTTAGTAATGTTTGGAGAAAGGAAGAAAGTCGCTACATATTGAATAGTTTACGGATGTTTATTGCTCACTGTGATAAATTAACGATGTTAGGGTTGTTTGGCTTGAATACAACTTATAATATGATTAGTTGTGATGAGATTAATTGTGATGGATAAGTTATGATGAGATTAGTTATAGTAAAATAAATTATGATAAAATTTGTTATGATTAGATAAGTTATGCATATTATTTAATTTCTTATTGAGTGTTCGGTTTATTGGATTTAAAATAATAAGTATTGCATATATTTTAAGAATATATTGTTTGTTTACAAAAATACTTTTGACTTTGTTCAATTTTTTATATTTTCTTTGTAAGTTTTAGTTATTGATTCTTAAAAATAATTTTTTAAATCTCATTTAGCTTAAATATTTTTGTTTGTGCAACTATGCATTCTCATGATGGTACCTATGTATTTAAAAATAAAATTTTCTTCTTATTTAGTTTAAAACTAGAACTTTCATATTAATTTTGTTAAAATAAAAGGATTTATGAGAAATCAATTATAAAAAAACATCAATATTAGTCAAACAAATTCACAACTAAAATTATATTTATATTATGTAACTTTTGAATAGAAAAATATGAAAAATTATTATAAAAACAAGGAGTAGTGAAGGTTGTGAATGCTATCATAAATGATATTAAAAATAATGCAAATATACATAAATGTAAAAATTGATATATAAATAGAGTTTAAAACGTGTCTTTTTTATTAATCTATTTTTTTTCGAGATAAGTTATTTCGAAATTATACCACCCAAGAGGAAGGATAACTTATCTCGATATTATTTATTAATTCCAGAGCAAGTTATTCCAAACTTACTAACCAAACAACAAATTAAGTGTCACTATAATTTAATTCCACAACTATTGGATCGGGTGTTACATTCCAACACGATATTGTTGGATTGAGTGTCACATTCTAGCACGATAACTGTTGACACCCAATTTTGACCGACCTTTAACCTTTTTTAGGAATGCTATTCGATTAAATATATATTTTAAAATTTATTGAATTTTGCATGAAATTGATATATCTTAGTATGTTTATTTTTGTAAAATTATTGTAAATATTATTAAAATATTTTAAAATTATTAATGAATTTCGAATGTTTAAAATGTAAGTGATTTTTAATTATATAAAAAATAATTTTAATACATATAGTATTTAATTAAATAGCAATTCCTAAATTTTCCTAAAATTAATTAAAAATTAGCCTATTGTATTCTAATTTATTTAAATTCTAGCCTATCCAATGTCAATTTTATTCCAATCTTAGCCACTCTTTCATCTCAATTCTAGCCAATTTAATTTCAATTCTGGCCATTTCTTATCCAACTCAATTTGATTTTAAAATTTCATCTTTTAATCTCATCCGTCCGTTTAAATCCTAGATCACATTCTAACCCTTCATCTCTTATTAAATCAATGGTCCATATTTAATCTACCTATTGTGACCTAAAAGACCCTAAAACCTAAAACTTAACTCATCTTCTTCTCCCCTCACTCTCCAAGCCGCCAGCCCCCCTCTCTCTTCCTCCTCCCATTCTTTCCGGCGAAAGCCACCATCGTTGGTGAGCTCTCCCTCTCACTCCTCCTTCGGCATCCTCTGTCCCTCTCTCCCTCTCCAGCAGCCGCCACCCCTTCTCCCGTCGCTCTTCCTCGCTCTCTCCCTTTTTCCGACCGGCGAGCCCCTGCTCGCTCTCCCTCTCCAAAGCCTCTCGCCCCTCTTCTCTTCTCCCTCCTCTTCTCCTTCTTCTTTTGCAGGCAGCCGCCGCCGAAAGCAGTGTTGGGGAAATATTAGAAAATTCACAATAATAACAATAGTATTAATAATAAATAACTTTATTTATTTATTAAAATATGGTCCTGAAAATAAAATAAATATTACTACAATGATATATAAAAATAATACATAAATTAATAAATACTTGAGTCGTGCTGGTCATTATCCTAAGAAACTATTTTAACGATGTAAAATATTTTCCCAGAATTAAACAAGTACTTCTCTATCTTAAATATAGGCAACAGAAATCAGCAAATTAATTATCATTATAACAAAACCAAAGTGATTAATTTAAAAGAAGATAATATTAAAGAGAGGAAGGAGTTGAAAATGTGGGGGAGTATTTTACTACATCCTACCAATTCACATTGTTTATGCCTATTTATAGGCAAATGGAATTGTAGGCATGTTGACAAGTGTCCAAGCCACTTGTCCAACTCCTTCCATGCAATGTTGCCATAAGAAGACAAATGTAAGGACATGTGTCAAGAAAGCTAGAAAGAGAATGACATACACTCCCAAATTTATCATTTAATATTTTTAACACACTTTAATTATTTAACTTTGTAAATACACTTAAATAAATAATCTAAATAATCTTTTGAAATAACAATATTTTTCTAACAAGCAGTAGTTGCCATCGACTCTAGCAGCCCCGCAACAACGACTCGACCAGCCAGCAAGGAGCAGCAGCTGCCAGCCAGCCACAGACGACCAGCGCAGGCAACAGCACCGACGAAGACGGCCATCGTCCGACAGGAAGGGTCGCTTGTAATGCCTTTCTCCACCCTCCCTTCTTCTTTCTCCTTTGACTCTTTTTTTTTTGCAGGACCAGCAACATCTGTGAAAAACAACACAGCAACCAGCAGCAACAACAGTCCTGTGAGGAGCAGCAATGGACTACAACCACAGCTCCGGCCAGAAGCTCGCCGAAACGAGTAGCGGCAGCGAAAGTGGTGAGACCTCGCGTCGCTCCACGCTCCTCTTTTCTGGTCGAAGACAACGAAGTATCGATAAAGGATTTTTCTCGGACCTCGACATTTCGGTTGGTTTTAAGACGGATCTCGACAGATCCGTCCAGGTTAGTTTCTCTTTTAAGATTTTCCCATCATATATGTTCATTTCATCGATAGAAAAACCTTGTTTATTATGAATGCTTATTTTAGACGATTTTCTCTTTAACAATGAATTATCGGCTAGTTTTGCCGATCTCGTGAACTATTTCATAGTCATTTTCTAAACGCCGCAAATCTGTATATTTTAGCTTTGTTGAAATGTCGTTCTGATTTGAGATATATGTCTGGTTACTGTTGCTGATTACTTTGTTTGAAGATAAATTCAAGCAACTCTTCGGTAATAACTATTCTGCTCAATAATTGACTGCTGACATGTTGACTGCCATTAATTGATTTGTTCTTCCCTTTTAGAGTTTAATAAGGATATGCTATGTCATATATGCTAGAAATCAACCTTAAATGTGTATTGGGTACTCGAAGTTTGGATAGTTTAATAGTAAGTAATTATAATAAGTAAGATGCAATCATGCCCGACTATGGTAAAGGTATATCGGTATATTTTTGAGCTGTAATTATTACATGCCTTATTTGATTATTTTTTTCATCCCTTTTTCTTTATTTTGAAAATTAACAGATTTCTTACTTGTTTATATTTGGTAAAAATATATATATATATATATATTAAAATATATTTGATCTGACTCTTCATTATTTAAGAAAAATAATATTACTCTTCCTAATTTCTTCTTATTTGTTTATATTTGGTAACATAATAATAATTTTAAATCTTATTTTGGCTCTTATTTATTTAAGGGGAAATATATTTTTTTTCCTAAATTTTATTCTTACTAGTTTATTTTTGGTAATAATATATTTTTAAATAACCCGATTTGGCTCTCTTAAAATAAGAATAAGTTTAATTGATCCTTTTTCCTTATTTGTAAATCGACTGATTTCTTATTTGTTTATATATGGTAAAATAATATAGTTTCTGCTCTTATTTATTCATGGTAAAAGAATTTTTGCTCCTAATTTATTCTAATCTATTCCTTTCCTTATGTGCTCTCTCCCTCTTTCCTATATAAATAGGACCACTCTCTCATTCATTCATTCACCCACTATCATCATAAGTTCTCTCATTACTCTCAATTTTCATCTTCCATCTAGTTCATACTTTAAATACTTTAGATATTGCTCTCTATTCTTGAAATAAAATAAATAAGAACTCTAGTTAGAATTTGGATCATCCTTTCTTGCTGTGTTGCTGTCGTGGATTGAAAACCTTACTAAAATTCTTCATTACCGATAAAATCTCTGCATAGTTGGTTAGCCTTCTTTACTATTTTAAATTGCGTTTTTGCATAATTATCATTGTTTATGTGTTGGAAATGAAACAAACGAGGAAGCATCCGAGTTAGTTTCATTACCCTCTCTCTCTACGTGTGATAATACGTCTATGATTATTGTTTACCTTTTCGTGTGTTATTTATCGGTTAGTAGGAATATCTTATGTTACAATTACTTTTTCATTATATATGTGTCACATTATCCCTTCTAGCAGGTTTTGAACTTAGAGTTCAAGATATTGAAGAGTCGCTTGGAAGATATTTTTCGATGGAACTATTGTTTATTTTGTTGTATATTTTGTTCATTTATTTCTTATTTGTTTTGTATTGTAACAATGTGTAAACTCTCTAACTCAAGTATTTATAAAATAAATTTGGGGGATCGTCTAAAAGAGGAGGGAAATTACATGATACGTGTTTATCTTATTATCGTTTAACATATTAGAGAGCATGCCTATAGGAATTAGCTTATATACTTTATCATGTTTACCAATTTTGCATCATCAACTTAATCAAAAATAAATAAATAAATAAATAAAATAAACTTACTAATTGGGTTTAATTATTCATCGTGATTATTTATTCATTGCAAAAATAAGGTTTCTACAGGCCTATTGCTTAGTTTAACAACTTTAAGATTGTTAATGAGTTTTCATATAATTAGATTCTAATAACGTTTGCATGTTAAAATCATATTCTAATAATTTAGTAGACTAATTGGTTAGATGTTAATAATTCTTTGCGTGTTAATATTTTTTTCAGCATGCTAATCACTTAAAAATCATGTTAATAGGCTTGTATTGAAATAAAATTCGTTGTGCATATTCTCTGTCATTTTTAAATAAATAACCCCTATTGATTTATTGCATCTAATAAATTGGCTACCTCTTAACAATTTTCTGCATTATTAACAAAATATGCTACTGTTCTAAAAAATATTTAGGCATCTAATAAAATGATGGCCTAAGAAATATTCCTGTATTAATCGTAATCTGATTTCTAATTGTTGTAATTATTTTTCTGCTTAAAATATATTTTTCAGCATTAATAATTGATAAATAAACCCGTCACTGTTTTTTTTAAAAAAATAACTTTCTACATTAATAATAAATTTGTCACGCATCTAAAAATTTTCTGCATCAATAACAAATCTACAGCTGTTTCTTAAAATTATTTTTCTGCCTTAATAAATAAAATCTGCTACTTCAAAAGTTCTCAATGAACTCTTTTTTTGCATGCTAAACACTTTCTTTTAAATAATTTGCTGTATTTATAATATTATGCTATTGCTTTTGAAATAAATCTTCTGCATATTGTAATCCCTTTTTTCTTATTTTAAAAACAATTCATAACTCCCTTTTCCCGTCTTTATAATGTTTTTGCATATTTCTAAAAATTAGTAAATAAGTTATTATGTTTGGTCCTTGTATGCTCACACACTTAGCATGAAGACATTCCACAATTATATGTTATTTGCAAGCATGTTTAATTAAAATTTAGAGGCCGAATTGAAACCTATCATGCTAAAATGACCGTCTTGTTTGTCTTGTTTGTTTGACTTGGTGTCTAGGAGGGCCATATATTTATTTTGTCTAAATCCACCCTTTAAGAGTCCAATGCCTCTTGGACAATAAAATTGGGACAATTCGGCACCTTTTAGGTACGAAATGCATGCGGTGGTTGGGTAAGGGTAGTTGACCCTATGGAGATAATGACATCGACTCAGTCTTGAAAGACAAACCTCGGTTTTGTTTGTCCCTATACGGCAGCCTATCAGAAAATAAAAAGAAAAGTCGAGTGCTAATCCAAAAAGTCTCTTAGAGTCTCCTCTCCCTTTTAGCCCTGTATTTGTTTGTTTAAATTATATTTATCTGGGGTAGATTAAAAAATATAAAATATAAAATTATTTGCTCACTTATTTGTCCCTTTTCTATCTTCTTGCTTATACCTTACTTAATTGCTTAGTATATATATATATATATTCTATTTATTATTATCACTTAGACTCGCATGCATAAAATAATAATATGAGCTAATTGTTTGGTATTAGGTAAATTCTTATCACCTCGCCTTCGCATGTTTAATTAATTAAATAAAATGGTCTTAATATTTAATGTTTGCTCACCTAGCGTTCTCTTATTTAACTATTTAATTAATAAAATGATCTTAATTGTTTTATATTTGTTATCACTTAGCAAGCATGCTAATTAATTAATTAATAAATGAGGTGACCTTGTTTGCTACTTGTAACCCCCACATAAATTGAATGAGATATGGCCGGGACCCACATTTGTGGACCTGGAGGGATGCCTAACACCTTTCCCTCAAGGTAATTTGAACCCTTACCCGTTTTTCTTGCTCGTTGACTTTAGCTAGACTTAGTTAGGTTAGATAGGTGCCCTAACGCGCCTTAATTCGTTAGGTGGCGACTCTTCATAACCCCAAATCCCAAAAGAGTTGTTAGGTCGTGCACAAAACCCGTTTTCGCGAGAAAATGGTGCGCGACAGTAACATTAAGGGAAAATAATGTACTCAATCTCAAAGAATACATATCCCAAAAAGTGTGGTGCAAATGCCTGAGTCTCATCTGTGTTCTTGATATTGTTGATTGATTATGTATTGGCTTTATTATTGTTTTCACGTGTTCATGTTTCTTGTTTGTCGTCTGTTAAGTGTCATAGTTGATTTTACGTTATTACTTATTCCATATTAGTTTCTAGTTTGAGTTGACCGATGATATCTACTGAACACATGTTGCCCTATACTGACCCCTACTTGTGTTTTCTTTATTTTCTTTTGTGGAGTGCAGCGAGTGTACAATCGACTTCGACTCGCCCTCAACTCTAGCTAGTCCCCAGCACATGAGATTTCATAGTGAACGATTCCTTCTAGCTCGTGTTGGATTCTCTTGGTCATGACATGATTTATTTTTGTGCCTTTAATACTCTTATACTTGGTATTTTAAGAGTAGATGTCCATGATATGATGACTTTCAGATTTTGGGAATAATATTTAATAGACTCTAGAGTTTTTTTTTAATTATTTACTTTAATAAGATTTGAGGTTCCACATTTTTATCGTATTTCATAAGTTGAACGATTTTCATAAGGTGAGGTTTGAATTATTGGGTTCACTCACCTAGGAGGTTAAGTGTGGGTGTCACTCATGACTCATTTTGGGTCGTGACATTCTTCTAATGACACTACTAAAAAATTACTAAGAAATGACGGACTGAAAAGCGATGGACGATGTTGCTAAAAAAACGATGCCATTTGCCACATTGTCTGTCGCTTTTTAATAAAAATATTTAAAAAAAAATTATTTGACAAAAATCGACGGACAACTTCTCTTACTCCATCGTTTATTTAGCGTATTTTTGTGCCATAATATATATATTAAAAATAATTATATATGGATTAAAATATTAAGTACGCTATTCGTCGCTTTTAATATAATTTAAGATATTAATTTTTTATTATTATAGCGACGGACGACATCTTTATGTCTATCGCTTCTTGGTCAAAATACTTGTGTAACACCTCAACAACTAGTAAGTTAAACTAGTGAGTTCTAGAGCTTTTCGTAAGAGTTTTGGAGTGTGGTATGAGGATTTAAAGTCGTAAAAATGATTACCGTACTTCAAGTGGAGGTTTAAGGGTTAGAGAGTCAAGGTAAGACCCCCAAGGACAACCCAAGGGGTCCTTGAGGAGGACCTCAAAACAGCCCATAGAGCTGTCAAAAAAACAGCACCTACGCTTGGCCACCTACTGGCCCTAGGTGGACCCACGCCCCGTAGGTGGGGGTCCTGGGTCAAGGCCAGAGTTGGGCCTGCACTTCATAGCCCCAGTACTCACCTACGAAGTAAATAGCACGAGTCGTGAACCTACACACGGTCTGTGGGTGGGGGTCCGTATGTCAACACAGTTTTCAAGTTTTAATTAGAGAGCTTAGGGAGTTAATTAGTAATTAGTTGAGGCTTAGGGAGGTTGGTTAATTAGTTAAATAATCACCTATAAATACCTAATAAGACCGTAAACTAAGTCATTAACTGATTCATCTAAGAACCCACTTCCTCTCAAGGAAATTCTCTCTCTGGAAGCAAAGAAGAAGAAGAAGAAAAGAAGTAAGGGCAGCAACCTAGGTCGAAATCACCATTGAAGCAAGATTTATTTAGGGCTTTGAATCAATGTATGTTTAGATTTTTATCTAGGGATTCTTCCACCCATAAATCCCCCTTTGTTTCCCCCTAATTGTGAAGTCAAAAACCCAATCTAGTTAGGGTTTCCTTCTACATTGTGGGTAGGGCTTAGGTATGATTCCAATCTAGTGGATAATACCTAATTATGATTGTATTAACATTGAATTATGATATTATGATGAATTCATTTGATTTCTATGGTAAATCGTAGTGTATTTGATGAATGTTATATTTTGTAGGTTTATTTCATTAGAGGTGAAATTGAAGGTTCATAAGTGATCTTCTTAAATCAATGTCATGTGTAGTAATTGTTCAAGGTTAGGATCATATAATCATGAATTGAACTAGACTTCATTGAATATGATGGATCATGACTTGAAAATTTAGAATTGAACCGTTATGAATCAATTATGACTAGAGTCACCTACTAATGAAGAATGTGATTGAAATACCCTGAAATCTAGGTATATTGATGAGATTAAGAAAAAAAATCTTGAGAGTAAGGCTTTTGATCATGATATTTAGGGTTTTGGAGAGTAAATCCAATATTATGTGAGCTTGTTGTGTATTGTTCGAGTTCTATTCTCACTTACACACTTAGGCATAAGGATTCTAGGAGATCCAAGGTTCTCTTACATAGAATGATTCTAGGTTGACTTAAGAACCTAAAATGAATCCAAGTTTGTTAGTCTAATAGCTTGAAGTTGTGACAAATGTTTCCTTCATATATAACTTGTCTTAGTAGAATAAGACCAAGATTGATAGCTTGTGATTGAGAATCATACTGTCTTAAGGATAGCTTGCATTTGCATCTTAATATACTTTTAGGGGTAGCATGACTTAGTTGGTCTAGGAATATTTCATGGTCGCTAAGATAGGACACTTGTACCTTTCCTAGGGTAGTTTGGACTTTCATTTTAGTGTGTCTTCCAAGGTAGTTAGCATAGCCTAATATAGTTTTGTTAGCAAGATAATAGACTAGAATAGCTTGAAGTTGTCATATATGATCCCCTCATGTGTAGCTTGCCTTGGTAAGACAAGACCATCTCATGGTGCCTTAGGATTGAGGATTTATACTCTCCTATGGATAGCTTGAATTAGCATTGTAAAATGCATTTTATGGTAGCTTTATTTGGTTAGGCCAAAACAATTTCATGGTAGCTTTAGGATTGAGGACATAAACTCTCCTAATGGTAGCTTGGGATTGAGATTCATACTCTCCTAAGGATAGCTTACATTAGCATCTTGTTGTGCTTGTAAGGATAGCTTGAGTTAGTAGTACTCATGGTAATTTGGGATTGAGGATCATACTCTCCTAAGGATAGCTTTGATAGCATCATGGGATGTGTTTCATGATAGGTAGGATGGGACATTTGTATCCTTCTGTTTCACTTTCAGTTAATCAAGGCTTAGGCTCGGAAGCCAGAAAGAAAAATTCTCTCCTTTATGTTAATGTGTTATCTCATGTATTAATTATCTTTTTTCAATTGGGAGAGATGGTTGAGTGGACTGAAGTGGGGGATTGCTAATCCGTTGAACGTGTTAATCCGAATAAGCACTCTCAATATTATGCCTTGAAGAGGACTTGAACCTCCACACTCTTTAGAACAAGTTTTTGAGTCTCACGTGTCCACCAGTTTACCACCAAACACAATCTTATGTTTGTGGAGCAGAAGTAATTTGTTTAGCCTTACAACCGTACCATGGTATCATTTCTAATACATCAGTGGGGAAGGCTCGGACACATTGAGTACATCTTATATACGAATCGAACGAGCATTCAAGCTTGGACTTAATTTGTCTAGGATAAAGCCATTCCTACAAAAAATAGCATTTTTATGTGGAAGCTCTTATTTGACTCTGTATGCGGGGATTTCAGGGGTAAGGTTTCATTCCAAAAGGATGAGGGCTGGCCCCCACAAGTAGGTTGCTTTTTACGAAACGCTGTCCGATGTAACCGTAATCGTGTATATGTACAAACATATCTTCGACGTTGTCATTTTGAAAAAAAGTGGAATTGGTGGTTGTGGAAATTATCGAGTAATCGGAGATGAAAAACAAGACCCAAAATTTTGTGAACAATGCGGAGTCAAATTTTTTGATTCTCGGATACGAAGGTATCAAATGGGCTATATCAAACTCGCATGACCAGTAACCATGTGTGGTATTTAAAACATCTTCCTAGTTATATTGCGAATCTTTTAGATAAACCTCATAAAGAATTAGAAGGCCTAAGTTGAATATAGAAAGACGTCTTTCCTTGCTTTTTTAAGTAAATCCTTCTTTTCAAGGGGTCGTTTTCTGGTTGAAGTATTTGCTCATTTTCTTTATCTTAATATGAACTAGCTTGGGCTTGCATGATAGTATGTCCTCAATGGTAGTTTGACTTAGCATAATGTAGACATGTTAGTTAGATTATTAGCTTGGTCTAGCCTAGTAGGTATCTATTCCTTGGTAGCCTTGAATTGATGTCTTGTGCTCATTCACGTGTGATGACTTGCCTAGTACTAAATAGAGATGTACCTTAAATGAATAGAGGGAATAGTCCCCAACTAGTGAGCATTCATTAAAGTCTAAAGGAGTACTTAGTGTGGATAGTAGTATTGGATGATATCCATACATGGCACAAGTATGACTTGAGGCTAGGTGTGAAGGGTTCTCTTTAATAGTGTAGGTTAGCTTGGGTTGCTATAGTTGCCTTCCATGATATGATTGACTTAAGTTGATAGTTCCTTGTCAATATGAAGTAGGTCTAGAATGAAACTTATGAATAGTAATCATAAATATAGTAACTCCAATAACATGCTTAGTGTGTATGGTAGTATGGAATGCCATACATGCATTGCCAAGTATGTTTTGAGGTTACTTAGGAGTATATTTCTCTTATGACATGAAAACCTAAGTCTTGACTATGAATGGGACTATGCCCAACAATGATCAGAAAGAGGTACTAAGCTTGGATGGTATTATGGTATGCTATCCTTACCTTGCACAAGTGTACTTGGAGGTGGCTTGTAAAGTAGTTTTCTTGAAATACGAAAAATTTAAGGTTGAAATATGTAACCATGAAAGTCTAAGTAAGATCTATTACATGAACATGATGTATCTCATACGCTTATTCAAAATGTCTTATGTTGACTAATGACTGTATGATGCTTATGTTGGAGAATATGCTTATGAACATGTTATAAGAGAATGCTTATGTCTTATGTTGACTAACCTTTTTTAGATGCTCTTATTATGTTATGATAGCTTTCATACTTGGTACATTTTGTACTAACGCGTACTTTGCCTACATTCTAACCAAAATGTAGGATTTTGGAGATTGAGTCTTTTTGGAAGCTAGGATTCTAAGAAGCAAGAAGAGTTGAAGAATTGGTGAGTCATCATAGCTTCGAGGAAAAGCCTATCATTTTATTGATGTCATTACTTTATGTTTTAGACTTTATTCGCTGCGTCCCAAGAGTTTCATTCAAGAGTTTAATAGATGGTTTGAGACAAAGATATAGTAAAGACTTCTGCTTGCTTTTATGAAAATGACTTCGATTGTAAAATGTTTTAAATTTTCCATATTTTTATATTATCTTATGTTATGATATGCTAAGGGATTGTATGAGACCCCTTTGGTATCAATTACGCCATCTTACGTCTAGGGGGTACCTCTGGACCGTGACAACTTGGTAAACTATTTTTACAAAGTGACGGACAGTGTCTCTTAGTCTGTCGCTTTTTGGTCAAAATGTTGGTCAACTATTTTTAATAAAATCGACGGACATAGAGACGTTGTCTGTCTCTTTTCATTAAATATCTGAAATAGAGACGTGATTTCCCCTTCTTTCCCCATTTTCCAATTTCTGAAATCTCTCCAATCTCTCCTCCTTCTCTCCACTCCTCACCGCCACCACTGCATCATTGTTGTCGCTGCCAGATGTAGCTGTCATCTTCATTGTTGGAGGACCAGCCGACGCCGCCTGCTTCTCCTATCTCTTCAATCTCTACTTCTCCTTTCATGTTACAGTATAATAATTCATCAGAAAAACATTCAAATTGAGCTATATTTTGATTTTGTTAGCTATTTAATTGTAATTAGTTTATTGATTTTGTGATTATTGTTTGTTATTTTTGGTTAGGGAATATTAGTTAGTGAGTGAATTTGTGTAATTCTAGGATTATTTTGAATTAGGATATTTATGACTAGTTAAAATAAGGATATTTTAGGAGTATTTTGTTAATTTTGATTTTAGGACTAGCTAGTTTGAATTAGAGATTTTGGGAGTAGTTTGAATTAGGGTATTTAAAGACTTGTTTGAATTCGGGTATATCTTGAGTTAATTAGTTAGATTTGGGATTGTAGGAGTAATTTGAATCTAAGGACTAGTTTATATTACAGTATTTAATGACTTGTTTGAATTTGAGATTTTAGCACTAGTTTGATTTTTGAATTTTAGGACAAGTTTGAATTTGTTATTTTAAACTAGTTTGAATTTAAAATTTAGGACTAGTTTGAATTATATTTTAGATTTTAGGACTAATAATTTGAATATAAAATTTTAGCACTAGTTTGGTTTTGGAATTCTAGGACTACTTTGAATTTGGAATTTATGATAAGAATTATATTTGAGATTTTATGATTAATAGTTTGAATTTGAGATTTTAGGACTAGCTAGATTTGAATTTGAGATTTTAGGCATTTGAATTAGAACTTATAATTAATTATAAGTTGAAAAGTTAATTAGGAATATATATAAACTTAATTTAAACTTAATTAATTTTTGAATGGTGGTATTTAAGGATGTTTCAATGAGGGTTTTTGAGGATGTTTCAATGAGGGTTTTTGAGGACTAGTTTGAATTATAGTATTTAATGACTTGTTTGAATTTGGAATTTTGGCACTAGTTTGATTTTGAGAGTTTAGGACTAGTTTGAATTTGTGATTTTTAAGATTAGTTTGAATTTGAAATTTAGGAATAGTTTGAATTATATTTGAGATTTTAGGACTAATAGTTTGAATTTGAGATTTTAGTACTAGTATGATTTTGAGATTCTAGGACTACATTGAATTTGTGATTTTAAGAATAGTTTGAATTTGAAATTTAGGACTTGTTTGAATTATATTTGAGATTTTTTTACTAACAATTTGAATTTGAGATTTTAGGACTAGCTTGGTTTGAATTTGGATTTTAGGGATTTGAATTACAACTTAATTAGAACTTATAATTAATTATAGGGAAAATGCATAAGTATCCCCTAGACTATGACCAAAATTTCAGAGACACACTTAAACTTAACTAGTCCTATTACCCCCCCCCCCCCAAACTAATTTAATATAGAATAAATACACCACAAACGATGACATGTCATAAAGAGTGTGCACACTCTCCTGAAGACAAGTGATGAGTGCAAAAATTAGAAACATGTCACTTTTTAATTGGTAACTATATATTTAGTTAGTACACGTATTTATGTATAATTAAACTTATAAATATATATATATATATATATATATATATATATATATATATATATATATAAAGTTTTTTGTTTCTTTATTTGTAAAATATTTGTTTTAGTTTCTTTTCACTTTAAATTTATTCAATTAATTTATTATCTTTCACTTTTAATTATTATTAATAAATTTTGTGCATTTTAAAAAAAATTAAAAGTGACCTTTACTTTTAATGTTTTAATATGTTTATGTTTATTTGATTTTCTTCACTTCTTTGGTATCCCTTAAAAATTAACTTATTTTAAAGGGAAAATGCATAAGTACCCCCCAACCTATGCCCGAAATACCTAAGACACTTATACTATACTAAGGTTCTATTACCCTCTTAAACTTATTTTATAAATAATTTTCTACTTCTTTTTGGCATACTTTACACTAGCTTGAAAAAAAATGTCAACACGCGCTGGGCTCACATATTTAGGACTTGTTTGAATTATATTTGAGATTTTTTTACTACAGTTTAAATTTGAGATTTTAGGACTAGCTTGCTTTGAATTGGATTCTAGGGATTTGAATTACAACTTGATTAGAACATATAATTAATTATAGGGAAAATGCATAAGTACCTCCTAAACTATGACCAAAATTCCAAAGTCACAGTTAAACTTAACTAGAGTCCTATTCCCCCCCCCCTCCCCCCACCCAAAACTAATTTAATATAGAATAAATACACCACAAATGATGACATGTCATAGAGAGTGTGCACACTCTCCTGAAGACAAGTGATGAGTGCACAAATTAGAAACATGTCACTTTTTAATTGGTAATTATATATTTAGTTAGTACACATATTTTTGTATAATAAAACATCTATATATATATATATATATATATATATATATATATATATATATATATATATATATATATAATTCCTTTTATTTCTTTATTTGTAAAATATTTGTTTTAATTTCTTTTCACTTTAAAGTTTTTTCAATTAATTCATTATCTTTCACTTTTAATTATTATTAATAAATTTTTTGTATTTTAAAACAAAAAAGTGACCTTTACTTTTAATGTTTTAATATGTTTATGTTTATTTGATTTTCTTCACTTCTTTTGGTATCCGTTAAATGTTAACTTATTTTAATGGGAAAATGCATAAGTACCCCCAGCCTATGCCCGAAATCTCAGAGACACTTATACTATACTTAGGTCCTATTACCCCCTAAACTTATTTTATAAATAATTTTCTACTTCTTTTTTGCATACGTGACACTAGCTTGAAAAAAAATGTCAACACGCACTGGGCCCACAAGATAGTGCCACGTAGGCCGAAAAGGGGTAAATAATTATTTATAAAATAATTTCAGGGTGTAATAGGACCTTAGTATAGTATAAGTGTGTCTCTGAGATTTCG
The DNA here is from genome assembly GCA_016801875.1 of Solanum sitiens. NCBI lineage: Eukaryota > Viridiplantae > Streptophyta > Magnoliopsida > Solanales > Solanaceae > Solanum > Solanum sitiens. The sequence continues at coordinate 635,849 of JABWTJ010000342.1, forward strand.
TGCATAGATTGGGGGGGAGGGGTACTTGTGCATTTTCTCTACTTTAAATACAAGACATTTGAAATCAAATCAAAACGAATGACAAAGAAAATAAACTCAATAGAAAATAAAATGATTGTAAGTAAAATAAAAAGTTTCGATACAAGGCAAAAAAAGTGTATTAACTTAATTTAAAGGGAAAATACACAATTACCCCCCTACACTATGACCAAAATCACAGAGACACACCTTAACTAAACTAAGGTCCTATTACCCCCCTGAACTTATTTGTTTTGTAAGTTTATACACCTTTTGTCTTACGTGGCACACTCCGTGAATCCACGCAATTGAGGCGCGTGAGAGATATTTGAATGTCACGTAAGCCAAAAAGGTGCACAAAATTACAAAAAAAATATGTTGAAGGGCGTAATAGGACCTTAGAATAGTTAAGGTGTGTCTGTGAAATTTCGGTCATAATATGGTCGAAGGTGTCACATCAGCACAAAAGATGCACAAAAATACGAATAAAATGAGTTCAGGGGGATAATAGGATCTTTATTAAATTTAGGTGTGTCACTGGGATTTGGGTCATAGGCTAGGGGGGTACTCATGTATTATCCCTTAATAATAGCTTGAACTTGATTAGGAATATGAACTTGAAATCTTGTTGACTTTAATTAATTACAACTTAATTTTTAACTTTATCAAACTTGGATTTTATTTGAACTTAATTAGAATTTTGAGGTACTTGAAATCTTATTGACCTTAATTAATTTGAAATTAAATTAGTTAGAACTTTATTGAACATAATTAATTTCTAATAATTTGAAAAGTTAATTAAAAAAATAAACTTAATTTTGAACACAATTAATTAGTATTCATTAATTAATTAAGCTTTAACTTTGTAGATCTTGAAATGTAGTATTTATATAATAATATAAATAAGTTAAATGTAGTAAACTTATTATTATATTTATTAATATAATTGAATATCTATATATTTGTAGATGAATCATCGTTTGTGGATGTATTATATGCATTATGAAACTTGTGCTGGTTTGAAACTTTAGTATATTAACGGTGTTAGAAATTTTATTGAACATACAATGACACTTGATATTTTAAAGAATAATGGATTGGATAGGTGTCCGTGTAGTGCATGTAGGTGCTTAAGATTTTTTGAACTAGATACGGTCATGGTTCATTTGTACCGTAATGGATTTAAGTCTAGATATTTTGTATGGATTGATCATGGAGAAAGAGATGGATTGAACGACATGTTTTATAATTCGATGCCTCTGGATGAATATAATATGCCTGCACCACCTAATCAAATTAGGGTTGAACATGATGATAGGGTTGAACATGATAGGGTTCATGAAATGATCAATGATGATTTCGGAGTTCAAGGTGGGATGGAACTCGAACAATATTTTGATGAATCTCCTAATGAAGAAGCTAGACCCTTCTATGACAAATTAGAAGAGTCTAGTCGTCCACTATGTGAAGAGAGTCCACATTCTTTCTCGTCAGTTGCGGTTAGATTAATGAATATTAAAATCAGATTGAAATGTTCCTAATACGGCTGTGGACTCAATGGTTGATCTTTTGGGTGAACTAGTTAATCCAGAGCTTAACATACCTAAGAACTTCTATTAGGAAAAGTGTTTTGTGTCAAAGTTAGGATTGACGTATGATAGAATTCATTGTTGTCTCAATGGATGCATGATTGTTTTACAAGACTGATAGTGAATTAGAAAATTATAAGTTTTGTGGACATGCTCGTTATAAGAGGACTCCGACTGGAAACATGGTCCTTGTTAAAGTGACGCATTATTTACCTCTTATTCCTAGGTTAAAGAGATTGTATGCATCAATGAGGTCTGCCTCACATATGAGATGACATCGTGAATAAGAAGGTCGTCGGGTGTCTTGTCTCATTTATTTGATGGTGAAGCATGGACGAATTTTGATAATGTATATCCTGATTTTTCTAGTGAACCAAGAAATGCTAGATTGGTGTTGTGTGCAGATGGCTTCGCACCATTCTCTAATGTTGATTCACCTTATTCATGTTGGCCGGTATTTCTTACTTCGTATAATTTTCCTCCAAAAATGTGCATGACTTGTCCCTACATCTTTCTAAGTTGTGTTATTCCAGGTCCCCATGATTCAAAAAGTTTGATTGATGTCTATCTATAATCATTAATAGATGAGCTCAAACAATTGTGTTCGAAAGTATTTTGACTTATGATATATCAACTAAGCAAAATTTTGTCTTGCGTGCTTCTTTAATGTGGAATATTAATGATTTTCCTACATACAAGATGTTGTCTGGTTGGATGAAAGTTGGAAATCTAGCATATTCGTATTGCATGAAAAATAGTAAGTCATTCACTTTAAAGCATGACAAAAAATACATAGTTTGATTGTTATCACCAGTTCTTGCCAATAGGCCATCAGTTTAGAAAAATGAAATATGCATTCAGGATAAATAAGATTGAAAGTGACCCCCACCTCCATTACTCACATGGGATAAAATTCGGGAGAGTTTCTCAATTATCAAAAGTTTCAGAAGCTTCACCTTCTAGACTTCTTGAATACGGGTTTGAACAAAATCAGACCATACAAAGCATATTTTGTGAGTTGTCATATTGGAAGGTCAATGTGCTAGGACATAATATTTATGTGATGCATATTGAAAAAAATTATTTTGACAATTTGTTTAATACAGTGATGGATGTTAAGACAAACACAAAGGCCATAAAGGAGTATTGTAGGAGAAGAGAGTTATGGCTGTAGAAGTTATAAAATGGTAAAATTGTTAAGCCTAAAGCCATTTTTTCATTCACATTAGATGAGAAATATGATATTTGTGAGTAGGTTAAAAATTTAAAGATGTTGGAGGGCTATGCTTCGAATTTAGGAATGCGGGCAGATATTAATGAAGGAAAATCGATAGGTATGAAAATTTATTATTGTCATGTATTAAGGGAAACTATAATTCATTTCGATTTTAGTCATCTACCCGAAAGGATATGGAAACCAATCACAAAAAAGTCTTTTCTCTAAAGATTTGTGTTCTGAAAAGTTGTTGGAGAGTAGTTTGGCCAGGATGGAAGAAAATAATTATTATTACTACTACGTTGGAGAAGATATTTCCATATGGTTTCTTTGATATGACGGAGCATCTTCCAGTTCACCTTGTACAAGATGTCTTATTCGGAGATCCAATTCAAACAAGATGGATGTATCCATTTGTGAGGTAACAATCATTGAATTAAGTAAAATAGTTAATCATTATGTTTTTTCCCTTTTTAACATATATGAATATATATAAATGTAGAAAAATTGACAGTTCCAAGCAAACAATCAAGCAAAGGGGAAAGATCGAAGAATTAGTTGTTCAAGGTCATATTGGTAGAGAAATTGGTGATTTTTATTCTTATTACTTTGGTACTGATGTGTCATGTAGGAGAAACAGGCCCAATTACAATGATGAAGGTGATATTGATCCTTTATGTAGCACCTCTAAAATGACTTAGGTGAAACTAGATTCTAACACTTGTGTCTTGATTATTTTAAGTCCTAAAATGGGTTATAATTATGTTAGGAGGCAGTGTTTAAAGTTTCATGAGGTTTGGAGGTCAAACATCCAAGAACGTCCATGACGTACCAAAGGTTTGCCTTAAAACGACCTTGTGTGTCTTACTGTGTTTCATCGAGTTTTACGTGTTCGTTTTGGATGAAATTGATGTGAGAGGTCCTAAACTTGTATAAGAACATATTCAAGTTGAGAACGTCTGGGCGAAATTCCCCAAGGACCAACCAAGGTCCTTGAGGAAGGACCCAACTTGTGAGCAAAGGCTGTCCAAACCAGCCTCACCTGTAACAACCCGGAAATGACTATGCTAAGTAAGGCCTAAACGAAACTAAAAATGCCTAGATTAGACCGGGTTCACACGGATTGATGCGCGTGGAACCAGACCTCAGAACCTATGCACCATCCAAGCCAACTAACTTGGTGAGTTAGTTGAGCTAGGCAGAGTTGGTTCCAGCCATGTAGTGTACCCGAATCCTAGGATTCACCTGGATGAGTCTTAACCAGATTTAGAGGGTTAGTCCTAGGTTTTAAGGGTTCTAGGGGTATAAAGGTAATTTCGGGACTAGGGGTAGTATGGTAATTACCCTAGGCTGATATTTAATAAATTAAATAAGTGATTAATTAGTCAAAATGGGTCAAATCTCGGTATTCAAACCCGAGTTTGACCGTACCTCCACAACTCGTGTTCGAGCCGAGTTGGAAGCATAATGAGGTACGAATTGCTTAGTAGTAGGTTTGAAATAGTGGAGTAGGTTCCACTAGTGTTTCTTTCCTAATTTATTCAGACGCTTGTAATAATGCCGTTTTGGCAAGTATTACTCATGACACGAGATTCCATTTCTTTCAAGTTGCATGATCTTATAATTAGATGGTTGATGTATGAGCAATGAACTTCCTTAAATATATGCGTTTATATGAAGTCTATGTATACTTCAACTATAAACAAAAAGTTTTAATTTTTCCGCTAAAATTAACTGTATGAATGTGATGAATGCAAGAAGAGGCTTGTCTGCGACCTCTGAGAGGTCAACGAAGCCGGTTGCGATTCAGATTCCAAAATCTGGGTCGTGACAAACCTGTTATCAGAGCATTAGGTTAAATATCCAAGAAATCAGGCTCATATCAACCACGTTAAGTAGTTTCTAAGTTATGGTATTGAAGTGCACCACTATCATGAATTAGAGACTGCATAATGTTTAGGAAATTTTTCCCTTCTTCTACTCTCTATCGTGCTATGTGGAATTGTGACATGATTATGTCATTAAGAATCTAACTCTCTTCTTGTATCTACGTGTAGATAATGAATACGAGGTGAAATGCAGGCAGAAGGGTAGGTGAGGCAGCTGCTGGAGGAAATCAAGTTCCTCCTCAAGCCCCAGTTGTTTCTGATCAGGTGCCTGGATTGACAGATGGAGAAGTAAGGAATGCCTTGCTACAGATGGCACATGATATCACTACTCAGGCTCAAGCCATCATGGCTCAAGCTACTAGAGAGGGTGCTCCCAGATAGAATCCTCATGCTGGCACCATGTCTAGTAGGCTGAGGGACTTCACCAGAATGAACCCCCCAGTTTACTACGGATCCAAGACCCATAAGGATCCCCAGGAGTTCGTGGATGAGGTCCACAAGATCCTTTGTGCCATGGGAGTATATGAGGAGGCGAAGGCTGAGTTGACTACATATCAACTCAAGGATGTGGCACAGATTTGGTACCGGATGTGGGCTGATAGCCGAGAACGTGGAGATGTTCCCATCACTTGGAATACTCTCAAGACTGCATTTCTGGAGAGATTCTTCACCAGAGAGCAAAGAGATGCCAAGGTTGAAGAGTTCATCAACTTGAGACAGGGAGGTATGTCAGTCAATGAGTATTCCTTGAAATTCGTTAAACTCTCAATGTATGCTTCTTCTCTGGTGGCAAATAGTACGGATGAAATGAGCAGGTTTTTGACTGGCATGTCGGAGGATCTAGTGGAAGATTGTCGGGCAGACATGTAGCATGATAACATGGATCTGGGGAGGTTGATGGTGCATGCCCAGCAAGTGGAGGAAAGCAGGAAGAGGAGGCACAGTAGGGCAGGGAACAGGATAGGGCAAGCTGAGGAGAATTTTACAAGGAAGAGTAGTACTGAAATCAGGGATAAGCCCAGGTTTAAGAAGGGACTCTCCCACCAAGGGGAGTCAAGTTCATCCAAGGGTCGCTATGATAGGGATTCCGAGCCCAGAGTTAAGAGGAACAATGAAGTAGATACACCTCAGGAGAGGCCACCGTGTAGGAAGTGTGGCAAACTGCATGGAGGAGAGTGTATGATGGGCTCTAACGCTTGTTACACTTGTGGCAAACCGGGTCACATGATGAAGGATTGTTCGAATAGGAGAAGTCAAGAAAAAGAAAATGAGAAAGTTCAGCCTAATGGTCCAAGTGAATAGGCTCCAAGGAGGCAACGATTCTTCGCACTCAAGTCTAGGGGTGCAGGGGAAGGCACTTCTGGTGAAGTCTCGGGTGCGTAGCCTTAATTAGTCTTTCATGTATTTGACTGTGTATGGTGTTTATGCACTAGTATGAGGTTAATATGTTTGAGTCATCATGTCGGTTGCTGATTTGTGTGACTTATATGTTTACTTGTGTTGTATGTTTTGATGAGACTAGTTTAAGAAAGAGTTTACTCAGCTTATTAATGTGAAGATTCTAGTAGGTTTCAAAGATGTGCACCACCATGCTAATATGTGAATCAGATATTCACCAATGAAAAGTATTGACTTGCTTATGTATGCATATGCTCTATAGATGACTGGCCTTTTGCTAGTAAAGAGTAGTGTCATTCGGGGACGAATGTTCCTAAGGGGGGGATAATGTAACACCCCGAAAATGACTATTCTAAGTAAGGCCTAAACGTACCTAAAATGCCTAGATTAGACCGGGTTCACACGGATTGATGCGCGTGGAACTAGACCTCTGAACCTATGCACCAGCCAAGCCAACCAACTTGGTGAGTTAGTTTAGCTAGGCATAGTTGGTTCCAGCCATGTAGTGTACCCGAATACTAGGATTCACCCGGATGAGTTTTAACCGGCTTAGAGGGTTAGTCCTAGGTTTTAAGGGTTCTAGGGGTATAAAGGTAATTTCGAGCTAGGGGTAGTATGGTAATTTCCCTAGATTGATATTTAATTAATTAACTAAGTGATTAATTTGTCAAAATGTGTCAAATATTGGTAGTCAAACCCGAGTTTGACCGTACCTCCACAACTCGAGTTCGAGCCGAGTTGGAAGCATAATGAGGTACGAATTAAATGATTAAAGAGAGGGGCATTATAGTAACTTAATATATAATTATAATCTGATTTTGTTACCATTTAAATTGTGTTGAATAAGTCAACAACAATTCCCACAAAAGGGGGCACACAACTCCCACTAGGAGTGTGCTTCTTGCCCACTCTTAATCCTTTAATTTACTGCTAAAAACGTTTTCAGCCTTATCCAACACTTCAAAAATAGAATATAAACGTAAAACTCACTATTCTAAAAGTTTTCTTGGCTGCATCAATAAAAAAAACAAAAGGGAGAATTCGTACGCCTAAGTGTTTTAAGTAAAGAACTTCACTTGCAAACAATAATCAAAGCTCGGAAGAAAGGGTTGTGGGTGGGTGAAGGCGTGTGGTTGTGGCTAGTTGTCAAGGCTGAAAAGGTATGGGTTTTCTTCTCTCTTGGTCTCTTTCCCAAGAGTACCCTAAGGTTCAGTTCAACTTCTAATCGAAAAACTAAGGTTGTCCCCCGTTGCATGCCCCTATCATTAGATCCTATGAACGAATTGATGCATGCGTTGGTATGACTCGAATTGATGCATGCGTTGGTATGACTTCTGGTAGATGACTTTAGGAATGATTGTGGTTGTGTGTAATGTATGTTAGGGGCTATTTATGATTTGTTATGTACGTCCGAATGTTGAATGTCATATGTGCACAAAACATACTGTTTTCCGTAATTGTATTGTTACTGTTAACTTGAAAAAAATGGTGAATCATGTGTTATGCAATGTTGTGTGTTTAACATGCAAAAGAAATCGTGATGTTCATGAATAAGAAAGTGAAAGTAAAAGTAAAGTCCTTAATGAATTGGTCAAAAGTATATATAAAACTATGAGTTAAACGCCTAGGCTAAATGTAAGAAAGTGAACTAAAACTTTATGTTAAATGAATATGGTTTCGGCTAGTCACTAATATATATGAAGAGGAATAGTTGCTGCCATTTAGAGTGAATGTTGAAATTCTTAAAGTCCTAATACTAAGAGATTAAGCCTTAAAATAAAAGAAAAGAAAATAGGGTAAGAGAGGGGATTCGAACTTGGGCAGGTTGAAAGAAGCTTGGAATTAAAAGAAAAAGAAAATAGTGAGTGAAGGGGGATTCGAACTTGGATCCTTGGCCAAGGGTGTGAGATACATAAATCTCACACCAAAATAAAGTAATAAAAGATGAGGCCACTGGGATTTGATCCCAGATCCTCTTGGTCGAATTTAGAAAGACACTTAGCACTCTAAAAATTAAAAATAAGGTGTTGCCCAAGGGATTCGAAGATGGGTCCTCTTGGCCGAAATTGGGAGACACATAAGTCTCACATATAATGAAATAAAATGCAGCCACTAGGGATTGAACTTGGGTCCCTTGGCTGCATGTGTAAAATGCATAAGTCTTACACAACATATACTTAGATGGTCATGAAACACTTAGTCAATTATGAGTAACCCGAATTGGGTAAGAACATGAGTTAATGGTAAGATTATTAAATGAACATTCACGTAATGAGGCGAGTAATTATATGATGCTAATGAAAACAGTGATAACATGATAAGAGGCTAAGATGAATGGTGAGACAAGTCTCAACCAAGCCTAAGTAAATGTTACCAAACGTACTCACCTATGGGAGAGTAGAATGATGTAGGAGTCAAGTCTCAAGCATATTCCAAAGGAAAGTGTTAAGAATTAATTCATAGTTTATATGTAAAGAAAAGAGTGACTACATGATGATAGGCTAGTGCAAGTGAGACAAGCTGCATCTACGCCTAAAAAGCAATGTACTAAATGCAATTTCTAAGAGAGCATATCTATGTTAACCGATGAACAAATAATTAAAGGTGAGTAAAGATGAAATGAGAAGATGATAAGAAAGAACAGGGTGGCACCACAATATGAGGCTATTGCAAGTGAGACAAGTTGTACCTACGCCAATATAAGGTCACCAAAAGTACTCACCTAAGAGAGTGTTGAATATTAAGAGACAAGTCTCAATCACACTCTATATGTAAGTGTAAGGACAATTCACACTTAATACGTAAAGAACAGATGAGAAATCATTTAATGAGATATGACTACCTCATGTTAGAAGCAAACTTCGATGATGTACGAGTTGAATGTAAAAAGAAACTTTAAACGGAGCATCGATAGTCTAGTTATGAGTGGTGATGCCTTCTTTCGGGAAGGGCGGAGGTTCACATAAATCTCATGAGATGAGACTGTCCACCAAGGTGGGTATGGGTCTCCCTAAATCTCCTAGTCTTTGAACTATGCTGCCAACATAGGGAACTAGCTTGGTTTGAACCCATAAAGCTAACATGTTTTGGTTTCATTTTGGCCAGTGACTCCACCTCTTTTTGGTGTGGGGAAGACACCGAATTTCATGAGCTCACATGATCTATGTAGGTTAAAGTTGAAGTTCCTCAAAGTATGAAAGATAATGAAATGAACGATACCGAAGGTGTTTGTGCAAGACAATCAGGAGGTGAGACCGGACTCAAGTATTGACATTAGGTCATTCTTGGTCATTGCACTTCATGATCCCGATGAGAGTCTTAAACTTCATTCTAGGTATAGCTGGTGTTTACACCAGCCTATGAATGAATGAAATAAATAATGTGAAGTACAAATGAACGAATGAAGCAAGCTCTGTGTTTGCTAAAGGAGACCCTCGGATTGAGATCCTATATGTTGGGCCCTCACTTGAGATGTCTTAATTCTACGTCCATGATTCCAAGGACTCATGGAATGAAATGTATACTATATGAAACATGAAATGTATATTATGTGAACCTATGTGTGTATGATGTGTGACATATTCATGGCATGACCTTCCTATTACGAAATAGTCAAAGTCAAGAGACTTGACCTTCTAAGAAAGCATGTTGATTAGAAAGAGTCATTCTTGTTCATGCATTACCGTTCTGTGTTGTTGCATGTACCCATACTTAGTACAAGTGTGTACTAATTCCATACAATATTACTATTTTAGGTGCAGGCTCAGGTGAACGTTGAGGGTATCATTGCAGCTATTCAGACTCAGAGATTTCATGTGGACTTGGTAGGTCCTCATGCATTCGAGGATGCCTGCCTTTATATTTCTTGCTTAGTAGTAGGTTTGAACTAGTGGGGTAGGTTCCACTAGTGTTTCTTTCCTATTTTATTCAGACGCTTGTAATGATGCCGTTTTGGCAATTATTACTCATGACACTAGATTCCATTTCTTTCAAGTTGCATAATCTTATAATTAGATGGTTGATGTATGAGCAATGAAATTCCTTAAAGATATGCGTTTATATGAAGTCTATGTATACTTCAACTATAAACAAAAAGTTTTAATTTTTTCGCTAAAATTAACCGTATGAATGTGATGAATTCAAGTAGAGGCTTGTCTGCGACCTCTGAGAGGTCAACGACGCCGGTTGCGATTTGGATTCCAAAATCCGGGTCATGACAAACTTGGTATCAGAGCATTAGGTTAAATATCCAAGACATCAGACTCATATCAACCACGTTAAGTAGTTTCTAAGTTATGGTAGTGAAGTGCACCACTATCATGAATTAGAGACTGCATAATGTTTAGGAAATATTTCCCTTCTTCTACTGTCTATCGTGCTATGTGGAATTATGACATGATTGTGTCATTAAGAATCTAACTCTCTTCTTGTATCTACGTGTAGATAATGAATACGAGGTGAAATGCAGGCAGGAGGGTAGGTGAGGCAGCTGCATGAGGAAATCAAGTTCCTCCTCAAGCCCAGTTGTTGCTGATCATGTACCTGGATTGACAGATGGAGAAGTGAGGAATGCCTTGCTACAGAAGGCACATGCCATCACTACTCAGGCTCAAGCCATCACGGCTCAAGCCGCTAGAGAGGGTGCTTCCATAAAGAATCCTCATGCAGGCACCATGGCTAGCAGGCTGAGGGACTTCACCAGAATGAACCCCCCAGTTTACTATGGATCCAAGACCCATGAGGATCCCCAGGAGTTTGTGGATGAGGTCCACAAGATCCTTTGTGCCATGGGAGTAGATAAAGAGGCGAAGGCTGAGTTGACTGCATATCTACTCAAGGATGTGGCACAGATTTGGTACCGGATGTGGGCTGATAGCCGAGCATGTGGAGATGTTCCCATCACTTGGGATGCTCTCAAGACTGCATTTCTAGAGAGATTCTTCCCCAGAGAGCAACGAGAAGCCATGTTTGAAGAGTTCATCAACCTGAGACAGGGAGGAATGTCTGTTAAGGAGTATTCCTTGAAATTCGTTAAACTCTCAAAGTATGCTTCTTCTCTGGTGGCAAATAGCACGGATGTAATGAGCAGGTTTGTCACTGGCGTGTCGGAGGATCTAGTGGAAGATTGTCGGGCAGCCATGTTGCATGATAACATGGATCTGGGGAGGTTGATGGTGCATGCCCAGCAAGTGGAGGAAAGCAGGAAGAGGAGGCACACTAGGGCAGGGAATAGGATAAGGCAAGCTGAGGAGAATTTTACAAGGAAGAGTAGTACTGAAATCAGGGATAAGCCCAGGTTTAAGAAGGGACTCTCCCACCAAGGGGAGTCAAGTTCATCCAAGGGTCGCTATAATTGGGATTACGAGCCCAGAGTTAAGAGGAACAATGAAGTAGATACACCTCAGGAGAGGCCACCGTGTAGGAAGTGTGGCAAACTGCATGGGGGAGAGTGTATGATGGGCTCTAATGCTTGCAACAGTTGTGGCAAACCGGGTCACATGATGAAGGATTGTCCGAATAAGAGAAGTCAAGAAAAAGGGAATAAGAAAGTTCAGCCTAATGGTCCAAGTGAAAAGGCTCCAAGGAGGCAACGATTCTTCGCACTCAATTCTAGGGGTGCAGGGGAAGGCACTTCTGGTGAAGTCTCGGGTGCGTAGCCTTAATTAGTCTTTCATGTATTTGACTATGTATGGTGTTTATGCACTAGTATGAGGTTAATATGTTTGGGTCATCATGTCGGTTGCTGATTTGTGTGACTTATATGTTTACTTGTGTTGTATGTTTTGATGAGACTAGTTTAGGAAAGAGTTTCCTCAGCCTATTAATGTGAATATTCTAGTAGATTTCAAAGATGTGCACCACCATGCTAATATGTGAATCAGATATTCACCAATGAAAAGTATTGACTTGCTTATGTATGCATATGTTCTATAGATGACTGGCCTTTTGCTAGTAAAGAGTAGTGTCATTCGGGGACGAATGTTCCTACGGGGGGGATAATGTAACAACCCGAAAATGACTATGCTAAGTAAGGCCTAAACGTACCTAAAATGCCTAGATTAGACCGGGTTCACACGGATTGATGCGCGTGGAACCAGACCTCTGAACCTATACACCAGCCAAGCCAACCAACTTGGTGAGTTAGTTGATCTAGGCAAAGTTGGTTCCAGCCATGTAGTGTACCCGAAAAATAGGATTCACCCGGATGAGTCTTAACCGGACTTAGAGGGTTAGTCGTAGGTTTCAGGGGTTCTAGGGGTATAAAGGTAATTTCAGGCTAGGGGTTGTATGGCAATTACCCTAGGATGATATTTAATTAATTAAATAAGTGATTAATTAGTCAAAATGGGTCAAATCTTGGTGGTCAAACCCGAGTTTGACCGTACCTCCACAACTCGGGTTATAGCCGAGTTGGAAGCATAATGAGGTACAAATTAAATGATTAAAGAGAGGGGCATTATAGTAACTTAATATATAATTATAATCTGATTTTGTTACCATTTAAATTGTGTTGAATAAGTATACAACAATTCCCACAAAAGGGGGCACACAACTCCACTAGGAGTGTGCTTCTTGCCCACTCTTAATCCTTTAATTTACTTCTAAAAACGTTCTAAGCCTTATACCACACTTCAAAAACAGAATATAAACGGAAAACTCACTATTCTAAAAGTGTTCTTGGCTGCATCAATAAAAAAAACAAAAGGGAGAATTCGTACGCCTAAGTGTTTTAGGTAAAGAACTTCACTTGCAAACAATAATCAAAGCTCGGAAGAAAGGGTTGTGTGTGGGTGAAGGCGTGTGGTTGTGGATGGTTGTCAAGGCTGAAAAGGTATGGGTTTTCTTCTCTCTTGGTCTCTTTCCCAAGAGTCCCCTAAGGTTTAGTTCAAAGTCTAATCGAAAAACTAAGGTTGTCCCCCGTTGCATGCCCCTATCATTAGATCCTATGAACGAATTGATGCATGCATTGGTATGACTTCTGGTAGATGATATTAGGAATGATTGTGGTTGTGTGTAATGTATGTGAGGGGCTTTTTATGATTTGATATCTACGTCCGAATGTTGAATGTCATATGCGCACAAAACATGCTCTTTTTCGTAATTGTATTGTTACTGTTAACTTGAAGAAAATGGTGAATTATGTGTTATGCAATGTTGTGTGGCTAAAATGCAAAAGAAATCGTGATGTTCATGAATAAGAAAGTGAAAGTAAAGTCCTTAATGAATTGGTCAAAAGTATATGTAAAATTATGAGTTAAACGCCTAGGCTAAATGTAAGAAAGTGAATTAAAACTTTATGTTAAATGAATATGGTTTCGGCTAGTCACTAATATATATGAAGAGGAATAGTTGCTGCCATTTAGAGTGAATCTCAAAATTCTTAAGGTCCTAATACTATGAGATTAAGCCTTAAATTAAAAGAAACGAAAATAGGGTGAGAGAGGGGATTCGAACTTGGGCAGGTTGAAAGAAGCTTGGAATTAAAAGAAAAAGAAAATAGTGAGGGAAGGGGGATTCGAACTTGGCTCCTTGGCCAAGGGTGTGAGATACATTAATCTCACACCAAAATAAAGTAATAAAAGATGAGGCCACTGGGATTTGATCCCAGATCCTCTTGGCCGAATTTTGGAAGACACTTAGCACTCTAAATAATTAAAAATAAGGTGTTGCCCAAGGGATTCGAACATGGGTCCTCTTGGCCAAAATTGGGAGACACATAAGTCTCACATATAATGAAATAAAATGCATTGAACTTGGGTCCCTTGGCTGCATGTGTAAAATGCATAAGTCTTACACAACATATACTTAGATGGTCATGAAACACTTAGTCAATTATAAGTAACCCAAATTGGGTAAGAACATGAGTTAATGGTAAGATTATTAAATGAACATTCACGTAATAAGGCGAGTAATTATATTATACTATGATGCTAATGAAAACTGTGACAACATGATAAGAGGCTAAGATGAATGGTGAGACAAGTCTCAACCAACCCTAAGTAAATGTTACCAAACGTACTCACCTATGGGAGTGTAGAATAATGTAGGAGTAAGTCTCAAGCATATTCCAAAGGAAAGTGTTAAGAATGAATTCATAGTTAATATGTAAAGAAAAGAGTGACTACATGATGATAGGCTAGTGCAAGTGAGACAAGCTGCATCTACGCCTAAAAAGCAATGTCACTAAATGCAATTTCTAAGAGAGCATATCTATGTTAATCGATGAACAAATAATGAAAGGTGAGTAAAGATGAAATGAGAAGATGTTAAGAAAGAACAGGGTGGCACCACATTATGAGACTAGTGCAAGTGAGACAAGTTTTACCTACGCCAATATAAGGTCACCAAAAGTACTCACCTAAGAGAATGTTGAATATTAAGAGACAAGTCTCAGTCACACTCTATATGTAAGTGTAAGGACAATTCACACTTAATACGTAAATAAGAGATGAGAAATCATTTAATGTGATATGACTACCTCATGATAGAAGCAAGCTTCGATGATGTATGAGTTGAATGTAAAAAGAAACTTTAAATGGTGCACCGATAGGCTAGTTATGAGTGGTGATGCCTTCTTTCGGGAAGGGAAGAGGTTCACATAAATCTCATGAGATGAGACTGTCCACCAAGGTGGGTATGGGTCTCCCTAAATCTCCTAGTCTTTTATCTATGCTGCCAACATAGGGAACTAGCTTGGTTCGAACCCATAAAGCTAGCATGTTTTGGTTTCACTTTGGCCAGTGACTCCACCTCTTTTTGGTGTGGGGAAGACACCGAATTTCATGATCTCACATGATCTATGTCGGTTAAAGTTGAAGTTCGTCAAAGTATGAAAGATAATGAAATGAACGATACCGAAGGTGTTTGTGCAAGACAATCAGGAGGTGAGACCGAACTCAAGTATTGACATTAGGTCATTCTTGGTCATTGCACATCATGATCCCGATGAGAGTCTTAAACTTAATCCTAGGTATAGTTGGTGTTTACACAAGCCTATGAATGAATGAAATAAATAATGTGAAGTACAAATGAACGAATGAAGCAAGCTCTGTGTTTGCTAAAGGAGACCCTCGGATTGAGATCTCATATGTTGGGCCCTCACTTGAGATGTCTTAATACTACGTCCATGATTCCAAGGTCTCATGGAATGAAATGTATACTATATGAAACATGAAATGTATATTATGTGAACCTATGTGTGTATGATGTGTGACATATTCATGGCATGACCTTCCTATTACGAAATAGTCAAAGTCAAGAGACTTGACCTTCTAAGAAAGCATGTTGATTAGGAAGAGCCATTCTTGTTCATGCATTACCGTTCTGTGTTGTTGCATGTACCCATACTTAGTACAAGTGTGTACTAGTTCCATACAATATTACCATTTTAGGTGTAGGCTCAGGTGAACGTTGAGGGTATCATTGTAGTTGTTCGGACTCGGAGATTTCATCCCGACTTGGTAGGTCCTTATGCATTCGAGGATGCCTGCCTTTATATTTCTTGCTTAGTAGTAGGTTTGAACTAGTGGGGTAGGTTCCACTAGTGTTTCTTTCCTATTTTATTCAGACGCTTGTAATGATACCGTTTTAGCAAGTATTACTCATGACACTAGATTCCATTTCTTTCAAGTTGCATAATCTTATAATTAGATGGTTGATGTATGAGCAATGAACTTCTTTAAAGATATGTGTTTATATGAAGTCTATGTATACTTACACTATAAACAAAAAGTTTTAAATTTTTCGCTAAAATTAACTGAATGAATGTGATGAATGCAAGAAGAGGCATGTCTGCGACCTCTGAGAGGTCAACGACGCCGGTTGCGATTCGGATTCCAGAATCTGGGTCTAGAAAAACTTGGTATCAGAGCATTAGATTAAATATCCAAGACATCATGCTCATATAATACACGTTAAATAGTTTCTAAGTTATGGTAGTGAAGTGCACCACTATCATGAATTAGAGACTACATAATGTTTAGGAAATTTTTCCCTTCTTCTACTCTCTATCGTGCTATGTGCAATTGTGACATGATTGTGTCATTAAGAATCTAACGCTCTTCTTGTATCTACGTGTAGATAATGAATACGAGGAGAAATGCAGGCAGGAGGGTAGGCGAGGCAGCTGCTGGAGGAAATCAAGTTCCTCCTCAAGCCCCAGTTGTTGCTGATCAGGTGCCTGGATTGACAGATGGAGAAGTGAGGAATGCCTTGCTACAGATGGAACATGCCATCACTACTCAGGCTCAAGCCATCACGGCTCAAGCCACTAGAGAGGGTGCTCCCAGAGAGAATCCTCATGCTGGCACCATGTCTAGCAGGCTGAGGGACTTCACCAGAATGAACCCCCAGTTTACTACGGATCCAAGACCCATTAGGATCCCAGGAGTTCGTGGATGAGGTCTACGAGATCCTTTGTGCCATGGGAGTAGATGAGGAGGCGAAGGCTGAGTTGACTGCATATCAACTCAAGGATGTGGCACAGATTTGGTACCGTATGTGGGCTGATAGCCGAGCATGTGGAGATGTTCCCATCATTGGGATGCTCTCAAGACTGCATTTATGGAGAGATTTTTCCCTAGAGAGCAACGAAAAGCCAAGGTTGAAGAGTTCATCAACCTGAGACAGGGAGGTATGTCAGTCAAGGAGTATTCCTTGAAATTTGTTAAACTTTCAAAGTATGCTTCTTCTCTGATGGCAAATAACACGGATGAAATGAGCAGGTTTGTGACTGGCGTGTCGGAGGATCTAGTGGAATATTGTCGGGCAGCCATGTTTCATGATAACATGGATCTGGG
This sequence comes from Solanum sitiens, assembly GCA_016801875.1. NCBI lineage: Eukaryota > Viridiplantae > Streptophyta > Magnoliopsida > Solanales > Solanaceae > Solanum > Solanum sitiens. The sequence continues at coordinate 652,758 of JABWTJ010000342.1, forward strand.
CAGGTTGATGGTGCATGCCCAGCAAGTGGAGGAAAGCAGGAAGAGGAGCCACACTTGGGCAGGGAACAGGTCAAGGCAAGCTGAGGAGAATTTTTCAAGGAAGAGTAGTACTGAAATCAGGGATAAGCCCAGGTTTAAGAAGGGACTCTCCCACCAAGGGGAGTCAAGTTCATCCAAGGGTCGCAATGATAGGGATTCCGAGCCCAGAGTTAAGAGGAACAATGATGTAGATACACCTTAGGAGAGACCACCGTGTAGGAAGTGTGGCAAACTTCATGGAGGAGGGTGTATGATGGGCTCTAACGCTTGTTACAGTTGTGGCAAACCGGGTCACATGATGAAGGATTGTCCGAATACAAAAAGTCAAGAAAAAGGGAATGAGAAAGTTCAGCCTAATGGTCTAAGTGAATAGGCTCCAAGAAGGCAACGATTCTTGGCACTCAAGTCTAGGGGTGCAGGGAAAGGCACTTCTCGTGATGTCTCAAGTGCGTAGCCTTAATTAGTCTTTCATTTATTTGACTGTGTATGGTGTTTATGCACTAGTATGAGGTTAATATGTTTGAGTCATCATGTCGGTTGCTGATTTGTGTGACTTATATGTTTACTTGTGTTGTATGTTTTGATGAGACTAGCTTAGGAAAGAGTTTCCTCAGCGTATTAATTTGAAGATTCTAGTAGGTTTCAAAGATGTGCACCACCATGCTAATATGTGAATCAGATATTCACCAATGAAAAGTATTGACTTGCTTATGTATGCATATGTTTTATAGATGACTGGCCTTTTGCTAGTAAAGAGTAGTGTCATTCGGGGATGAATGTTCCTAAGGGGGGGGGGAATAATGTTACAACCCGAAAATGACTATGCTAAGTAAGGCCTAAACGTACCTAAAATGCCTAGATTAGACCGGGTTCAAACGGATTGATGCGCGTGGAACCAGACCTCTGAACCTATGCACCAGCCAAGCCAACCAACTTGGTGAGTTAGTTGAGCTAGGCAGAGTTGGTTCCAGCCATGTAGTGTACCCGAATACTAGGATTCACCCGGATGAGTCTTAGCAGGACTTAGAGGGTTAGTCCTAGGTTTTAAGGGTTCTAGGGGTATAAATGTAATTTCGGGCTAGGGGTAGTATGGTAATTACCCTAGGTTGATATTAATTAATTAAATAAGTGATTAATTAGTCAAAGTGGGCCAAATCTTGGTGGTCAAACCCGAGTTTGACCGTACCTCCACAACTCGGGTTCGAGCCGAGTTGAAAGCATAATGAGGTACGAAATAAATGATTAAAGAGAGGAGAATTATAGTAACTGAATATATAATTTTAATCTGATTTTGGTACCATTTAGATTGTGTTGAATAAGTATACAACAATTCCCACAAAAGGGGGCACACAACTCCCACTAGGAGTGTGCTTCTTGCCCACTCTTAATCATTTAATTTACTCCTAAAAATGTTTTCAGCCTTATCCCACACTTCAAAAATAGAATATAAATGTAAAACTCACTATTCTAAAAGTTTTCTTGGCTGCATCAATAAAAAAAACAAAAGGGAGAATTTGTACGCCTAAGTGTTTTAAGTAAAGAACTTCACTTGCAAACAAAAATCAAAGCTCGGAAGAAAGGGTTGTGTGTGGGTGAAGGCGTGTGGTTGTGGATGGTTGTCAAGGCTGAAAAGGTATGGGTTTTCTTCTCTCTTGGTCTCTTTTCCAAGAGTCCCCTAAGGTTCAGTTCAAAGTCTAATCGAAAAACTAAGGTTGTCCCATATTGCATGCCCCTGTCATTAGATCCTATGAACGAATTGATGCATGCGTTGGTATGACTTCTGGTAGATGATTTTAGGAATGATTGTGGTTGTGTGTAATGTATGTTAAGGGCTGTTTATAATTTGTTATGTACGGCCGAATGTTGAATGTCATATGTGCACAAAACATGCTATTTTCCGTAATGTTATTGTTACTGTTAACTTGAAGAAAATGGTGAGTCATGTGTTATGCAATGTTGTGTGTTTAACAGGCAAAAGAAATCGTGATGTTCATGAATAAGAAAGTGAAAGTAAAGTCCTTAATGAATTGGTCAAAAGTATATGTAAAACTATGAGTTAAACGCCTAGGCTAAATGTAAGAAAGTGAATTAAAACTTTATGTTAAATGAATATAGTTAATATATATGAAGAGGAATAGTTGCTGCCATTTAGAGTGAATCCTGAAATTCTTAAGGTCCTAATACTAAGAGATTAAGCCTTAAAATAAAAGAAAAGAAAATAGGTTGAGAGAGGGGATTCGAACTTGGGCAGGTTGAAAGAAGCTTGGAATTAAAATAAAAAGAAAATAGTGAGGGAAGAGGGATTCGGACTTGGCTCCTTGGCCAAGGGTGTGAGATACATAAATCTCACAGCAAAATAAAAGATGAGGCCACTGGGATTCGATCCCAGATCCTCTTGGCCGAATTTAGGAAGACACTTAGCACTCTAAATAATTAAAAATAAGGTGTTACCCAAGGGATTCGAACATGGGTCCTCTTGGCCGAAATTGGGAGACACATAAGTCTCACATATAATGAAATAAAATGCAGCCACTAGGGATTGAACTTGGGTCCCTTGGCTGCATGTGTAAAATGCATAAATATTACACAACATATACTTAGATGGTCATGAAACACTTAGTCAATTATGAGTAACCCGAATTGGGTAAGAACATGAGTTAATGGTAAGATTATTAAATGAACATTCACGTAATGAGGCGAGTAATTATATTATACTATGATGCTAATGAAAACTGTGACAACATGATAAGAGGCTAAGATGAATGGTGAGACAAGTCTCAACCAAGCCTAAGTAAATGTTACCAAACGTACTCACCTATGGGAGTGTAGAATGATGTAGGAGTAAAGTCTCAAGCATATTCCAAAGGAAAGTGTTAAGAATGAATTCATAGTTAATATTTAAAGAAAAGAGTGACTACATGATGATAGACTAGTGCAAGTGAGACAAGCTGCTTCTACGCCTAAAAAGCAATGTAACTAAATGCAATTTCTAAGAGAGCATATCTATGTTAACCGATGAACAAATAATGAAAGGTGAGTAAAGATGAAATGAGAAGATGTTAAGAAAGAACAAGGTGGCACCACAATATGAGGCTAGTGCAAGTGAGACAAGTTGTACCTACGCCAATATAAGGTCACCAAAAGTACTCACCTAAGAGAATGTTGAATATTAAGAGACAAGTCTCAATCACACTCTATATGTAAGTGTAAGGACAATTCACACTTGATACATAAAGAAGAGATGAGAAATTATTTAATGAGATATGACTACCTCATGATAGAAGAAAGCTTCGATGATGTATGAGTTGAATGTAAAAAGAAACTTTAAACGGAGCACTGATAGGCTAGTTATGAGTGGTGATGCCTTCTTTCGGGAAGGGCGAAGGTTCACATAAATCTCATGAGATGAGACTTTCCACCAAGGTGGATATGGGTCTCCCTAAATCTCCTAGTCTTTTATCTATGCTACCAACATAGGGAACTAGCTTGGTTCGAACCCATAAAGCTAGCATGTTTTGGTTTCACTTTGGCCAGTGACTCCACCTCTTTTCGGTTTGGGAAAGACACCGGATTTCATGAGCTCACATGATCTATGTCGGTTAAAGTTGAAGTTTGTCAAAGTATGAAAGATAATGAAATGAACGATACCGAAGGTGTTTGTGCAAGACTATCAGGAGGTGAGACCGGACTCAAGTATTGACATTAGGTCATTCTTGGTCATTGCACTTCATGATCCCGATGAGAGTCTTAAACTTCATCCTAGGTATAGCTGGTGTTTACACCAGCCTATGAATGAATGAAATAAATAATGTGAAGTACAAATGAAAGAATGAAGCAAGCTCTGTGTTTGCTAAAGAAGACCTTCGGATTGAGATCCCATATGTTGGGCCCTCACTTGAGATGTCTTAATGCTACGTCCATGATTCCAAGGTCTCATGGAATGAAATGTATACTATATGAAACATGAAATGTATATTATGTGAACCTATGTATGTATGATATGTGACATATTCATGGCATGACCTTTCTATTACGAAATAGTGAAAGTCAAGAGACTTGACCTTCTAAGAAAGCATGTTGATTAGGAAGAGCCATTCTTGTTCATGCATTATTGTTATGTGTTGTTGCATGTACCCATACTTAGTACAAGTGTGTACTAATTCCATACAATATTACTATTTTAGGTGCAGGCTCAGGTGAACGTTGAGGGTATCATTGCAGTTGTTCGGACTGAGAGATTTCATCTAGACTTGGTAGGTCCTCATGCATTCTAGGATGCCTGCCTTCATATTTCTTGCTTAGTAGTAGGTTTGAACTAGTGGGGTAGGTTCCACTAGTGTTTCTTTCCTATTTTATTCAGACGCTTGTAATGATGTCATTTTGGCAAGTATTACTCATGACACGAGATTCCATTTCTTTCAAGTTGCATGATCTTATAATTAGATGGTTGATGTATGCGCAATGAACTTCCTTAAAGATATGTGTTTATATGAAGTGAATGTATACTTCAACTATAAACAAAAAGTTTTAAATTTTCCGCTAAAATTAACCGTATGAATGTGATGAATGCAAGAAGAGGCTTGTCTGCGACCTCTGAGAGGTCAACAACGCCGGTTGCGATTCGGATTCTAGAATCCGGGTCGTGACAAACTTGTTATCAGATCATTAGGTTAAATATCCAAGACATAAGGCTCATATAAACCACGTTAATTAGTTTCTAAGTTATGGTAGTGAAGTGCACCACTATCATGAATTAGAGACTGCATAATGTTTAGGAAATATTTCCCTTCTTCTACTCTCTATCGTGCTCTGTGGAATTGTGACATGATTTTGTCATTAAGATTCTAACTGTCTTCTTGTATCTACGTGTAGATAATGAATACGAGGAGAAATGCAGGCAGGAGGGTAGGTGAGGCAGCTGCTGGAGGAAATCAAGTTCCTCCTCAAGCCCCAGTTGTTGCTGATCAGGTGCCTAGATTGACAGATGGAGAAGTGAGGAATGCCTTGCTACAGATGGCACATGCCATCACTACTCAGGCTCAAGCCATCACGGCTCAAGCCGCTAGAGAGGGTGCTCCCAGAGAGAATGCTGGCACCATGGCAAGCAGGCTGAGGAACTTCACCAGAATGAATCCCCCAGTTTACCACGGATCCAAGACCCATGAGGATCCCTAGGAGTTTGTGGTTAAGGTCCACAAGATCCTTTGTGCCATAGGAGTAGATGAGGAAGCGAAGGCTGAGTTGACTACATATCAACTGAAGGATGTGGCACAGATTTGGTACCGGATGTGGGCTGATAGCCGAGCACGTGGAAATGTTTCCATCACTTGGGATACTCTCAAGACTGCATTTCTGGAGAGATTTTTCCCCAGAGAGCAACGGCAAGCCAAGGTTGAAGAGTTCATCAACCTGAGATAGGGCGGTATGTCAGTCAAGGAGTATTCCTTGAAATTTGTTACACTCTCAAAGTATGCTTCTTCTCTAGTGGCAAATTGCATGGATGAAATGAGCAGGTTTGTGACTGGCGTGTCGGAGGATCTAGTGGAACATTTTCGGGCAGCCATGTTGAATGATAACATGGATTTGGGCAGGTTGATGGTGCATGCCCAGCAAGTGGAGGAAAGCAGGAAGAGAAGGCACAGTAGGGCAGGGAACAGGATAGGGCAAGCTGAGGAGAATTTTACAAGGAAGAGTAGTACTGAAATCAGGGATAAGCCTAGGTTTAAGAAGGGACTCTCCCACCAAGGGGAGTCAAGTTCATCCAAGGGTCACTATGATAGGGATTCCGAGCCTAGAGTTAAGAGGAACAATGAAGTAGATACACCTCATGAGAGGCCACCATGTAGGAAGTCTGACAAACTGCATGGATGAGAGTGTATGATGGGCTCTAACGCTTATTACAGTTGTGGTAAACCCGGTCAAATGATGAAGGATTATCCGAATAGGAGAAGTCAAGAAAAAGGGAATGAGAAAGTTCAGCCTAATGATCCAAGTGAAGAGGCTCCAAGGAGGCAACGATTCTTCGCACTCAAGTCTAGGGGTGCAGGGGAAGGCACTTCTGGTGAAGTCTCGGGTGCGTAGCCTTAATTAGTCTTTCATTTAATTGACTGTGTATGGTGTTTATGCACTAGTATGAGGTTAATATGTTTGAGTCATTATGTCAGTTACTGATTTGTGTGACGTATATGTTTACTTGTGTTGTATGTTTTGATGAGACTAGTTTAGGAAAGAGTTTCCTCAGCCTATTAATGTGAACATGCTAGTAGGTTTCGAAGATGTGCACCACCATACTAATATGTGAATCAAATATTCACCAATGAAAAGTATTGACTTGCTTATGTATGCATATGTTCTATACATGACTGGCCTTTTGCTAGTAAAGAGTAGTGTCATTCGGGGATGAATGTTCCTAAGGGGGGGATAATGTTACAACCCGAAAATGACTATGCTAAGTAAGGCCTAAACGTACCTAAAATGCCTAGATTAGACCGGGTTCACACGGATTGATGCGCCTGGAACCAGACCTATGAACCTATGTACCAGCCAAGCCAACCAACTTGGTGAGTTAGTTGAGTTAGGCAGAGCTGGTTCCAGCCATGTAGTGTACCCGAATACTAGGATTCACCCGGATGAGTCTTAACCGGACTTAGAGGGTTAGTCCTAGGTTTTAAGGGTTCTAGGGGTATAAATGTAATTTCGGGCAAGGGGTAGTATGGTAATTACCATAGACTGATATTTAATTAATTAAATAAGTGATTAATTAGTCAAAATGGGCCAAATCTTGGTGGTCAAACCCGAGTTTGACCGCACCTCCACAACTCGGGTTCGAGCCGAGTTGGAAGCATAATGAGGTACGAATTAAATGATTAAAAAGAGGGGCATTATAGTAACTTAATATATAATTATAATCTGATTTTGTTACCATTTAAATTGTGTTGAATAAGTATACAAAAATAACCACAAAAGGGGGCACACAACTCCCACTAGGAGTGTGCTTCTTGCCCACTCTTAATCCTTTAATTTACTCCTAAAAACGTTTTCAGCCTTATCCCACACTTCAAAAACAGAATATAAACGTAAAACTCACTATTCTAAAAGTGTTCTTGGCTGCATGAATGAAAAAAAAGGGAGAATTCGTACGCCTAAGTGTTTTAAGTAAAGAACTTCACTTGCAAACAATAATCAAAGCTCGGAAGAAAGGGTTGTGTGTGGGTGAAGGCGTGTGGTTGTGGATGGTTGTCAAGGCTGAAAAGGTATGGGTTTTCTTCTCTCTTGGTCTCTTTCCAAGAGTATCCTAAGCTTCAGTTCAAAGTCTAATCGAAAAACTAAGGTTGTCCCCCGTTGCATGCCCTTGTGATTAGATCCTATGAACGAATTGATGCATGCGTTGGTATGACTTCTGCTAGATGATTTTAGGAATGATTGTGGTTGTGTGTAATGTATTTTAGGGTCTTTTTATGATTTTTTATGTACGTCCGAAAGTTGAATGTCCTATATGCACAAAACATGTTATTTTCCATAATTGTATTGTTATTGTTAACTTGAAGAAAATGGTGAATCATGTGTTATGCAATGTTGTGTGTTTAATATGCAAAAGAAATCATGCTGTTCATGAATAAGAAAGTGAAAGTAAATTCCTTAATGAATTGGTCAAAAGTATATGTAAAACTATGAGTTAAACGCCTAAGGTAAATGTAAGAAAGTGAATTAAAAATGTATGTTAAATGAATATGGTTTCGGCTAGTCACTAATATATATGAAGAGGAATAGTTGCTGCCATTTAGAGTGAATCTCGAAATTCTTAAGGTCCTAATACTAAGAGATTAAGCCTTAAAATAAAATAAAAGAAAATAGGGTGAGTGAGGGGATTCGAACTTGGGCAGGTTGAAACAAGCTTGGAATTAAAAGAAAAAGAAAATAGTGAGGGAAGGAGGATTCGAACTTGGCTCCTTGGACAAGGGTGTGAGATACATAAATCTCACACCAAAATAAAGTAATAAAAGATGTGTCCACCGGGATTCGATCCCAGATCCTCTTGGCCGAATTTAGGAAGACACTTAGCACTCTAAATAATTAAAAATAAGGTGTTGCCCAAGGGATTCAAACATGGGTCCTCTTGGCCGAAATTGGGAGACACATAAGTCTCACATATAATGAAATAAAATGCAGCCACTAGGGATTGAACTTGGGTCCCTTGGCTGCATGTGTAAAATGCATAAATATTACACAACATATACTTAGATGGTCATGAAACACTTAGTCAATTATGAGTAACCCGAATTGGGTAAGAACATGAGTTAATGGTAAGATTATTAAATGAACATTCACGTAATGAGGCAAGTAATTATATTATACTATGATGCTAATGAAAACAGTGACAACATGATAAGAGGCTAAGATGAATGGTGAGACAAGTCTCAGCCAAGCCTAAGTAAATGTTACCAAACATACTCACCTATGTGAGCGTAGAATGATGTAGGAGTCAAGTCTCAAGCATATTCCAAAGGAAAGTATTAAGAATGAATTCATAGTTAATATGTAAAGAAAAGAGTGACTACATGATGATAGGCTAGTGCAAGTGAGACAAGCTGCATCTACGCCTAAAAAGTAATGTCACTAAATGCAATTTCTAAGAGAGCATATCTATGTTAACCGATAAACAAATAATGAAAGGTGAGTAAAGATGAAATGAGAAGATGTTAAGAAAGAACAGGGTGGCACCACAATATGAATCTAGTGCAAGTGAGACAAGTTGTACCTACGCCAATATAAGGTCACCAAAATTACTCACCTAAGAGAGTGTTGAATATTAAGAGACAAGTCTCAATCACACTCTATATGTAAGTGTAAGGAAAATTAACACTTAATACATAAAGAAGAGGTGAGAAATCATTTAATGAGCTATGACTACCTCATGCTAGAAGCAAGCTTCGATGATGTATGTTGAATGTAAAAAGAAACTTTAAACGGAGCACCGATAGGCTAGTTATGAGTGGTGATGCCTTCTTTCGGGAAGGGCGGAGGTTCACATAAATCTCATGAGATGAGACTGTCCACCAAGGTGGATATGGGTCTCCCTAAATCTCCTAGTCTTTGAACTATGCTGCCAACATAGGGAACTAGCTTGGTTCGAACCCATAAAGCTAGCACGTTTTGGTTTCACTTTGGCCAGTGACTCCACCTCTTTTTGATGTGGGGAAGACACCAGATTTCATGAGCACACTTGATCTATGTCGGTTAAAGTTGAACTTCTTCATAGTATGAAAGATAATGAAATGAACGATACCGAAGGTGTTTGTGCAAGACAATCAGGAGGTGAGACCGGACTCAAGTATTGAGATTAGGTCATTCTTGGTCATTGCACTTCATGATCCCGATGAGAGTCTTAAACTTCATCCTAGGTATAGCTGGTGTTTACACCAGCCTATGAATGAATGAAATAAATAATGTGAAGTACAAATGAACGAATGAAGCAAGCTCTGTGTTTGCTAAAGGAGACCCTCGGATTGAGATCCCAAATGTTGGGCCCTCACTTGAGATGTCTTAATGCTACGTCCATGATTCCAAGGTCTCATGGAATGAAATGTATACTATACGAAACATGAAATGTATATTATGTGAACCTATGTGTGTATGATGTGTGACATATTCATGGCATGACCTTCCTATTATGAAATAGTCAAAGTCAAAAGACTTGACCTTCTAAGAAAGCATGTTGATTTGGAAGAGCCATTCTTGTTCATGCATTACCGTTATGTGTTGTTGCATGTACCCATACTTAGTACAAGTGTGTACTAATTCCATACAATATTACTATTTTAGGTGCAGGCTCAGGTGAACGTTGAAGGTATCGTTGCAGCTGTTCGGACTCAGAGATTTCATCCGGACTTGGTAGGTCCTCATGCATTCTAGGATGACTGCCTTTATATTTCTTGCTGAGTAGTAGGTTTGAACTAGTGGGGTAGGTTTCACTAGTGTTTCTTTCCTATTTTATTCAGACGCTTGTAATGATGCCATTTTGGCAAGTATTACTGATGACACAAGATTCCATTTCTTTCAAGTTGCATGATCTTATAATTAGATGGTTGATGTATGAGAAATGAACTTCCTTAAAGATATATGTTTATATGAAGTCTATGTATACCTCAACTATAAACAAAAAGTTTAAAATTTTCCGCTAAAATTAACCGTATGAATGTGATGAATGCAAGAAGAGGCTTGTCTGCGACCTCTGAGAGCTCAACGACGTCGGTTGCGATTCGGATTCCAGAATCCGGGTCGTGACAAACTTTTTATCAGATCATTAGGTTAAATATCCAAGACATCAGGCTCATATCAACCACGTTAAGTAGTTTCTAAGTTATGGTAGTGAAGTGCACCACTATCATGAATTAAAGACTGCATAATGTTTAGGAAATTTTTCCCTTCTTCTACTCTCTATCGTGCTATGTGGAATTGTGACATGATTGTGTTATTAAGATTCTAACTCTCTTCTTGTATCTACGTGTAGATAATGAATACGAGGAGAAATACAGGCAGGAGGGTAGGTGAGGCAGCTGCTGCAGGAAATCAAGTTCCTTCTCAAGCCCCAGTTGTTGCTGATCAGGTGCCTGGATTGACAGATGGAGAAGTGAGGAATGTCGTGCTACAGATGGCACATGCCATCACTACTCAGGCTCAAGTCATCATGGCTCAAGCCGCTAGAGAGGGTGCTCCCAGAGAGAATCCTTATGCTGGCACCATGTCTAGCAGGCTGAGGGACTTCACCAGAATGAACCCCCAGTTTACTACGGATCCAAGACCCATGAGGATCCCCAGGAGTTCATGGATGAGGTCCACAAGATCCTTTGTGCCATGGGAGTAGATGAGGAGGCGAAGGCTGAGTTGACTGCATATCAACTCAAGGATGTGGCACAGATTTGGTACCGGATGTGGGCTGATAGCCGAGCACGTCGAAATGTTCCCATCACTTAGGATGCTCTCAAGACTGCATTTCTGGAGAGATTTTTCCCCAGAGATCAACGAGAAGCCAAGGTTGAAGAGTTCATCAACCTGAGACAGGGAGGTATGTCAGTCAAGGAGTATTTCTTGAAATTCATTAAACTCTCAAAGTATGCTTCTTCTCTGGTGGCAAATAGCAGGGATGAAATGAGCAGGTTTGTGACTGCGTGTCGGAGGATCTAGTGGAAGATTGTTGGGCAGCCATGTTGCATGATAACATGGATCTGGGCAGGTTGATGGTGCATGCCCAGCAAGTGGAGGAAAGCATGAAGAGGAGGGACACTAGGGCAGGGAACAGGTCAAGGCAAGCTGAGGAGAATTTTTCAAGGAAGAGTAGTACTGAAATCAGGGATAAGCCCAGGTTTATGAAGGGACTCTCCCACCAAGGGGAGTCAATTTCATCCAAGGTTTGCTATGATAGGGATTCCGATCCCAGAGTTAAGAGGAACAATGAAGTAGATACACCTCAGGAGAGGGCACCGTGTAGGAAGTGTGGCAAACTGAATGGAGGAGAGTGTATGGTGGGATCTAACGCTTGTTACATTTGTGGAAAATAGGGTCACATGATGAAGGATTGTCCGAATTGGAGAAGTCAAGAAAAAGGGAATGAGAAAGTTCAGCCTAATGGTCCAAGTGAAGATGCTCCAAGGAGGCAACGATTCTTCGCACTCAAGTCTAGAGGTGCAGGGGAAGGCACTTCTGGTGAAGTCTCGGGTGCGTATCCTTAATTAGTCTTTCATGTATTTGACTGTGTATGGTGTTTATGCACTAGTATGAGGTTAATATGTTTGAGTCATCATGTCGGTTGCTGATTTGTGTCACTTATATGTTTACTTGTGTTGTATGTTTTGATGAGACTAGTTTAGGAAAGAGTTTCCTCAGCCTATTAATGTGAAGATGCTAGTAGATTTCAAAGATGTGCACCACCAAGCTAATATGTGAATCAGATATTAACCAATGAAAAGTATTGACTTGCTTATGTATGCATATATTCTATACATGACTGGCCTTTTGCTAGTAAAGAGTGGTGTCATTCGGGGACGAATGTTCCTAAGGGGGGGGGGGGGGGATAATGTGACAACCCAAAAATGACTATGCTAAGTAAGACCTAAACGTACCTAAGATGCCTAGATTAGACCGGGTTCACACGGATTGATGCGCCTGGAACCAGACCTATGAACCTATGCACCAGCCAAGCCAACCAACTTGGTGAGTTAGTTGAGCTAGGCAGAGTTGGTTCCAGCCATGTAGTGTACCCGAATACTAGGATTCACCCGGATGAGTCTTAACCGGACTTAGAGGGTTAGTCCTAGGTTTTAAGGGTTCTAGGGGTATAAAGGTAATTTCGGGCTAGGGGTAGGATGGTAATTACCCTAGGCTTATATTTAATTAATTAAATAAGTGATTAATTAATCAAAATGGGTCCAATCTTGGTGGTCAAACCCGAGTTTGACCATACCTCCACAACTCGAGTTCAAGCCGAGTTGGAAGCATAATGAGGTACGAATTAAATGATTAAAGAGAGGGGCATATAGTAAATTAATATATAATTATAATCTGATTTTGTTACCATTTATATTGTGTTGAATAAGTCAACAACAATTCCCACAAAAGGGGGCACACAACTTTCACTAGGAGTGTGCTTCTCGCCCACTCTTAATCATTTAATTTACTCCTAAAAACGTTTTCAGCCTTATCCCACACTTCAAAAACAGAATATAAACGTAAAACTCACTATTCTAAAAGTTTTCTTGGCTGCATCAATAAAAAAAAAAGGGAGAATTCGTACGCCTAAGTGTTTTAAGTAAAGAACTTCACTTGCAAACAATAATCAAAGCTCGGAAGAAAGGGTTGTGTGTGGGTGAAGGCGTGTGGTTGTGGATGGTTGTCAAGGCTGAAAAGGTATGGGTTTTCTTCTCTCTTGGTCTCTTTTCCAAGAGTACCCTAAGGTACAATTCAAAGTCTAATCGAAAAACTAAGGTTGTCCCCCGTTGCATGCCCCTGTCATTAGATCCTATGAACGAATTGATGCATGCGTTGGTATGACTTCTGGTAGATGATTTTAGGAATGATTGTGGTTGTGTGTAATGTATGTTAGGGTCTTTTTATGATTTTTTATGTACGTCCAAAAGTTGAATGTCCTATGTGCACAAAACATGCTATTTTCCGTGATTGTATTGTTATTGTTAACTTGAAGAAAATGGTGAATCATGTGTTATGCAATGTTGTGTGTTTAATATGCAAAAGAAATCGTGATGTTCATGAATAAGAAAGTGAAAGTAAAGTCCTTAATGAATTGGTCAAAAGTATATGTAAAACTATGAGTTAAACGCCTAGGCTAAATGTAAGAAAGTGAATTAAAACTGTATGTTAAATGAATATGGTTTCGGCTAGTCACTAATATATATGAAGAGGAATAGTTGCTGCCATTTAGAGTGAATCTCGAAATTCTTAAGGTCCTAATACTAAGAGATTAAGCCTTAAAATAAAATAAAATAAAATAGGTTGAGAGAGGGGATTCGAACTTGGGCAGGTTGAAAGAAGCTTGGAATTAAAAGAAAAAGAAAATAGTGAGGGAAGGAGGATTCGAACTTGGCTCCTTGGCCAAGGGTGTGAGATACATAAATCTCACACCAAAATAAAGTAATAAAAGATGTGGCCACTGGAATTCGATCCCAGATCCTCTTGGCCGAATTTAGGAAGACACTTAGCACTCTAAATAATTAAAAATAAGGTGCTGCCCAAGGGATTCAAACGTGGGTCCTCTTGGCCGAAATTGGGAGACACATAAGTCTCACATATAATGAAATAAAATGCAGCCACTAGGGATTGAACTTGGGTCCCTTGGATGCATGTGTAAAATGCATAAGTCTTACACAACATATACTTAGATGGTCATGAAACACTTAGTCAATTATGAGTAACCCGAATTAGGTAAGAACATGAGTTAATGGTAAGATTATTAAATGAACATTCACTTAATGAGGCAAGTAATTATATTATACTATGATGCTAATGAAAACAGTGACAACATGATAAGAGGCTAAGATGAATGGTGAGACAAGTCTCAGCCAAGCCTAAGTAAATGTAACCAAACGTACTCACCTATGGGAGTGTAGAATGATGTAAGAGTCAAGTCTCAAGCATATTCAAAAGGAAAGGGTTAAGAATCAATTCATAGTTAATATGTAAAGAAAAGAGTGACTACATGATGATAGGCTAGTGCAAGTGAGACAAGTTGCATCGACGCCTAAAAAGTAATGTCACTAAATGCAATTTCTAAGAGAGCATATCTATGTTAACCGATAAACAAATAATGAAAGGTGAGTAAAGATGAAATGAGAAGATGTTAAGAAAGAACAGGCTGGCACCACAATATGAGGCTAGTGCAAGTGAGACAAGTTTTACCTACGCCAATATAAGGTCACCAAAAGTACTCACCTAAGAGAATGTTGAATATTAAGAGACAAGTCTCAATCACACTGTATATGTAAGTGTAAGGACAATTAACACTTAATACGTAAAGAAGAGATGAGAAATAATTTAATGAGCTATGACTACCTCATGCTAGAAGCAAGCTTCGATGATGTATGAGTTGAATGTAAAAAGAAACTTTAAACGGATCACCGGTAGGCTAGTTATGAGTGGTGATGTCTACTTTCGGGAAGGGCGGAGGTTCACATAAATCTCATTAGATGAGACTGTCCACCAAGGTGGATATGGGTCTCCCTAAATCTCCTAGTCTTTGAACTATGCTGCCAACATAGGGAACTAGCTTGGTTCGAACCCATAAAGCTAGCATGTTTTGGTTTCACTTTGGCCAGTGACTCCACCTCTTTTTGATGTGGGAAAGACACCAGATTTCATGAGCACACATGATCTATGTCGGTTAAAGTTGAAGTTCTTCAAAGTATGAAAGATAATGAAATGAACGATACCGAAGGTGTTTGTGCAAGACAATCAGGAGGTGAGACCGGACTCAAGTATTGAGATTAGGTCATTCTTGGTCATTGCACTTCATGATCCCGATGAGAGTCTTAAACTTCATCCTAGGTATAGCTGGTGTTTACACCAGCCTATGAATGAATGAAATAAATAATGTGAAGTGCAAATGAACGAATGAAGCAAGCTCTGTGTTTGCTAAAGGAGACCCTCGGATTGAGATCCCATATGTTGGGCCCTCACTTGAGATGTCTTAATGCTACGTCCATGATTCCAAGGTCTCATGGAATGAAATATATACTATATGAAACATGAAATGTATATTATGTGAACCTATGTATGTATGATGTGTGACATATTCATGGCATGACCTTCCTATTACGAAATAGTCAAAGTCAAGAGACTTGACCTTCTAAGAAAGCATGTTGATTAGGAAGATCCATTCTTGTTCATGAATTACCGTTATGTGTTGTTGCATGTACCCATACTTAGTACAAGTGTGTACTGATTCCATACAATATTACTATTTTAGGTGCAGGCTTAGGTGAACGTTGAGGGTATCAATGCAGCTGTTCGGACTCAGAGATTTCATTCGGACTTGGTAGGTCCTCATGCATTCTAGGATGCCTTCCTTCATATTTCTTGCTAAGCAGTAGGTTTGAACTAGTGGGGTAGGTTTCACTAGTGTTTCTTTCTTATTTTATTCAGACACTTGTAATGATACCGTTTTGGCAAGTATTACTCATGACACAAGATTCCATTTCTTTCAAGTTACATGATCTTATAATTAGATGGTTGATGTATGAGAAATGAACTTCCTTAAAGATATGTGTTTATATGAAGTCTATGTATACTTCAACTATAAACAAAAAGTTTTAAATTTTCTGCTAAAATTAACCGTATGAATGTGATGAATGCAAGAAGAGTCTTGTCTGCGACCTCTGAGAGCTCAACGACGCCGGTTGCGATTTGGATTCCAGAATCTGGGTCGTGACAAACTTGTTATCATATCATTAGGTTAAATATCCAAGACATCAGGCTCATATCAACCACGTTAAGTAGTTTCTAAGTTATGGTAGTGATGTGCACCACTATCATGAATTAAAGACTGCATAATGTTTAGGAAATTCTTCCCTTCTTCTACTCTCTATCGTGCTATGTGGAATTGTGACATGATTGTGTCATTAAGATTCTAACTCTCTTCTTGTATCTACCTGTAGATAATGAAAGAGGAGAAATATAGGCAGGAGGGTAGGTGAGGCAGCTGCTGGAGGAAATCAAGTTCCTCCTGAAGCCCCAGTTGTTGCTGATCAGGTGCCTGGATTGACAGAAGGAGAAGTGAGGAATGCCTTGCTACAGATGGCACATGCCATCACTACTCAGGCTCAAGCCATCACGGCTCAAGCCGCTAGAGAGGGTGCTCCCAGAGAGAATCCTCATGCTGGCACCATGGCTAGCAGGCTGAGGGACTTCACCAGAATGAACCCCCCAGTTTACTACGGATCCAAGACCCATGAGGATCCCCAGGAGTTCGTGGATGAGGTCCACAAGATCCTTTGTGCCATGGGAGTAGATGAGGAGGCGAAGGCTGAGTTGACTGCATATCAATTCAAGAATGTGGCACAGATTTGGTACCGGATGTGGGCTGATAGCCGAGCACGTGGAGATGTTCCAATCACTTAGGATGCTCTCAAGACTGCATTTCTGGAGAGATTCTTCCCCAGAGAGCAACGAGAAGCCAAGGTTGAAGAGTTCATCAACCTGAGACAGGGAGGTATGTCAGTCAAGGAGTATTTCTTGAAATTCGTTAAACTCTCAAAGTATGCTTCTTCTCTGGTGGCAAATAGCAGGGATGAAATGAGCAGGTTTGTGACTGGCGTGTCGGAGGATCTAGTGGAAGATTGTCGGGCATCCCATGTTGCATGATAACATGGATCTGGGCAGGTTGATGGTGCATGCCCAGCAAGTGGAGGAAAGCATGAAGAGGAGGGACACTAGGGCAGGGAACAGGTCAAGGCAAGCTGAAGAGAATTTTTCAAGGAAGAGTAGTACTGAAATCAGGGATAAGCCCAGGTTTATGAAGGGACTCTCCCACCAAGGGGAGTCAAGTTAATCCAAGGTTCGCTATGATAGGGATTCCGATCCCAGAGTTAAGAGGAACAATGAAGAGATACACCTCAGGAGAGGGCACTATGTAGGATGTGTGGAAAACTGCATGGAGGAGAGTGTATGATGGGCTCTAACGCTTGTTACAGTTGTGGAAAACCGGGTCACATGATGAAGGATTGTCCTAATTGGAGAAGTCAAGAAAAAGGGAATGAGAAAGTTCAGCCTAATGGTCCAAGTGAAGATGCTCCAAGGAGGCAACGATTCTTCGCACTCAAGTCTAGGGGTACAGGGGAAGGCACTTTTGGTGAAGTCTCGGGTGCGTATCCTTAATTAGTCTTTCATGTATTTGACTGTGTATGGTGTTTATGCACTAGTATGAGGTTAATATGTTTGAGTCATCATGTCGGTTGCTGATTTGTGTGACTTATATGTCTACTTGTGTTGTATGTTTTGATGAGACTAGTTTAGGAAAGAGTTTCCTCAGCCTATTAATGTGAAGATGCTAGTAGATTTCAAAGATGTGCACCACCATGCTAATATGTGAATCAGATATTAACCAATGAAAAGTATTGACTTGCTTATGTATGCATATGTTCTATACATGACTGGCTTTTTGCTCGTAAAGAGTAGTGTCATTCGGGGACGAATGTTCCTAGGGGGGGGGATAATGTGACAACCCGAAAATGACTATGCTAAGTAAGGCCTAAACGTACCTAAGATGCCTAGATTAGACCGGGTTCACACGGATTGATGCTCCTGGAACCAGACCTCTGAACCTATGCACCAACCAAGCTAACCAACTTGGTGAGTTAGTTGAGCTAGGCAGAGTTGGTTCCAGCCATGTAGTGTACCCGAATACTAGGATTCACCCGGATGAGTCTTAACCGGACTTAGAGGGTTAGTCCTAGGTTTTAAGGGTTCTAGGGGTATAAAGGTAATTTTGGGCTAGGGGTAGGATGGTAATTACCCTAGGCTGATATTTAATTAATTAAATAAGTGATTAATTAGTCAAAATGGGTCAAATCTTGGTGGTCAAACCCGAGTTTGACAGTACCTCCACAACTTGGGTTCGAGCCGAGTTGGAAGCATAATGAGGTACGAATTAAATGATTAAAGAGAGGGGCATATAGTAAATTAATATATAATTATAATCTGATTTTGTTACCATTTAAATTGTGTTGAATAAGTCAACAACAATTCCCACAAAAGGGGGCACACAACTCCCACTAGGAGTGTGCTTCTTGCCCACTCTTAATCCTGTAATTTACTCCTAAAAACGTTTTCAGCCTTATCCCACATTTCAAAAATAGAATATAAACGTAAAACTCACTATTCTAAAAGTGTTCTTGGCTGTGTCAATAAAAAAAAGGAAGAATTCGTACGCCTAAGTGTTTTAAGTAAAGAACTTCACTTGCAAACAATAATCAAAGCTCGGAAGAAAGGGTTGTGTGTGGGTGAAGGCGTGTGGTTGTGCCTGGTTGTCAAGGCTGAAAAGGTATGGGTTTTCTTCTCTCTTAGTCTCTTTCCCAAGAGTCCCCTACGGTTCAGTTCAAAGTCTAATCGAAAAACTAAGGTTGTCCCCCATTGCATGCCCCTGTCATTAGATCCTATGAACGAATTGATGCATGCGTTGGTATGACTTCTGGTAGATAATTTTAGGAATGATTGTGGTTGTGTGTAATGTATGTTAGGGGATGTTTATGGTTTGTTATGTACTTCCGAATGTTGAATGTCATATGTGCACAAAATGTGTCATTTTCCGTAATTGTATTGTTACTGTTAACTTGAAGAAAATGGTGAATCATGTGTTATGCAATGTTGTGTGTTTAACATGCAAAAGAAATCATGATGTTCATGAATAAGAAAGTGAAAGTAAAGTCCTTAATGAATTGGTCAAAAGTATATGTAAAACTGTGAGTTAAATGCCTAGGCTAAATGTAAAAAAGTGAATTAAAACTTTATGTTAAATGAATACGGTTTTGGCTAGTCACTAATATATATGAAGAGGAATAGTTGCTGCCATTTAGAGTGAATCTCGAAATTCTTAAGGTCCTAATACTAAGATATTAAGCCTTAAAATAAAAGAAAAGAAAATAGGGTGAGAGAGGGGATTCGAACTTGGGCAGGTTGAAAGAAGCTAGGAATTAAAAGAAAAAGAAAATTGTGAGGGAAGGGGGATTCGAACTTGGCTCCTTGGCCAAGGGTGTGAGATACATAAATCTCACACCAAAATAAAGTAATAAAAGATGAGGCCACTGGGATTCGACCCCAGATCCTCTTGGCCGAATTTAGTAAGACAATTAGCACTCTAAATAATTAAAAATAAGGTGCTGCCCAAGGGATTCAAACATGGGTCCTCTTGGCCGAAATTGGGAGACACATAAGTCTCACATATAATGAAATAAAATGCAGCCACTAGGGATTGAACTTGGGTCCCTTGTCTGCATGTGTAAAATGCATAAGTCTTACACAACATATACTTAGATGGTCATGAAACACTTAGTCAATTATGAGTAACCCGAATTTGGTAAGAACATGTTAATGGTAAGATTATTGAATGAACATTCACGTAATGAGGCGAGTATTTATATTATACTATGATGCTAATGAAAACTGTGACAACATGATAAGAGGCTAAGATGAATGGTGAGACAAGTCTCAACCAAGCCTAAGTAAATGTTACCAAACGTACTCAACTATGGGAGTGTAGAATGATGTAGGAGTCAAGTCTCAAGCATATTCCAAAGGAAAGTGTTAAGAATGAATTCATAGTTAATATGTAAAGAAAAGAGTGACTACATGATGATAGGCTAGTGCAAGTGAGACAAGCTGCTTCTACGCCTAAAAAGTAATGTCAATAAATGCAATTTCTAAGAGAGCATATCTATGTTAACCGATGAACAAATAATAAAAGGTGAGTAAAGATGGAATGAGAATATGTTAAGAAAGAACAGGGCCGCACCACAATATGAGGCTAGTGCAAGTGAGACAAGCTGTACCTACGCCAATATAAGGTCACCAAAAGTACTCACCTAAGAGAGTGTTGAATATTAAGATACAAGTCTCAATCACACTCTATATGTAAGTGTAAGGACAATTCACACTTAATACGTAAAGAAGAGATGAGAAATCATTTAATGAGCTATGACTACCTCATGCTAGAAGCAAGCTTCGATGATGTATGAGTTGAATGTAAAAAGGAACTTTAAACGGAGCACCGATAGGCTAGTTATGAGTGGTGATGCCTTCTTTCGGGAAGGGCGGAGGTTCACATAAATCTTGTGAGATGAGACTGTCCACCAAGGTGGGTATGGGTCTCCTAAATCTCCTAGTCTTTGAACTATGTTGCCAACCTAGGGAACTAGCTTGGCTCGAACCCATAAAGCTAGCATGTTTTGGTTTCACTTTGGCCAGTGACTCCACCTCTTTTCGGTGTGGGGAAGACACTAGTTTTAATGAGCTCACATGATCTATGTCGGTTAAAGTTGAAGTTCCTCAAAGTATGAAAGATAATGAAATGAACGATACCGAAGGTGTTTGTGCAAGACAATTAGGAGGTTAGACCGGACTCAAGTATTGACATTAGGTCATTCTTGGTCATTGCACTTCATGATCCCGATGAGAGTCTTAAACTTCATCTTAGGTATAGCTGGTGCTTACACCAGCCTATGAATGAAATAAATAAATAATGTGAAGTACAAATGAACGAATGAAGCAAGCTCTGTGTTTGCTAAAGGAGACCCTCAGATTGAGATCCCATATGTTGGGCCCTCACTTGAGATGTCTTAATGCAACGTCCATGATTCCAAGGTCTCATGGAAATGAAATGTATACTATATGAAACATGAAATGTATATTATGTGAACCTATGTGTGTATGATGTGTGATATATTAATGGCATGACCTTTCTAATACGAAATAGTCAAAGTCAAGAGACTTGACCTTCTAAGAAAGCATGTTGATTAGGAAGAGCCATTCTTGTTCATGCATTACCGTTATATGTTGTTGTATGTACCCATACTTAGTACAAGTGTGTACTAATTCCATACAATATTACTATTTTAGGTGCAGGCTCAGGTGAACATTGAGGGTATCATTGCAGATGTTCGGATTCAGAGATTTCATCCGGACTTGGTAGGTCCTCATGCATTCGAGGATGCCTGCCTTTATATTTCTTGCTTAGTAGTAGGTTTGAACTAGTGGAGTAGGTTCCACTAGTGTTTCTTTCTTATTTTATTCTGACGCTTGTAATGATGCCATTTTGGCAAGTATTACTCATGACATGAGATTCCATTTCTTTCAAGCTGCATGATCTTATAATTAGATGGTTGATGTATGAGCAATGAACTTTCATAAAGATATGTGTTTATGAAGTCTATGTATACTTCAACTATAAACAAAAAGTTTTAAATTTTCTGCTAAATTAACTGTATGAATGTTATGAATGCAAGAAGAGGCTTGTCTGCGACCTCTGAGAGGTCAACGACACCGTTTGCGATTCGGATTCTAGAATCTAGGTCGTGACATCACCTACGGATGGCATCGACGCCCAGTAGGCTTATCGATGCCCCGTGGGTGGGAGGCGTAGGTGAGGAATTAGCCTTGTGAGATTAGCTCTCAAAGGCAAATATCTGAACCCAAGGATGGCCCGTCAAGGGACCAACGCCCCGTCGATGGGCAACCATCGATGGTGGTTGCAACTGCTCTCTGGTTCACAGTTAAGTGTAGGGGTGAATTGGGAAATTCACCCCACATCTAAATAAATAAATGAGCGGTTTACTAAGGTTATTTTGGGTATTATAAATATTTTTATAAGTCTAAAACACCTAGATGAATTCATTATTCCATATCAAAACTCAAAATCTCTAAGAAACTCTATAGAACTCCATTGGAGCCAAAACTCAAGATAGAGTTTGGATTGACGATTCTTGGTGATTTCTCCATCAATTATTCATCAAATTCGTGGTCTAGAATCAATTGAGATATGGTTCTTCATTCTTGAATCTCTTTTCTTCAAGGAACCAAACTTTAAAAAGATTTCCAAAGTCTCTCAAAGATGAACTTGTCCTACTTTGTAATCTAGCCATGGGTTCTTGCATAAAACATTTTGAATCATTTTATATTGATTGAATTGGTGTTAGTTTGATGATTTTAACCTAAGAACTCTATGAATCTATGCAATTCATGCAACCCTAGATTTGACTACTTTGTGGGTGATTTGATTATGTCTTAATGCTATTGAATTCTTATGTAGTTTGATTAGGGCTATTGAATTATGATTGAATTATGTTATAATTGCTAGTAATCTGCCCTAAATTTATAAATTCATGTTGTATTATCTTTGATTCATTGTATATTGTAATTGTTGACTATGGCCATTGGTACGGGCCTTTGAGTATTGTGTTGGATAAATTGTCTATGGATTGAAGTTGTGAGGTTGGATTCATGGTATGTTGATCTAACTTTATCTATATTGTTTAGTATAGTCCTTAGATAATAATGATGTTTGGTATGGTCCACTTATGGTGGCGGTGCTTGTGTGCTATACTTGTGACTAATGTGGCCTTGTCGGCATTGCTTATGAATTGAGAAACAATGTGGCCTCGTCGACATTACTTTATGTATTATGGCTTTATAATATTATAACTTGATTATGTGAATATCATGAATGTATTTGGTAACTTATTTGTTTATGTGGAGTCAAAGCATGAGTTCTTCTAGTTGATGATATGTGTCTCTAGTAGACTATAGTGTAGTCATTATATGAATTACTTTAAGTTGAAGTATGATGATTCTTAATAGATTGTATGATAATTGTGACACTTCAATTGATGATATTATAGTGCTGACTGGGTTACCTATATATGATGTTGGTTATGCCTATGTGCTTCTAGAATGATATGCTATATGTGAAGTATGTGTGTCTTGCTTTTGTAGACTTGTTTCCCTTACTTGATACATGTAGTGTTACTCCCTAAAAATGAAATAGGTCAAGCTAGAGCATCGCATGTGTTTCATAAGTTAATAATGTATTAAAATATTATATTTTAGCATTAGAAGTCAGTTCGTAAAGTTTGGCAGCATTTGGAAGTCAAACGCCCAAGACGTCCGAAAACTAGTCGAAGTTGAACTAGTGTGTTGTAGTTTTTGTAGTGAAGTTTTGCGGGATGGTTTGAGAGTGAAATTGAGTGTCAATGGTTCCTATGCGTAGAGTGACATGTAAAGGGTCGAAACATCCAAGAATGACGCCCCGAAGACCACCCTAAGGGTCCTCGAGGAGGACTCAAACATTGGACAAAGCTGCCCAAGGCAGCGTGCACGAGGGAGAATCTGAAGCCCACCTCGCGAAGCACCTGTAGCATGAGGTCTACTTCCTCAAAATGTTGAGAGGAAAAATTTGGATCTTGCCTCGCGACGCGCATCCAACTCCCAAATTTGGCCGCGATGTTTTTAAGTCAAATTTCAAGTTGGAAAAGGGTTGAAATGGTGTGGGGGTATTTTGGTAACTTTGAGGATCATTTGTGGACTGATTTAGGTCATTTTAAAACTCATTTATCCCATCATTTCCAACTCTAAATAGACGAAGTTATATGTGTATTGTGAGAATGGCCTTGAAGGCATGATATGTGAAGTGAAGTAATAATTTCTATATGTATATGCATGGTATGTGTTGAATGTTGATATGAGTATCTTGAAGGGTTTATGTCTAAATGAAGTATGCATTTGATATGTGAAGTATGATAATGTGTGAATTGTGATAAATGTGATTTGAGCATGTCGAGAAGTCAATGTTATGAATAGTAGTCATTATGTGAAAGGTGTGCTCACATGTGCTCACACACACACTTGAATGCATGAATGAAGTCAATGAATGAAAATGGGGGATTGTAGGGTGGACACTCTTCGTGAGTAGAGATGAAGTGTCTAGACCATCCCTACTATTCCTAAGTATGAAAAAGGGGGATTTTGGGGTGAAAACTCTTCGTGAGTAGAGATGAAGTGTTTAATAGCAACCTCACTATTCGCAATGAGTTTTCCAAGATAGGTTGGAGGTTGGATACCCGTCGTGAGTTGAGATGGGTTGTTCAATAGTTATCTCCTAACCTATAGTCAATGAATGTTTAAGACTCCGTGGGGGATTTATGCTTAGCACCGAGAGGATTTGAAGAATGGTTGGGTACACTTTGTGAGTAGAGATGTTGTATCAAATGTACCTCTTGAGATGGGTGCTCCTCGTTAGTATAGAGTGAGTTACTTAGTAGCAATCTTCTTATCCCTTAACTATGCGCCCGCGTAGGTGTATCTATTGGAGAACCCATGTAAAGTCTAAAGATTATGACCCTACCTTAGGCAAGTAGGGATCCCTCATCCGGTAAAGGTAGTATCGGGATTCCATGTCAAGCTCTCATGGTCTATGTCGGTTAACACTATCCCCCACAAAATAATGTAAAGAACTAAGTCTTCTTAAGGGTGTACTACTTAGTGTAGGTGGTAGAATGGGACTCTACTTACCCATTGCACAAGTATACATTTGGAGGGAGTCTTGGTGTGTCGTTACACGAAATGTATGAATGGGTCATGATATGTTGTAAGAGAAAGTAGCGTAATTTTATGTCTAATGTTAAGAAAGCATGTTAAAGTTATGTCTTGTATGATAAAACTTATGAATGATGAATGTGGTGTATCTAATCTCATGGAATCCTCAAGGGGAACATAGTGGGGGTATTAGTATGGGATGCTACTCTCACATTGCACTTTGTGTGACTTGTAAGTCCACTTGAGAGGGGTACTTATGTAAAGTTCTTAAATGCAAGTATGTTTCTCTAGTGTCTTTAGTATGGAGTGTTGATTTGTAAATGAAATGAAGTAAGCCTATCCCTAGTAGTCTTAAGGATATCTTGAGTAGGTATTGAGGAGGTTGTATGGTCGATCTCCTTATGTCTTACTTAGGGGAGCCTTAGGACCACTTAGGATAGGAGTAGTCCATGTGTAATTTTGGGTTCACTGTAAGTATTCTCTTATGTTAAGAAAAATGGAAGTTTCACCTCAGTTTAATGATGACTTTATGATGTTTTGTAACTTAATTCATGAAGGATTTTACCAAAATAGCATGACTTGTATTTTTCCTCTAAATTGTCCATTTTTGCATGATTTAATGTCATACTTAGTACATTGTTTGTACTAACCCCATACTTTTCTATACTCTATAAGTATAGGTTGCAAGCGTATTGAAGGTTAGAAGGCAAGCTTGGGAATCGACTCTCTCAAGACTAAGTATGTCCTCATATATTCGAGGGAATAGTCTATGTTTCTTTAGTTTCTTCTTTTAAGACTTGTTAAGACTTAATATGTATTCTCTTTCAATGTAAAGGGCCGTGTCCCTAAGATAATTATGTCGTGTCTTTAAGTTGGCTTGTGACGATGAGACTATCCTTAGTATTTATAAAAGATGTTTTCCTTATTATTATTTATCGTGAGAAGTTTAAATTTCCGCAATACTTTTCATGTCTTATGCAATGAATGATATATAAGAGGCTAGTACAAGACCTTCGAAAGGTCAAGTACGCTTTGTTCCGACTCAAGAGTACTCCTTTCTTCTAGGGTGTACTCGCAGGTCGTAACATGTAGAATGTGAATATGAGTTCTTAGCTTAGTATGCTAAAGCTTCTTAGTCTTGTATGTGTGATTGACATGTGACCTTGAACATTGTTAAGAAGGTCCTTTATGTGGAACCTTCAACCTAGTTGGAAGGTTATGATATCCTTGAAGTTGAAAGACGTAATGGTATCCTTCTTGTGTGAATGGTGGACTTATGGTTGATTGGATGGAACGGCATGAAATCATCCTTAGGAAGATCATTGAGTTATCCTCTTAACCATTGTAAGGCAACCATAGGGTACCTCTTTGTTATGGTGTTATGATTTGATTGTGAACTCGATATGAAACCTCTTCATATACTTCTTTATTGAACTACTCTATGAGAACAAAGGCTAGCACCGAGTGAGTATGCTTGGGAAGTAGCTCTATTTGAAATATGAGAATGGAGAACAAAGAATCCTTTGATATTCCTTAACCATGTGCCTACATGGGATGTGTCCTAGTTCTACCATTGGCAAGTAAAACACCCTTTATCGGAGTAGGGTTGACTCCGGATTCCATGCATAGCTATCATGGTCTATGTCATTTATTGCCTATTCTCATAATATGGGATATCTACTAGTGTTGGAGGAGTTCTATAAAGTTTAGGTGGTGGTATGGGACGCTATCTAGACGTTGCACGATGTCTTTGAAGATGTTAGTGAGTGAGTCCCTAGGTCTTCTCCAATACCATTACTTGAATTTCCTTATATGTTGAATGTCTCTTAAGTGAACTAGTAAAGATAATGACTTAAGTTAGAAAGCATGTAAATAAATAAGTACTTACCTAGAGTAGTTTAAGGGTTGCCTAGTTAAGGTGTGAAGGGGGCATAATAATGGTCTCCTCGTGTCTTACCTAGGGAAGTCTTAAGAATGACTCTAGATAGGAAAGTAAATTGATAAAGTAGACATGATCTAAACTTAGGTAGTCTTAAGGATTATTTAGGTAATCTTGGAGAGGGGGTATGGGCGTTCTATTCTTGAATTACTTAAGTAAGTCTTTTGATAACCTTTGGGAGGAGAATATCATATTATATATATATATATATATATATATATATATATATATATATATATATATATATATATATATATATGTTATTGTATGAAGTGATAATGATCTTGTCCTAGGTAGTCTAAAGGATCTCTTAGGTGTGTGTGAAGGAATTGTATGGGCGGTCACTTCATAAGTCACTCAAGTGAGCCTCAGAATCACCTTTGATAGGAGGATATCATGTTTATGTTTTTTGTAAGTGTTAGTGATGAGATATTGTGAAATGTGAATTATAGGTGAACTTACAGTGAAGTCACTGTAAGCTTACTGTAAGGTCACTGTAAGATGTGATAAATTAATAAATAAAAATTACATATAACTTGTATTGTATTCTAAATGTGATATTTGGTATTTAAATGTGATTCTTATACTTTTGATATGATGTTTTAATCAAAAAGATCATATTTCTCATAAATGTCCGTTTCTCATGATTTTATGCATTATGTCATACTTAGTACATGCATTTTACTAATTCCATATATTTTGTTATATCTAGGTGTAGGTGGAAGGTGAGAGGTGTCTTGAAGCAAAACTTGGAATTTAGTAACCGTTCATGCCAAGTTGAAGTATGTCCTCACTTGACTCGAGGGCATAACTATCTTTAGACTTCTTTTTTTCAAAGTATTGTATTAGACTAAGTAATTCTACATTCGTATTGTATGGGTCATGTCCCAAGTATTTTGAGTCTAAGATTGATTGACATATGTTGAGACTTAGCTAGTGTTTTCTATGATTTTAATATGAAAGATGTATAAGATATTTCGTTCAAAAAGTTTTAATTCCGCACTACTTTTCATACACGTATGCAATGAATAATGTCAAAGGGCTTGTACAAGACCTCTGAGAGGTCAAGTACGCCATGTTGCACTCCAAGAGTGCCATATCTTCTAGGATGTACTCTCGGAGTGTGACACTTTATTTCCACCGATATCAATTTTTAATCAAAATGGTTGAAGATTCAAAAAATGTGGAAAGCGAAGCTTCACTTGTATGAAAATTCAGTCAGGTTAACACATTTTACTTAATTGTCTAGAGATTCAACTATATCTTAAGTAAGTATTAATAAAATATTATCAAATTACATACATACTAATAAGTGTTAATAAACTAACGATATATTTGAATGTACATTGATCAGCTTGTACATTTTTTTCAAATGGATAACAGAATATGTAAGTGTGAAAGCTTACATTGAATCAATAATTATATAATAATATATTCATATTATACTAAATTATATTATTTTAAACAACAATATATAGGTTTACGATGAATACTCAAATGTAGAACATTTGCAATTAGTGAAAGAAGTTGCACTTGGACCTGAATGTCAAATTCAGACAATGAATAAGTATTGTGTCAATGGTTTTAAGTTTTAAATTGAAGAAGTTTCTAGGAGTAAGAAAACAAATAATAGCGGTGTCTTCCTACAAGGCGATGTTGATGGTACTAACTAAATTATTGAATATTATTGTGTCATTCATGAGATTATTGAAGTAAGATATTCAAGTTGGCCAAAAAAGAAAATTATATTATTCGGTATACGTGATTTGACTCATCACACAAATTAACATTTTTACGAATGTCAAAGTACTATTTCCAGTTCAAGTTCCAACGATCGTTAGTAAGTATATAATCCAACCAAATGGAGTGGGATCATTCCCAGAGGGAGTGGTTTTGAGAATCAACAGCCAAGTATGAATATGTTCAAATCAATCATAACTAAAAACATTTGTGAATAAAAACAATAATTCAATTTTAGGGTGACACAAGTGTCAAATATCAAGGTGTGTGTGTGTATTCATCTAACAACTAAAAACAACAAATAACACAAAAATATGAATAGAGACGGGATTTATGGAATGTGATAGGATTATGAGCTAAGATAGACAACTAGGTAATTGCAATTCATAGTGAGTTTGTTGTAAATCGGTGATTAAGCTAGACTTTAGTGGGATAAACTCTCTGTCGAGCAATTTATCCCGAATCAAATTGGTTTTCCCGAACACCAATAAGCATCAATTAATAACAGTCTCCTCTTTAGTACATTTACTCTCTCGACTGAATGTGTGAAAAAGGATTTAGGATTCACTCTCTCGATCTGAACCCATGAAAACCCAACACCCACAGACCATCAATTCAGAAATCTTGGTTTTCGAACCTTTCTCTCGAACAAGCCAAAAACATGGAGGTAAAGTTGCATTTGCAACTACAACCCTTTATATTAATCCACAATTATTGATTGAAATCACTTTAAAACAACATTTAGACTATCATAGCAATACCCAGCAGCTAAATCAACCCATAATCACATAATCACACCCAAGAATTGAAGTTTTAGCTAGACATAGTAAAAAGATAGAAATCGTTACCGAAATGTGTTTCCATCAACTTGGTACGATTAATATTGTCTTTATACAAGTCTAAGATGAAGAATCTTCAACACCCACTTCCCATTTCTTGGAATTGGATCTTCAAAGCTAAGGAAAAATGTCTCCAAAAACTCAGTTCTAAGACTCAAACTTCAAAAATTGAATAATATTATGATTCTACAAAGAGTTGGATACTAAGAGAAAATTTTAAACTAGTATTTATAGTCATCAAAAAGTGTGTTGTGAAGGACCGTTTGGCAGAAAAAGTCGAGATCGCTGATCTACTCAGAGATCCGTCATTTGGTCAATTCCATCGCCTTTTTCTGCTTTTGCCTTTAGCATCTCTGAGTGATGTAACTTTGGGCGATAAGGCACTGCATCGTGGAAGCACTCGGCGAATCGCCGACTGCTCCTTTCTATCACCGACTTGATTTTATCCTTCAGGACTTGGCACACTAGAACATTAGGCAAGACCATGGCCATTCAACGACTCACCCAATGGTTTAGGCAATCCTCAAGCCTTCTTTTCTTCGTTCCTTTAGCTGTCTTGTTCCTTTTTGCTCATTAGAGTCCATGCTTTGTTCCTCAATCGAAATACATGAAACTCAAGGATTTACATCAATTATTCGAACAAAATATGTCATGACCGGAATCTAGACCCCAGACGAGACCGGCATCGTTGACCTCTCAGAGGTCGCAGACAAGACTACATACGTCATTCTTACTTCATCTAGATTAATTTTAGCGGAAAATTTGAACTTTTTGTTTTCTTATTTCATACTAAACATTTTAAACTTAACACCATGGGCGTTCACAAATCAACCATCTAATATAGAGATAATCAAATGAAAGAAACAGTTCATAATTGCATTAAACGTATTTTTGCCAAAACGGCACCAATACAAAGTCTGAAATGAAAGTGGAAAGAAACACTAGTGGAACATGCTCCACTAGCTAAAGCCTACATCTAAGCTAGATAATAACAGTAGATATCCTCGAAATCATGAGGGCCTACCAAGTCCGGATGAAAGCTCCACGTCCGGATAGATGCAACGTCAACCTGTAAGCTCTAGCGTCCACCTGTGCCTGCATCTAAAAATATAGAGTTGTATGGGATTAGTACACACTTGTACTATGTATGGGTATATGCAAGCAGACACCAAGGACATGCATGAGCAAGAATAGCTCTTTCCTAAAAACATGATTATGGAAAGTACAGTCAGTGGACTTGCCAAATTGGGATTAGGAAAGTTAGTGAACTTTCCAAATTTGGATTAGGAAAGTCAGTGAGCTTTCCAAATTTGGGTTACGAAAGTCAGTGAGCTTTCCAAATTTGGATTAGGAAATTCATGCCATGAGAGTAACATGCATCATCATACTTATCATATTGCACACAACACATAACATCTTACACATAGCACATATCATATTGCATATAGCACATAACATCTTTTATAACATTCATTCATATGCCATGAGACCTTGGAATCATGGACTTGACATTAAGACTTTCCAAAATGAGGGCTCAACATATGGGACCTCAACTAGGGAGTCTTCATTAGCAAACACAGAGTCTGCTTCATTCATTCATACGTACTTCATTTCATTTCTTTCATAGGCTAGTGTGAACACCAGCTATACCTAGGATGTAGTTTAAGACTTTCATCGTGTTTGATGTGCAATGATTAAGAATAACCTAGCGTTATTACTTGAGTCTAGCTCACCTCTTGATTATCCTATCCTAACACCTTTGGTATCATTCATTTCATTATGTGTATCATTTGAGTCTGGACTCATTCATTCATTGGGAACTTTGACTTTAACCGACGTAGATCATGTGAGCATCATGAAATCCAGTGTCTCCCCCACACCGAAAAGAGGTGGAATCACCGGCCAAAGTGACCCAAAACATGCTAGCGTACATGGGAATTGAACCCCGCCAGATCCCTATATTGGCAGTATAGGTTCGAAGACTAGGAGATATAAGGAGACCCATACCCGGCATGCCGGACAGTCTCATCTCATGAGAGTTATGTGAACCTCCACCCTTCCCTAAAGAAGGCATCACCGCTCATAGCTAGTCTATCGATGCTCAGTATAAAGTTCCATTACATTCAACTCATACATCATGGAAGCTGGCTTCTAGTATGAGGACATCATAGCTCAATAGATGATTTCTCATATCATCATTAATATTAAGTGTGTTAATCTCAATACTTTCATTAGAGTGTTCATAGAGACTGGTCTCTTCATTAACTTTACACTCTCATAGGTGAGTACGTTTTGGTAACATTTACTTAGGCTCATTTGAGATTGTTCTCATCTTTTACATTAGCCTCATATCATGTTGTCACCACATTCATTAACATTAGCACATTTGCTCTTCATAATTACTCACCCCATTTTACGTGAATGTTCATTTCATCATATCCCAATGCACTTGGCCATTTGTGTGTGTCACACTCTTACTTAACCCTTCTAGGGTTTCATCGTTTCATTACATAATAATCATTTCATCGTATGCCAATGCTCTTGGCCATTTAGTGTATTTCACACTCGTACTTAACCCTTCTAGGGTTACATTATTTCATTACATACATCTTAGGTTCACTTATTTTTAAACGTATGCTAGACTTATGGGTCTATACATACAAGCCACGAGGCTTCATTCATAGTTCGTTAAGTAACTCATATCTTCCTAATATTATGTAGTACAAGACTTATGCATCTTGTATGTATGCCAAGATCTCGATTTCGATCTAAGTAGGTAGCATTATTCTTGAACATTTAACTCACGTATGACTTATGTATCAATACAGAATTTGGGCCAGGGAACCCAAGTTCGAATCCCTTGGACAATACTTACATTTTTCCTTGATTTTATTTTTAGTCCACATGACATTGGGACCCTAGATCGAGCCCCAACATCAACATTCCCTCTTTATTTTTCTCCTTGGAATCTCCTCTTATTTGGCCGAGGGGTTGTGGGATCGAACCCCCACAACCCCTTTTATTTTTTTCATTTAATTCTCCTTGTCCAATTCGCAAAGACCATGAGGTTGTGGGATCAAACCCCCACAACCTCTCTTTATTTTTCTTTTATTTCGCAGCCTGCCTAGAGTCGTGGGTTCAATTCCCACGCCTCACAATTCTTTTATCTATATTTTTCTCTTAACTCCCTTCATTGCCTTGAGGTCGTGGGTTCGATTCCCACGCCTCATCTTTCTTTTCTTTTTCTTTTCCCTTTCTCCTTTACTCTCCTTCACAGCTTTGAGGTCGTGGGTTCGATTCCCACGCCTCACATTTCTTTTCTTTTATTTTTCCTTTACTTCCACTCGCTGCCTGGAGGTCGTGGGTTCGATTCCCACGCCTCCCATTTTATTTTATTAATTTTTGTACTTTACATTTTCAGCCAGCAGACCCAATATCGATTCCCCTTGACCCCATTTATTTTTTTTTTGCGATTCTAAGGCGTTACACGGGTGAGGTCAAAGGTTCGAATCCTGGTGGCCTCATCCCTTTACACTCAAATAAATTTCCAGATTTATTCATCATTATTTAGCCTAAACCAAACTTGTAAGTTTGCTGGAAATTTAGTCATTTTTTAGCTCATTTTCACCAACACTTTCACTTGAACTTTTAGGGAAATTCATAGATCATATATTACGTTTTGGGGTGCATTTTTCATAAATTCTTTTAGCCAAAATATTGGTACTCAAATTAGCCACACTTTCATTTTAATGAACATCACGATTTACATAGGTTTATGCACGTAAAATGACAACCATAACATTATCAAATTTGGAGCCTTAACCCGAGAACCTTAGTTACTGTAACATGTTTGCACACACACACTTGCACATAATTTAGAATACATGATTGTCTTTCATACGATTTCAAGTACACAAACATAATCATATTCATCAAGAAAACATAACATACACCTAAATCTACCAGCAATCATACCTAACCTACGATTCATTGGGAGCTAGTGACAGGGGCATGCAAAAGAGGGAACAATCCTAGTTTTCGGACTGAATAATCTGAACCTTAAGGGGTCTCTTGGGAAAGGGACCAAGAGAGAAGAGAACCCATACCTTTTTGACGTTAAACCCTCGACTTTCTGCCCAAAAACTCCACCCAAGATCACGTCGAAGCCTCGTCAATGTCAACTCCACTCGAATGACAACCTCCCTTAGCCTAGTGTGCGATTAACGTTTGTTTTCTTGTGATTTCGTGTGAGTTCTTCAAGTGTGAAGAACTTGCTTTATTTTTCTGCTATTGACTCTTATTTTGGCAGAGAGAATACGTGAGAAAGAAGAAGAGAGATTGAGCGTGAGAGTTGAGAGATAAACGTGAGAGAGTGGGAGTTGTAGGAGGCTTAGGAGTCTAGTTTTAGGACTTAGTCAATAGGGTTTTGTTTATTTAATAAAAATATGATTTTTATTTTATTTTAAATCATCTAATGAATAATAATTGTCAATTAATTACATTAATTCAATAGCTTAAATAAAAATCACTTTAATTCATTGCTTCCACCTAGGTTCAAACCCGGGTGGAGCAAGACTTTACTTCAAGAGCCCAATTTCGTCCCTCTCTCCCCAAATTGCCCCTCCACCTTATTAATTAAATAATTAATTATATATTTAGGGTAATTACGATACTACCCTTAGCTAGGAAAAAGACCATTTTACCCCTAGATCCTTCAAACCTAAGATTTCCCCTTTTTAAGTTCGGTAAAGACTCCTTCGAGTAAATCTTCGTATTCGAGAACCCTACATGGTTGGACCCAACCTTTCCAAGCTCAACTAACTCCCCAAGTTAGTTGGATTGGCTGTAGCAAGGGTTCCGAGGTCTGGTTCTACACGCATCAATCCGTGTGAACCCTGGTCTAATCGTAGGCATTCTAGACACATTAAGCATTACTTATCTTATCCATTTTTAGGGTTGTTACAAAATATTTATTTGAGGACACTAAATCTATGAAAAATAAAACCCTAAATGAGTACAAATTGTGGACTCATCAGCACCCCTAACTTAAGCTTTTGTTTGTCCTCAAGTAAAACTCAAGCTCAGCAGTTCAAAAAGGATGTCTCAAACAGTGATACACAAGATACAATAATTAATGCACACAAGAAGACTCAACTTACTAATGCAAGGATCAATTGTACACTCAAAGATTCAAGTTGTGACTCACCATTATCAAAGAATCTCAAGCCCGCTATACTTGCTTCACATGCAATTTCAAGCTCAACAATGGTGTCCAAATGCCCTCATACAATAGATGATTCTATATACATACACAATGGTTTGAAATTTAAATCTCTAGAATCACATGCAACGCTCACACTCATAAAGATGAACACAATGCATGACTTCGTCCACAAGTCTTCTTGTATTTTCCAATCAACCTTTGTTTCAGCTCACTCGGGATTAAAAAGGTCTTTTCAAGGTTTGTAATGGGGTTGAGTGCAAAGAAATGGTCATTTATGCTCAGTAACTTTTATCATCATGAAATATGGTGCGAACACCTCTTTCTTTCCTTTTCTTCATCAATTTCATTCGTGCTTACATGTTACCCCATTATTAATCTTTCATGGACTTGAAAACCTCTTTTTTTTCATTTTCACAACTTTATTCCACAACTTTTTAATTCCTTTTTCTTTTCTTGTTCTTCTTCTCTCTCTTTTTTATGGAGGGGTTCTATTTTTCTCAAAATTTTAGGTAAAGGGGGACTTCTTTGCACTTCTTGATTTACCTTCTCTTTTCACCACACTCCAATTTAGTCTTTTGGCCTAAGTTTGTTATTCTAATAAACCACAAATCATAAGGATTATGGGTAATAGATCAAGAAAGCTTATATTTTCATCATGTTTCTTCAAATAAAAGGTCACGACTCAAGGGGTGTTCAAGCAAGGTTCACATACTCACAAGGTAGGCCACAAAAAGAGGTATAATGTCAAATTTGCTCACACTATTTAGAGTTCCCTAAGGTTATCTCAAGATATTACATCACTTAGTTAACCGGACCAACGGGGCAAACTTTAGGTGTCATTATACATGGTTAATGGTAAGCTCATCACACAAGACACGACACCAATGTCAAGAGACTCAATTCAATATTTGGCTAGGCACAACAAGATGCAAAGAGTTCACATATTGCCTATGCAACATCATTTGGACTCATCGTAGCCGCACATTCATTTTTGTTCGATTATGAGCACTATTCAAGTCATTGGTATTGATCAAGACCAATACTCAAATTGGCAAAAGAACATAAACATTCAAACACAAACAAGAGATCGCAAAACTTTTCGAAAAGATCAAAATCATTTACAATTAAAACAGGAGTCACAAGCTCAATCATCTGCAAAATAGTATAAAACACAAAAAAGCTCAAAACCCAAATATATAAACCAAACCAATATTCGCAAGAGGTCACAAACGGTAGGCCTCACCCCACCGTAGATAAAAAATATTTTTCCTCAAATGCATATAAAAATATCCATAAGTGAAAGTAATGTAAGAAAGAGAGGGAGGTAAAGAGGGGATCCTGTCTACACAGTCCCTCCATCTGTCTGGGCATCAGTGCCCGGGATCACCTCATAAGGGACAATAGTTATACTAGAGGCTTCAAAGGGTGGATATTCTAGAAAGGTCTCCATAACTGCATAAATTCCTAGGGCCCATAAAGGAATAGAGCGATCTCGGGGTGTAGTCTTCTTGTTAGAAATAGGCCTTTTGTCCTTGCCTTTCTCTTTTCCGGCAGATGTGCGCAGTTTGGTTTCTTGAGCCCTTGATGCAACTGCATCCTCATTTATTTTAATCCCCTTAGCCTTCCCTTGGGTTTGTAGGTTTCTCCCAACAACTTTTGATCTAGCCATGTCTGTAAAATGTTAGGAAAAAATTGAAATCATTCAAACAATCAGCACAGAAAATCAATTTGGCGAGCGAAATCGGGCTCGCCAAAAGGATTGGCTCTAAATTTTTAACAAATCAGTGATTGGAAGAGCCTTTCGGCGAGTCACCAACAGCTTTCGACGAGCTAGGTATAGCCTGCCATTATAGTGCAGAAAGGTTTCAGGGGTGCAGACAAAAGGTAAATAAGAGAACTTTCTGCGAGTTGCCGAGTGCCTTCGGCGACCTCAGTCTTCTCACCAAAAGTTACAGAATCCAAAAAAGTAAAGCATAAACTTAAAGGCAAAATGGGGAATTTCGGTGAACCGCCTAGTGGTTCGGCGAGCTCGATCCAGCTCACCAAATGACACAACGTGCCTACTTTCAACCCAACTTCTCAAATTTAACTTCGCAACCCCCGAAAACAAAATCAAAAGCATGCACGACTCAAATTAAGACTAGACCCATAGCACCCATCACCCTAAGATACTCAGAATTCTCCCATTTTTCCTAAATTTGGCTAATTAACGACTTTCACCCATAAGAATGGTGTAACCCACTCTATTATCGGGCAAATGATGTCGTTTTGCCCAAATCCAGTCCACTCTTCACCAAATCAAACTAAAAAACAAGCAAGCACAACCCGACAAGATTTAATTCATTTTAAAGTGCAAAACTATGGAATCTATCATTTATGGAAATACGGGCAAGATTTTCGAATAAAATAGGCACATGCAGAACAAATAAGATCAGAGTGGCCCAACACACATAAACACAATAACATCATTTACAAATGAGTACAAGATCAGAATATAAACTCGGAGTTTGGAAACCAGACTTTTATGCCAAATACGATAGATTGAAATGCTAGGCGACAAAGAAATCCAAATCAGAGCACAAATCAATGACTAAAATACTAGAGAAAGGCAAAATCTATAAACTAGAGTGTGAGTGTGAGTCTGGGAAGATTAAAAGTGAGAGAAAGTGAAAGAATTTGAAATAAAACCTTTGGCCTTTTAAAAGTCGTCCAGTTCTCGCACATTCGACGACATTAGTCGTGCTCGCCGAACCACTCTGGGACACGCCGAGTAGTCACTTACCGCGCTGAATTTTACTGGACCTTCAGTTAATGTTGGGGTACAAATGGTGGTATACATTGGGATCGCTGAGCTCTTCGATGATTTGTCACAAATTTCTTAGGCTCGTCATGTTTTACAAAACCCGATTTCAAATTATCTTGGGTCAAATAGTGGTTCAAGTCGGGCACGCCGATGTCTTCGTCGATATACCGAGTGGGAAATTTGCTCGCCAACCTGTACTTTATAAACAT
Source organism: Solanum sitiens (assembly GCA_016801875.1). Lineage (NCBI taxonomy): Eukaryota > Viridiplantae > Streptophyta > Magnoliopsida > Solanales > Solanaceae > Solanum > Solanum sitiens. The sequence goes on from JABWTJ010000342.1 coordinate 690,139, forward strand.
TTTACACACTTCATCATGCACAAACAACACACCATTATTTACCAAAACAAAAATAAAGCAGTAAAAGGTCTAGGGTTGCCTCCCAAGCAGTTCCTTAGTTAACGTCGCAGGATGGCGTAAGTCCACCTTCAAACCTCATTCTTTGGGTTGACCATAGTGTCACTAGGCAACTCCCCTTATTGTCTCGTGTTTATATGAGACGAGATATGACCCACTTGGGTCTCCAATTGTGTGATCGATACTGAATGAGAGGTAACGGTCTAGTTAAGGGTTAACTCGTCTTCTTTCATTTCTTTCAAAATCTTGTCTGAACAATTAACTTTGTTATGGATACGAGAAAGCACATCCTCAGACCACCCACCTTCCAAATCCTATGGCTTTTTGTGCTCATAGGGAGGCACATACCTATCCTTATCCCCGTCCTTCTGATTTGGATTTTGGTTTCTCCATTCTCAATATATATTTCCGACCTTCATCCCTATTCCAACCTTGGTTACCACCCTAACTCGGGTAGTTTGAATGATAACCACCACCTTGGTTTGCTAAGAAATTCACCTCCACTGTACAAAGCCTCAAACTTTGCCTCTTCAGGATTAGCACACCCAACAACCACGGCATTGATAGTTCGAGCACCAGCTCCGATAACATTTCTCGACAAAATGTCAAGTTGTGTCATGATCTTGGCCATGTTTTTGTCCCTCTTTTGATATTTCTCCATCTACTCCTTGGTCAGGTTAAATGTAAGAGGAGAGACCTGTCTTCGGATGTGTACCAAGCCCCATTTTTTTAATCATACCATCCAAGAGCTGAGTCGTTACCACATAAAGTTGTTGCATTAAAGCTTCTAGAGAAAGTTGGTCCGCAACACCCTTGTTTAACGTGTGAAGGATCCAGTAAATATGTTGTAGTAATACATTGTGGGGTAAACCATGAGTTGGGCAGTGTAGCACCAACTTTTTGAATCGCATCCGAGTCTCATGAATTGGCTCTCCCTACAAATTATTAAAGCTTAGGATGTTGTCCCGGAGAGGAGTCATCTTCGATGAAGGGAAAAATTGCACTTTAAATACAGTAACCAACTCCTCCCACGAAGAGATTGATTTCACGCGGCAATTCGGCCAGCCATTTGCAAGTTTCTCCCATCAAAGAGAATGGCAATAACCTCAGCCGGACTGATTCTTGGGAGATGTTCTTGAAAGAGAACGATCAACATACATCCCCAAAATTTCTAATATACTTATGGGGATCCTCATGAGGCAAACCACTGAAAAGTCCCTTTAGTTTCTAGAGTTGCAACATAGTACTTGTGATGTGGAACACCACATTCCCTTCAACCGGAGGCAAACGAATGGTACCAATATCGGCCATGAGATAGGATGTCACGACCGGAGAGTATACCCTAGAAGAAATGGTATTCTCAAGTCGTGGCACGGCGTATTCTACCTCTAGGAGGTCTCATACAAGACCTTAGACATCATTCATTGCATATATATATATATATATATACGCAAAGTAGTGCGGAATTAAAACTTTTCACAATATTATCTCAAAATCTTTTTTATAGAAAACAAAGGAAATGCTAAGTCTCTTGTACCCATTTTAGACTCACGAATATCTTGGGTCACATCCCATACATCAACAAATAAAAAATATCTAAGTCTATTACAATGTCTTTGAATAGAAAATCTAAACATAGCTATGTCCTCGAATTAATTGAGGACATACCACAACTTGCTTGAAAGGATGCTAGTTCTATGATTCACTTCAAATGACTCCTCTCAATTGTCATCTAACCTTTAGAGATAAGACAATATATGGAATTAGTACATTAGAATGCACTAAGTATGATGACATGCAATAAAACCATGCTAAAAGGACATTTGTACAAAACATGCTCTTTTATGCTCTTTTGAAGAAAACTTCATAACATAAGTACAAAAACCACTTTCAACATAAACTTCACATATAAGACACATTTCACAATATATCATTAACATTATTGCAAACCATATAAGCATATAAAACTCCTACCAAAGGTTATCCTAAGACTTACTTAAGTAAGACAAGAAGAGATCGCCCATACACCCTCTTCAAGCACACCTAAATAATAGACTACCTAAGATAAGATTATTCCATTTTTAGCATTTAATTCACCACCTAAGGTTACTCAGATTCACTTGAGTAAAACATGAAGAGACCGCCCATACACCCTCTTCAAGCCTACTTAAGCATCCCTCAAAGCTACCCTAGATAGGGATACTTTTATTCAACTTATATTAACCTACATCACAATCATTCATTAAGTCAATTAAGATTCAATTATGCATGTAGAGGAATTCACATAATGGTCTTGGAAAACACCTAGGGAACCTACACCAAGCACCTTCAAAGCCTACTTGTGCCATGTCTAGAATAGCGTATCATTCTACTACCTAAACGTTGTAGAACTTATACAATAGTAGAATGTATCCCACATGATGAGAATAGGCATTAACCGACATAAACCATCCTACTAGGCATGGAATTCGGAGTCTTTCCTACTTCGATGGAGTGTGTTCTACTTGACAAGGATAGAACTAGGACACATCCTATGTAGGCACATGGTTAAGAAATATCAAGGGTTTCTTTGTACTCTAGTTTAAACTTAAGTGGAGTCACTCTCCAGGCATACTCACTCGGTGCTAGACTAAGTTCTCATAGAGTAGTTCAATCACATAAGACATATGACAAGGCAACACTTCTAGCCTTACCTTACCATAATGCCTCTACCAAAGATGGGTCCTCAAGGGCTGCCACTCAATGCTTAATAGCATAGCTCAATGACTTTCTTAGAGATGGTTCCATGCCGTTCCAGCCAACCTACCCCTAAGTCCATCATTCACAAAAGAAGGATACCATTACGACTTTCAACTTCAAGAATATCTCAACCTCCTTTCTAGCTTGAAGGTTCCAAGTTATATGAACCTCTTCACATGTTCAAGGTCATTTACTAGTCATACTTAGAAGGGTAACATCTTAGGTCTACCGATCCTAGACTTTCATTCAACATTCATTCATGCACATACAAGACAAAGGCACTTAAGTCTACTAAGTCAAGATGTTCGTATTCACATACTTAGCATGTATCAAGTAGAAGTACATAGTCTACCATTCAATAAATATGCATGATCATCATATCACATATTCAACAATATTCAAGTATCATGTAGGAACTACTAAGTCAACCTAGCAAGATACACAAACAACATAACTAGAGACATCACCTTAGCCTAGCATGATCACATATTACCAATTAGAAGAACTCATGCTTTCACTTCACACATATACATATATACATAATCATACTTCAAATTGATCAACTATATAAGCTATAACATGATAATATCACAATTCACAATGAAATGCCGACAAGGACATGTTCTTCACAATTATAACACATAAGCACTGTCACCATAAGTGGACCATACCAATCAACACAATTCAATGCCTATACTACACAATATAAGGAGATTAGGTCATCTTACCACTATTCAATCATCAACACCTCCAATCCTTAGTCATTCCAACCTATTCAATTCACAAAGGCTCTTACCAACAGTCATATATACAAATCCAAACCAACAACCAAACCATACAATTGATCTAAAAATATACAACATGAAAATCATCAAATTAAGGCAGCCTATATACAATTGTATCATAATTCATATATATTTCAATAGCACAACGTAATCTACATAAGAATTCAATGCTATTAAGCCTTGATCAAATCACCTAAATTAGAGCCAAAAATAGGAAATCATGATTAGCATGGGTTCATAGAGTTTTTGACCTAAATTATTCAATTAACATCAATTCAATCATAAATCATTGATGCAAGAACCCGGGGCTATAATTCAATTTAGAAGATTTCATGTTTTTGATCATCTTTGAAAACCATTAAAATTGACTCCTTCAAAGCAAGAAGATTCACGGATGAAATACATACCTTAATTGAAGAAAAGCCCATGAAATTTGGAGAAGAAATCACTTGAAAATCACCTTCTAGTTTGAGCTTGAGTTTGGCCCCAATGGAGGTTTGAGAGAATTTGGAAGAGAAGAGGATTTTGGATTTTGGATTTCTTATTGGGTATTGGGGTTTTGACTTGGGAAATGGGTTAAATATGACTTAAAATCCATTTCTAACAGGCTCCCAAAGTACCCAAAATACCCCCACATTAATTGGACCTTTCTAGACAAGTAAAAATTAACTTATATTTTAAGAATTATCGTCGGGAAACAAGTCCGCGACGCGGAGCTGCTCCCGCAAGATTTTTGAAAATAAATTTTGAGATAGTGGAGTCTGTGCTGTGGTCCATGACGAAGACCAAAAATTGGTCCTTGCTGAACCAAGTCCGCGACGCTGACTGGTTCCACTCATGCATAATTGACTGCTGTCTTCGGCAGCTTGCTAGCCCAAGGTTGGATCCTTTTCAAGGACCCATAAGGTGGTCCTTGGGGAGTCGTGCCCGTACTTTTCCACCCTAAACACGCTCGTCTAGATGTTAGAAACCTCTTCGACCAATTTGAACTCCAAACAACACAAAAAACATTTAAAGGCAAACTAGAACACACAAGCACGTCTCAAGGCTAACTTTTGAACGTCTTGAATGTTCTCAGACGTTTCACCTCCAAACTGAACATACTGACTTCTAACACTATAATTAATAATTTTAAGACCTTATAAACTCATGATACACATGTTATGCTCTAGTTTCACCTAGTTCAATTTAGGGATGTTACATGGGGGTCATTAGACTTAGGCTCATTTACATCGTTGAGGTTTTTGATGTCATCTGGATGGCCTACTTGACTGCCATTGCTATCTTTCACCATACTTCCCAAATTAACACACAAATAACTAAAAATTAAGTAAGTATCACTATAAATAACAAGAGAAAAATCCAACTTAACTAAAAAATTTCAAAAAACACCACTCCCCGGCAGTGGCGCCATTTTGACCTTTTGACGATTGTCAAAGCACTACTTCCAGTTCAAGTACCAATGATCGTTAGTCAGTATATCACCCAACCGAATGGGTTGGTATCGTTTCCACAAGGAGTGGTTTGAGAAACAACAACCAAGTATGAATATGTTTAAATCAATTATAGCTAAAAATATTTACGAATAAAAACATAATTCAAGTTTAGAGTGACACAAGTGTCAAATATCGCGGGGGTTGTATTTAACTAACAACTAAAAACAGCAAATAACACGAAAATACGAATAGAGACGGGATTCTTAGGATGAGATTGGATTACGAGCTAAGGTAGACAATTGGGTAATTGAAATTAATAGTCAATTTGTTGTAAATTAGTGACTAAGCTAGACTTTAGTGGGGATAAACTCTCTCTCGAGTAGTTTACCCCGAATCAAATTGGTTTCTCTCGAACTCCAATAAGAGGCAATTAAGAACAACCTTTGCTTCAGTTCATTCACTCTCTCGAGCTGAATGTGTCGAAAAGGATTTAGGATTCACTCTCTCGAGCTGAACCCATAACAACCCAATACCCACAGACCATCAATTAAGTAATCTTGATTTTCAAACCTCTCTCTCGAGCAAGCCAAAATTAGGAAGGTAGAGCTGCATTTCCTACTACAACCCTTTATATTAATCCACAATTACTGAATGATATCACTTTAAAACAATATTTATACTATCAAATAGCATTATCCAACAGCTAAATCAACTCATAATCACACCCCAAGAATTGGGGGTTTAGCTAGACATAGTAAAAAGATAGAAATTGATACTGAAATGTGTTTCCATCAACTAGGTATGGTTAATATTGTCTTTACACAAATCTAAGATGAAGAATCTTCGACACCCACTTCCAAGTTCTTGGGATTGGAAATCTGCAAAGCTAAGGAACAATGTCTCCAGAAACTCAGTTTTAAGGCTCAAACTTCAAAAACTAAATAAAATTATAGTTCTACAAAGAGATGGATTCTAAGCTAAAAAATTTAAACAAGTATTTATAGTCGTCAAAAAGTGTGTTGCGAAGGACCATCCGGTTCAAGAAGTCGGGATCGCCAATCTACTCGGCGATCTGCCTTTTGGTCAATTCCATCACCTTTCTGCTTTGGCCTTTATAATTTATGAGTTCTGTAACTTTGGGCGATAACAAACTGCATCGCGGAAGCATTCGGTGACTCTCCGAGTGCTCCTTTCTATCGCCGACTTAATTTTCTCCTTCAGGAAATGGCACACTAGAAAATAAGGTGAGACCATGGCCATTCGCGACTCTCCTAATGATGTAGGCAATCTTCAAGACTTGTTTTCTTCGTTCCTTCATATTCCTTGTTCCTTTTTGCTCGTTAGTGTCCATGCTTTGTTCCTCAATCCAAATACCTAAAATTTAAGGATTTACATCAGTTATTCGCGTAAAATATGCATTTGAGGACACTAAATCTATTAAAATAAAGCCCTAAATGAGTCCATATTGTGGACTCATCAGTACAAAAGAGTGGACCAACAACATAATATGATTGAAGTTAAGCACACCAAAAAATACAAAAGTTATGATCCTTTCATCATTGCACAAAATGCAAAAGAAGTGTATTACGCTTCATATTCATTGCGTAGAGACAAAGTTGATTGGTGGATTGTAATAAAGACTAAACATATTAGAAGAATTTAAATTGACAATGTCTTATATGTGGTGTACCAAAATGAGGTTTCAATTGTTCAGAAACAAGTTGATGTTGAATTGAGAACCACACTAGAACATCCTCAACATATATTAGAAGAAGTATTTGATGATGAGATAATGATAAATGTTGAGGAAGAAATAAATGAGGATTAGGAAAATGATTCATTTGATAACAAAGAATATGACAATGAAAAATAAAACAACTGAGGAGGAAGAATGGGAGAGTGATGGAAATGAAACAAGCGAGGATAAATAAAAGTAGAATGATAGACTTGAAATCTAGTATGTAAGTTATTTATTTCCCTAATACTAATTGTTTTTAATTTACGATTCTTCTGTATTATCAAGGTAAATTTGCATATAGATGTCATCAGGGGTGAGGGTGATAGATGTCGCGAGCATCTCAGAGTTATTCAGCCTAATAAGACTAAAATAAGAAGTTTAGGAGACCTATAGATTTTGAGGATATTTCGGGATTTCTTTCTTTAGCGCCGCAGCGCATTACTCATGATACTCATTATTTTGTTGTTCCATTTGGTATGGCGGATTCTTGGTAATATTATCCTAATTATCGTCGATCAGTCGGTGCTTCCTTTTCTTCAGAGTCACTGCCTCCACGGCGCTACGAAGGCCTACCTTTATAAGCTATTAGTCGAGAACGATCCTTATTGGTTGGTCGTACTCCATCTCCCATAGGTACATCTCCTCATCTATCTTCCATGAGGATTAGAGATTTTAGTAGTAAGTAGTTCGATGTTGTGGCCGGTACACCGTCATTAACTTAGCATTATGTGCATCCTGGTGTATCACCGACACCTACACCAGATGAGACGTCTGTTATAGCACCGGAACAGAGGGACAGGATTGGCAGAGTCATGATTGAGCCAGATGGGTCATCGTAAGTTTGTTTTGTTATTTATTTATTACTTTAGTTACTAATTTGAGAATTTTAAATATACTCCCTCCGTTTCAAAAAGAATGGTCTAGTTTGACTTGGCACGGAGTTTAAAAAAATAAAGAAGATTTTTTATCATGTGGACCTAAATTAAAGTTATGTCAGATGTACAAAATTGTCCTTTAATCTTGTTGCCTTAAACAGGCCATGTGGAAAGTTGTTACCAAAAAAAAGAAAGAGATCATTGTTTTTGAAACAGATTAAAAAGGAAAGGAGGTCATTCTTTTGAAACAGAGGGAGTATTATTCATGAACTAATATGTTTATTATGTATTTTGCAGGTGGCATTCTGCAAAGGATTCTACCCGCGCTTTAAAAGACTTTGTAAGAAGGTTGTTTACACAGCCTTATCACTCCTGGAGTGAGATCCCAAACAATATATGTCATGCGATGTTTTAATGAATTTAAGGTAAATATTTTTTTGTTAAATTTATTAATGTTAGTTTCCTTTAATTTTTTTTATTATCTAACGATAAACGTTTTTTCAGACTATGTGTACTTGGGAATCAAAGTTTAATGTAGTCATTGCGATCAAATTTGAGAGGAGGGCATCCGCGAGACTGTCTAGTTGGCTAAAGAAATCCCGGGATACTGATCAGTGTCCGGGTTGGATGTTGCCTCATGTGATGGATTGATTGCATCAATATTGGAACACATATAAATTCAAGGCGATGTCCGAACAAGTCAAAAAGGGTAAAGACGGTCTAAAGGATGACTCATTGCACACTGGAGGTGCAAAGAGTGTTGAAATAATTACAAGAAGATGGTATGTTCTAATTCAAATTTTTAAATAATTAATTAGTTGGTTAATATCGTTATAATATAAATTTCATTTTTATTTATAGGAAAAAGAAATGGAGCGCACTCCCCTTGTACCGGAGGTTTTCAAGAAGACTCATGTGAAGAAGAAAGAAAATGAGTCAGATCTAGATGTGTGGGTGGAGGAAAGGGTCGAACGAACTTTTGTAAGTTATTTAATATGAATAATATATACTAATAGTGAATATATTTATGATATGTATATATATTGATGTTAACTTTTCAATTTAATATGCAGAATTAGTTTAATCAGTCCGTCAATGAGAATCTAGATAGTTCAGTCCACATGACACCTGAACTATCTAACCAAATTTGGACAGAAAAAGTGGTAGGGGGCATACAAGGGTAAATTCTATGGTCGATGTTCTCAACACGATGTAGGACGACTCTAGTCAGGCTTACAAGGTATTAAATCTTTACGTCAAGTCGAGGCACTTCACGGTGTTCAGATTATTGCTATGTATGCTCAAATAGAAAAGATTGCATCGGCACTGACAGAGTGTGAGCGGAGCAGAGTAGAAAAACAACAAAGCATGTGTGCGACTGTTCAACAAATCAAAGAGCAAGTGTTGAACCTCGCTCGTCGACCTACTACATCTTCGTCTCCCGAGGACACCAACGATGACAGTGATGAGGAGAATTATTTTGTAGATCGCACTCCCTAGTTTTGGTCTCTTTTATGAGCTTTTCAAAATTTTGAAACACATTTTGAATGACTTTATAAGGTTTTGTATTGTGATTTAGATACTTTTGAAGATTGATTTAACTTTTTTATTTTATATGGTGTGTGATGTTTAAATTATATTTTGTTTGATTTGGATGGATGGTTCAATATAAATTGATCTGATTTATATTTGCAGGTGGGCAACAGAAACGCCAGAAAACTGGCGTTTCTGCTGCCAACAAATTACAGAAAAATGCGATGGACAGTGTGATTTTGTCCGTCGCTTTTCTGTATTATTTTTCAAATAAACTTATAAAGAGATGTACAGGGTCCTTTAGTCTGTCGCTTTTTTAGGTATTTCAAAAAAATAATTTCCATAAAAGCGACAGACAATGTATTTCGGTCCGTCAATTTTCTGGAATTTCAAAATATAGATTTCCAAAAAAGTGACGAACTGCGTCGCTTTTTGCATATAAAAAAATAAATGAAAATATTAAAAAAAGCGACGCAATCCGTCGCTTTCTTTAATAAAAAATTCTTTAGAAAAAATCAAAAAGTGACGCAGTCCTTGCTTTTTGAAAAGCGGTGAACATGACTATGTCGCTTTTCCGTTGATTTTTACCAAAAAAGTAACGCCTTGTTTTTCGCAGTCTTTGTTGTGTTATAAAGGGTAAAATGTTTGAAATATATCTGAAATTTGATCAAAATTGTTGTAACATACCAAACTTTGAAAGGACCTTTTACCCGCCCCCCCAGGGGCGGATCTACATGGATCCAAGGGGGTTCATACCCCCTTCGTTGAAAAAATTACACGATATATATAGGATCAAATTTTTAAATTATATGTATATACTAAGTGATGAACCCCCTAAACATAAGTCAAGGGCTTGGCTTAGTGGTAAAGGGGTTCAAGAATTTGCTACAAGTCCTAGGTCGCGGTTTTGATTCCACATAACAACATTTTCAACTTATTCTCATTTTTATTTTTAAATTTGTTTGAAAATCTATTGGATTTATAATATTTTATTATATATTAAAAATAAGTTTCTTTTCTATTTTTATAAAATTAAGTAAAACTTAATCATAATTAAAATTAAAAAAATATATTCTCTCATACTCGTTATAAGTCAAACATTTAATTTATATTTGATTAGTAAATAAGATAATTATAAATAAGATTAAATAAATAAGAGTAATTATTTAATATTTATAAATAAATATGGTTGTCGCGATATTTTTTAATCTTGATAATTATTTTCTTGACACAAATTCTATTGCTACAATATGATCGGATTCAAATTTATTCCTTTGTTAGTTTCAAAAATTGAATAACGTTTATATGCATCAATGACACTAATAAAATCCATAATTATAGGTTTAAAAAATATTCTCTCGTACTTATATTTATTTTAATGTTATGTGAACATATACTTACTCGATTTTATTGTTTGGGTTGAGGTGGAGTTGAATTTTTTTTAATTGCTTATATCTGATTCGATCCATTTTTATTTGACCCGCTCCACTTTTATGGATACTATTATCGTGCTTACTTTTCTTTTTGAACCCCCTCGATGAAAATTCTGCCTCTGCCACTGCGCCCCTCCCCTCCCGACGCTATTTAATAGTGTATTTTTAAGGTATATATGTGCCCACGTGGACATCATAAATATTGCATCATAGTAATATTTAAAAAAAAAAAACATGTCCACGTGGGCACAGATATACCTTTATAATACACTATTAAATAGTGCGGGGGGTAAAAAGGTCATCCATAAAGTTTAGTATCGTAACAACAATTTCGGTCAAAGTTGAACTATTTTTCAGACACTTTACCCAAATATAAAATGAAAAATCTTTATTTAAAAAATCCTATAAAAAAAGTGTAAATATTTCTTTATGATCACCCGTGTAATTATTTATATTAATATTTGATATTATCCTTCACACCAAACAACATTTTATAGTTTAAGATGTTCTGGCTCAAAATTCCTATAAAGAAAGTGTAATTATTTCTCCATACTAATGACACCCTAAGAGCGTGATACAAATAGGAAATGTAATATAGGGAGGTGTGGGTTGTGTTTAAGAGTAACACCTCATAATTTAAACACTAAGCTAATACAATATCGATAATTTTGAGAGATTTGAGGTATTAACTAAAATCTAATTCTAAAGCTAGCCTATTTAACAAGTCTTGTTTAATTATTTATCATGTTAATTCATAACTTTTTCTCCTTCTCAATTATTTAAGTTTTTATGTGAATTAATTAATTAATATATTAGTAAACTTAAAGAGTTGAACTTAAATTAAACAAAAAAAATGTTTTTTTTTCTAGTTTTAGAAGTATTTTCTTTAAAATGAATTTGATACAATCCAACATAATCCCAAAAATGGTAATCAAATTTGAAATGGTGGCTTAGTCACTATACTTATTGCTATATTATATTTAGTGGCAATAATAAATATGAATATATTTTAGCAATTTTAAATACAGTAACTTTAACATATTAATTAACGTTAAATATTTTTGCAACATCTAAAAGGCAAATTTATACTCCACTACATGTCTCTTTTGTTGCGAGCGTCGTAATGAAATGAAAAGTTTCAAGCATGCAATGTTTTGTGAAGTTTCCAGGACTACGTGTTGAATGTCATTTAAAACAAATGTGTTGAATGTTAATTTAGATGTACGTAGAGCAATGGGCCAATCCATCCCCTTTGAATTTTTTGAAGAGGTTATGAATGCACCATACACGCCTCTTGCACATGTTTGAATTTAATATGCTCCTAATTTACCTACTTGAGGAATATGAATCGATATTTTTTCATTGAAAAAATTACATTGTTTAGTCGGATAAATAAATATGTGTGTGTGTTGACACCTGATCATGACTTCCATGTGATTTTAGTTCTTTATGTTTTAACATCTTTTGTAGAAATTCTGACTACACCATAATTAGTATAGAGGTCTAAGTCAAACCCCTATACGGAAGGTGGAAAGCATAAGTTTCATACTTCTGAAGAAAAATAAATGAGTTAGTTAGGTTTCAAAAATGAGGATTGAATATATATTTGATGGAAGGTATAAATTTTCTAATGTATATATTTGATGGAAGGAATATATATTTCAAAAAATTTGACTCTACCATTGATGAATTTCTTTCTGGAGTGCTCAAGATTGGACTTTTAACAAAGAAAATAGAAATTTTATAGTTGATTGAATATATATTTGACGGAAGGAATATATACTGAAACAATGTGCGGCTAGTCATTTGTCAATGAAAGACTAACTTGCGTCCCTTATATAGATACTCTTTAATTTCTATGGTAATTCATGTGATATCCAAATCTGTTAAAAAATAAATGTCATATTTAATATTCAAATCTCATGGTTAGCTTTAGTGAAATAGTTATTTGTCACATAAATATCTAGACTTTATTTTAGGTTAGAAATTTCAAAAAAAATTATATTCTTTATACATTATGTCAAGTGTTGTATTAGCTGTAATAACTTGGGCTTGAGCATAGGCCGTGTCAGATTTCATTTTCTGATTTCTATAAATACAAAACATCTCTAAAGTAGCGTATCAATTACAAATATGTTTCTCACTCACCTCAAATCCACAATTTCTCTGTTACTCACATTGTTTCTTTTTGTATGTCATCATTTACTATATATAATTGGTCATGGATTATAATATATGTCATTTCTTAAAATTAATACATAAATTATTATATTATTCTCTTTTTATCATTGTGAGTTATTAGTTTCAAAAATATACACTAGACCAGCTTAGAAAAACTAGGTAAATGATTCATGTTCATTGGTTAAATTAATTAATTAAAATAAATTAATTTATATTCATTGATTGAAAATTTGAGTTTCAAAAAAATTAAATAAGGGTATAGTAATGAATATACTTAGTTTCTTAATGCACGTGAAATTCAAATTGGTGGCATATAAATAGGAACAAGGGAGTATCTTTTTTGTAACATCCAGTGGATCAAACAATTGTTGAATTTTAAGATGTGTGAATGGAAAAATGAAGATTAGGACTTTAATGAATAGTTGTGGTTTTTATTAAAAAATTTGTGACTTTTATGAAAGGTTATAGCCTTTTCGAAAGATTATAACTTTTCTAAATGATTGTGATCTTTTGGATAAGGCACAATAAGCATCATCTCAAACTAGCATTTGTTGTCTATAAATAGAGGAATTTCCTCAAATTTTAAGAGAACCAACTTTCTTGACTTCTTGTACAACTTTTAAATATAGTATTCTAAGTTGTACTTAAAATGCCGTTGAGTGGTTCGTTGACATCGTGATTTTAGGTACCAATATATCGGTGAGTAAGATCGTTCTATCGTAGGAGGATATATATCATTAACTTGAGATACTTGAGGAGAATAATTTCCTTTAGGCACAATGTACATTCAGTGGGCTCGATTTTCTTCTTTGAGAAAAATATATGTATATTGTTTCTAATTTATTTCTTATTCTATTTTCTAATTTATTTCTGATTCTATTTTCTATGCTGGTTTAATTTTCTATTTTGTCTTTAAACTTTGTTGTTTCTTATCAAGTTCCAAAATTTTTGTTTTAAGTATATTAAGAATATAAACAATAATGATGTCATAGATGGAGATGAGAAATATTTTAAAACGTGATGCATATTGTGCAACTTAAATATGATGGGAAAATCATTGGTGTCCAGAAGTTATCCACCCTATCCACAGACCATATAGGTAGCTCAATGGCTCCATAAAAAACACATGCACTTTACTGAGTTTGATCATGTTCTCCCTCTCTCCCCACAAATAAAATCTTCTTTAACAGCCCATAATTTCTTCACCTCAGCTGTCTACTTTCTTCATTTTCCCCAAATATGCAGTGTTAGAATTTAATTTTGAAGGTTTAACATATACAACATTAAACGCACGAAAAAATTAAATGAAATATGTTGGTGTAGTATACCACAAGTAAAATAAATTACAGTTGAAATAAAATAACAAAATGCATAAATAAATTTTTAGGCTGAGGCGCAGATATTTCCCTCTCTTTAAGGAGATTTAAGTCCACTGTGATATAATCTACACCGATTCAGTAGTATATATCTTGACTTGTCCCCTCAAAGATACGATAATCAACAACGTGTACAACTCAAGCAGCTTCAGATTAGTTGAAGAGTCCAAAGCTCCACAAAAACAACACTTTCCTTCAACATATAAATACTCTCTTTTGTATAGTGAAAATAGTTAACTAATTAAAATATTTTTCTATGTCTCAACTCTCTCTTTCACTATACTAATCTCAATGTAATACTACTCATCTTTTTAACTGTATATTTTCGTACATCACTTGTTGTCACTATTTCTTCCCAACACAAGGAAGACCATATTATTTATAGGTGATGAAGTATTTCTTACAATGAATAGGAAGATAGTGAGTTGTAAATTTGTCAAATGAATGATTCAAATGTTACATAAGTTACAAGTAATGGTGGCAAATGGGCGGGCTGAGTCAAATTTGGGCGGGTTAAAAATGGATAACATAAAATGGGTAATAATTCAACCGACTCATATGTGATATGGGTAGAAACGGATTGGCTAACAAATGAGTCGGATAAAATACTAGTGTACTCATATTTTACCCAGGAGAAAATATTATAGTCTTTTTTAAAAATAAAATAGGTTAAAAATGCTTCATTTAGTTTTATTGTATCATCAAGGTAAAAAAAAAAAAAAAAACTTAATTTTTTTTCTTGAGTTGGGGAGGGGGGGGGGGATGATAGGGGGTTGGGGGGAGGATCGAGGGTAGGTTGAAAAAATAAAAATTTGAAGTTGAAAATATTTTAAAACAAACATAAAATTTGGGGGTGGGTGTCTGGTATGGGGGTAGGTCGATAATAGGGATGAAAAAATAAAATTTTGAATTTAAAATATTTTTTAAAAACAAACTTAAAATTATTTTTTTTGGGGTGGTGGTGGGTGGGTGTGGAGGGTAGGTGAAAAAAAGTAATTTTGGGGTGAAAATGTTTTCCTTCATACCAAAAACACCCTAAAACATGTTCAATGCACTTTAAACAATGTCAATATTAGTACATGATTTGCTTATTTCACAATATTATTTATTATTCAATATAGAATTAAACAAATAAAAAATATTAATAATTAAAAAAAATGTACATTTAAAATAGATACTTTTGGAGGACCAAAGATTTCACATTTTCAATTATAGAGAAAAATAATTTGTTTTATAAAAGAACATAGAAAGGAAGAGAAGTAACAATATATTTGGTACTATCATGAATTTTGAATGAATAAAAGTTAGAAGTTTAACTCATTTGGCTAATTTATATTTTACCCATATTACCCATATTTTACCCATATTTATATGAGTTGAATATGGGTATCAACCCATATTTTACCTATGTAAAAAGTCACTCACCCATGCCATTAAATATTTGGGAGTTGGTCGGGTTATAAAAATATGAGCTCATTTTTCGGCACTAGTTACAAAACATAAAGAGAGAATAATTGGTGAAATGAAGAGTTGGTGGATACATAAGTTACTAACAACTAATGATCATTTTTTTTCATAATTGATGAGAGTAAAGAGGCACAAATTTAATGTCCACTAATATATGTAACATAATGTGACATATAATATATTTTTATTAATATTAAAATGTCACATCAATAAAATATAATATCATATGAATAATTTCAATTGTATAATTTTTTGTTGAAGAGGTTTTCGAACCTTTTTGACCTTAGTTGGCACCGCCTGATAAATACAAATGAGTCTCCTCCCTGTTATTCCATACATATGTCATAGTCAAGAATTATATGTTGGAATTCAATTGTTCAAAGTAAGGTCCTAATCATGATTAAAATAATAAATTTTTCATCTTGCTTACTCTCAAACTTTTTGGCAATTCATAATTTTAGCAAAAATATTATCTTATCCATAAATCCACTTGAAATAATGTGAACTGTTTAAAATACATTCCTAAGATATGACGTCAGCACTTACGATTGATCGTCGTCCAACTTAAGGAAGAAACTGGGCAGATTTATATATTTCTTGTTGCTACTTTATTGCTAAAATTCTTTGCAACTATGAGTTATAGCAAAAATAAAAATATAAAGTTATTTGATAAAATATCCGTTGAATTAAAATTTTGTATTTAAAATAACTCAATAGCATTTATTACTCTCTCTATTTTTATTTACTTGTTCATTAACTTGACACACTTATTAAGAAAATAATAATTGACATAGTGCGTTTATCATTTTATCTTATTAATTGATCTAAATCATTCTACTCATTAAAGTGGTTCTATCTGTTTTAAAAAATATTAGTTCTCTAAATAAAATTGAGGGTATAATAGATTAAAAATATATATTATCGTTTCTTGATTCATAAAAAATGACAAGTAAAAAGGGATAAGTTAAAATTTGGCAAATAAAAAGAGACAAAAGTAGAGCATATATAACCACTTTTAAATATAAAGTAAAATAAAAATATTTTAAAGATAAATAATATTAATTTTTCTTTAAAAAAAATATTCATTTTGAAACAAAGTATAAAGGATCAGAATTAGTGTAGTGGATGAATATATAGCTCTGATATATAGTTATACATTATATATCTGATTATATGCTATTTATACGAGATCCAAAAATTACATGACTTGCAACCATTTTGGTTGAATTTTTTTTTTTTTTTGAAAAAATATTTATATACACATTTATTTATTATATTTTCTATTATTCTCTATCATTTCAAAATAGTACTAAAATCTCTTAATTTGCCCAAAATTTTAACTCGTTTGGATACATTACTCCAAAATTATAAACTCACGTTTTTCACTCCTATTTTCACTTTTTCATTCTCATCCTTATTTCACTTTCATAATCTAACCAGTTTCATCTTTCATCCCAGTTTGAAATTCCAAAGGTTTCTCTTTAAAGTCAATCGATTTCAAATCATAGAATATATGCAGTTTTCACCTTTTCCATTCTAGTGCTCTTCAATTTTCTATTATTATTTTTATTTTTCATCAATTTCCTCATACATATGGATGATGCTCCATCTTTTAGTATTGAGACTATCCAAATATTTTCAACCATTGATGATAATGTAAGTCGTATATTTATTCTAACGATGAAGATTGTATTCAAAATAGATCTAAACAAAGAAACAATCCATTATTCATAAGGAATATGACATTATAGAAGTCGAAGTTGAAGAAGGACATATTTTTGGACTATAAATTGATTGTGAAAAAAATATTTAAAAAAAGAGAAAATGATTTGATCTGGATTATCGTTGTCATTGTTATCAAATGTACATATATAGTCTCAATATATCTAGTTCATTTTGTTTCTTAATTTAGCTTTCAGATACAATGAATCTATTTTATGCAATGCATCATGTTTATATTGATTATGCTTATATATAACCTAATGTTGTTGATACTTTGACTAGTGAGTTTTATGTAATGTATCATGTTTATAGTTATTATACTGATACATAATTTAATGTTGCTGATATTTGAACTAGTGAATTTTACGCATGTATCATGTTTATATTTATTATATTGATACATAATCTAATGTTGTTTATAATTTGACTAGAAATTTTAGTGCAATGTATCATATTTATATTTATTATACCGATACGTAATCTAATATTGCTGATACTTCAACTAGTATGTTTCATGCTCAATTGAAATGTTCTTGATATGTAAGTAATGCACAATGTATCATCTGCCATAGATCAAGCTCTATAATTTATCAGTAATATTTTTCAATCCATTCCAAGTGATTTTCATTTTATTTCCTTTGTACAAGGTGTGCAATTTGGTTGTACAAGATATGCAATTTTTCAATCATACATATCTGATATACATTAAAGGTCATGATCCATTTATATAAATTATTGCTAAATATCCATTTTTTTTTGCAATGATATATTCATAAAAATTAACACTACATGTATATGATACTTAATATCTATCACAAAGTAATGTTTCGATATAAAATCAAACACCTTACAAGCAATATATACTTTTGTAACGCACCTGTAGGATTGCAATATTTAAAATTTTACTAAATATTTTGGGAATTACAATGTATCATGAATAAATAATTTTTTTTCATGACACGTTTATACAAATTAACACTACGTGTATCTAATACGTAATAACTATCACACAATAATGTATTGATGTAAAATCAAACACCTTATGACAACCTTTACTACTTAAATGCATCAAGTAGGATTGCAATATTTTACAATTTACTAGATATTTTAAAAATAGGAATATATCATGAGTGATATATCCATCGCGAGATCACAAATAAAAAAATTGAGTGTTCAAGACCTTTCCAGCCTTTTTGTGTGTTGTATCAATGCAACGTAAATACAGTGTGAATTTCGGCTCATGTTTCTACTCCTCCATGTACAGACTAATGAAGATATTCATGATGTATATTCCAGAAGTTTCGATAGTTTTGAATCAAAATTGAAAGGATCTTGAATAAATTGGGAAAAGAACTTTGAATCGCAATTTTTTTGATAATTTTGAATTAAAAATGAAAGGATCTTCTATAAATTTGGAGAAGAATTTTGAATCTCAAAAACATTTCAACAATTTAAAATGAAAATCAAGAGGATCTTCAAAAACCGTATAGGGATAAAGCAACGCTCGTCTCTATGTGTACCGGATCTCCAGATTTTCCTCAACTGATCGATCTCCAAGCTTCAATGGCTGATTCAACATTCACAAAAGAATTATTTTCTACAAAAACTACTCCATCACTTATATATCGTTCATAACTACCTCACTTTCTCTGATTCTTGAATGTTGCAACAAAATAGATATATTCATGATGTATCAAATCAATTTTTCAATGATTTTGAATCGACATTTAAAAGATTTTTGACAATTTGGGAGAAAAAATTTGAAATTTGAATTTTTTAAAATTATATTCTTTGGGAGAGATTGTTAGCAGTAAAAACAACGTAATTGCGTGAATTATGAATTTGATATTTAATTTTATGTATCTTTTTTTTAAGAGCAATAGAAAAGATTTTGTTCCACTTTTTAGCGTAATAGAAGGATTCTTCTTGTATCAGAGAATTAGTGTATATGGATGGTAAAATATGTATCTGGAAGGTGTAAATTTTAAGAAATTATATTAATTAGAAATACAGTGGAGATATGATAAAATTTACTGTAACAACCCTAAAGATGGATATGATAAGTAATACTTAATGTGTCTAGAATGCCTACGATTAAACCGGGTTCACACGGATTGATGCGCGTAGAACCAGACCTTTGAACCCTTGCTAAAGCCAAGCCAACTAACTTGGGGAGTTAGTTGATCTAGGAAAGGTTGGGTCCAGCCATGTAGGGCTCTCGAATATGAAGATTTACTCGAAGGAGTCTTTACCGGACTTAAAAAGGGAAAATCTTAGGTTGGAGGGTCTAGGGGTAAAATGGTCTTTTTTTAGGCTAAGGGTAGTATCGTAATTAACCTAAATATATAATTAATTATTTAATTAATAAGGTGGAGGGGCATTTTGGGGAGAGAGGGCCAAAAATTGGCTCTTAGAGTGAAGTCTTGCTCCACCCGGGTTCGAACCTAGGTGGAAGCAATGAATTAAATTTGTTTTTATTTAAGTTGGTAAATTAATGTAATTAATTAATATTTATTATTTATTGGCTGATTTAAAATAAAAGGGAAATCAGATTTTTTAATATTTAACTAAACCTTATTTGACTAAGTCCTAAACTAGACTCCTAAGCCTAAGATAACTCTCTCCTCTCACGTCTATCTCTCAACACACATTCAATCTCTCTTCTTTTTCACGTTTCTCTGCCAAAATAACTTCAAGAACAGAAAGATAAATCAAGTTCTTCACACTTGAAGAACTCACCACGAAAGATAATAACAAACAACGAAATCAATCACGTAGGCAAAAAGAAGGTTGTCCGTCAAGTTTGGTGTTGAACTTTCGGTGTTGGACGTGTGTTTGGAGGAGTTCTTTGGGCAGCAAGTCAAGGTTTGAACATCACAAAGGTATGTGTTCTCTTCTCTCTTGGTCCCTTTCCCAAGAGACCCCTAAGGTTCAGACGAATCTATTCCGAAAACTAGGGTTGTTCCCCGTTGAATGTCCCTGTCACTAGCTCCCATTGAATCATAGATTGGTTATGTTTGCTGGTAGAATACTAGGGATGAAACGTATTTTCGTGATGATTATGTGTTTATATGTATGTTCGGAATTATGTGACTTATGTTGATATTTTCCAAAAATGTAACTACGTGTGTTTGGGTGTGTTGCCGTGGCTATTGGTCACGGTTTAGGACTTGAAATGGCATGTTAGTTCTTTGTATTTCATGTACACATGTTTATGTAAATCGTGATGTTCATATGAGATGAAATGTGGCTGATTTGAGTGATAATCTCTTGGCTAAAAGAATCCGTGAAAATGCACTTAAAACGTTCTAAATGCACAATGAAATTCCCTTAAGAACTAACGTGTAATGTAATAAAAAGAAGCTGAAAATATAACTCAAATTTTCAACAGCTTGTTTATTAATTTCAGCCAAGTTAAGTGGTTTAAAATGTCATGAAAAGTGAAGAAAAACAAGTGAGGTCACTTAGGGTCGAACCCGTGACCTCACCACGTTAAAAGTTGTGAAAATAATGAAGTGAAAAACAATGTGGTAAGGGGGAATCGAACCGTGGTCTTGTCTGGAAAATAAGCTTGAAAATAAGAAATGAGAGGAGTGGGATTCGAACCCACAACCTCTCGGTCAAAACTTAAGGAAAAATGAAAAGAAAATAAATGTGAGGCGTGGGAATCAAACCCACGACCTCTAGACGGAAAAGGAGAATTAAAAGAAAAATAAAGTGAGGCTGTGGGGGTTCGATCCCACACCCTTATGGTCAACTCAAAAAAGGTCACGGAAAAAGGAATTTAAATAAAAAGGGGCTGTGGGGGTTCGATCCCGCAACCCCTCGGCCAAGAAAGAGAATATTTAAAGAAAATAAATTAAAGGGAAATGAAGGTGTTGGGGCTCGAACTTGGGTCCCCAAGCCGTGTGGGCTAAACCAAAATAAAATAAATGAAAAATGTAAGTGTTGTCCAAGGGATTCGAAACCGGGTTCCCTTGCCCAAATTCCGTATTGATACATAAGTCACACGTGAATTAAATGTTCAAGAATAATGTTGCCTACTTAGATCGAAATCGAGATCTTGGCATACATACAAGAAGCAAAAGTCTTGTACCACATAATCTTAGAAAGATATGAATCACTTAAACGAACTATGAATGAAGCCTCATGGCTTGTATGTATAGACCCATAAGTCTAGCATACGTTTAAAAATAAGTGAACCTAAGATGTATGTAATGAAATGATGAAACCCTAGAAGGGTAAAGTAAGAATGTGAAACACACAAATGGCCAAGTGCATTGGCATATGATGAAATGAACAATCACGTAAAAAGGGGTGAGTAATTATGAAGAGCAAATGTGCTAATGTTAATGAATGTGGTGACAACATGATAAGAGGCTAATGTGAAAGATTAGAGCAATATCAAATGAGCCTAAGTAAATGTTACCAAAACGTACTCACCTATGAGAGTGTAAAGTTAATGAAGAGAGAAGTCTCTATGAACAATCTAATGAAAGTATTGAGAATAATGTATACTTAATACTAATGATGAGATGAGAAATCATCTATTTATCTATGATGTCCTCATACTAGAAGCCAACTTCCATGACATATGAGTTGAATGAAATGGAACTTTATATTGAGCACCGATAGACTAGCTATGAGCGGTGATGCCTTCGTTTGGGAAGGGCGGAGGTTCACGTAACTCTCATGAGATGAGACTGTCCGGCATGCAGGGTATGTGTCTCCTTATATCTCCTACTCTTTGAACCTATACTGCCAATATAGGGATCTGGCGGGGTTCAATTCCCATATACGCTTGCATGTTTTGGGTCACTTTGGCCGGTGATACCACCTCTTTTCGGTGTGGGGGAGACACTGGATTTCATGATGCTCACATGATCTATGTCGGTTAAAGTTAAAGTTACCAATGAATGAATGAGGCCAGCCTCAAATGATACACATAATGAAATGAACGATACCAAAGGTGTTAGGCTAGGATAATCAAGAGGTGAGCTAGACTCAAGTAATAACACTAGGTTATTCTTGATCATTGCACAGCAAACTCGATGAGAGTCTTGAACTACATCCTAGGTATAGCTGGTGTTTACACTAGCTTATGAATGAATGAAATGAAGTACGTATGAATGAATGAAGTAGACTCTGTGTTTGCTAAAGAAGGCTCCCTAGTTGAGGTCCCATTTATTGAGCCCTCATTTTGGGAAGTCTTCATGTTAAGTCCATGATTCCAAGGTCTCATGGCATATGAATGAATGATATGAAAGATGTTATATGCTATATGCAATATGATATGTGCTATGTGTAAGATGTTATGTGCTGTGTGCAATATGATAAGTATGATGATGCATGTTACTCTCATGGCATGACTTTCCTAATTCAAATTTGGAAAGCTCACTAACTTTCCTAATCCAAATTTGTAAAGCTCACTAACTTTCCTAATCCAAATTTGGAAAGCTCACTAACTTTCCTAATCCCAATTTGGCAAGTCCACTGACTTGACTTTCCATAATCCTGTTGTTAGGAAAGATCTATTATTACTCATGCATGTCCTTGGTGTGTGCTTGCATATACCCATACTTAGTACAAGTGTGTACTAATCCCATACAACTCTATATTTTTAGGTGCAGGCACAGGTGGACGCTAGAGCTTACAGGTTGACGTTGCAGCTATCCGGATGTGGAGCTTTCATCCGGACTTGGTAGGCCCTCATGCTTTTAAGGATGTCTACCGTTACTATCTAGCTTAGATGCAGGCTTTAGCTAGTGGAGTATGTTCCACTAGTGTTTCTTTCCATTTTTATTTCAGACATTGTATTGGTGCCATTTTGGCAATTATACATTTAATGTAGTATTGAACTATTTCTTTCAGTTGATAATCTTAATGTTAGATGGTTGATTGTGAATATTATGAATGTAAGTAGAATGACCTTTATGCATGTTAAGAAACAAAAATTTTTAAACTTTCCGCTAAAATTAACCTAGATGAAGTAAGAATGACGTGAGTAGGCTTGTCTGCGACCTCTGAGAGGTCAACGACGCCGGTCTCATCTGGGGTCTACACTCCGATTGTGACAAAGTTGGTATCAGGGCACTAGGTTAAAGTCCGATAATAATAAGTTCACATCAACCACATTGAGTAGTTTCTAAGTCATGGTAGTGAAGTGCACCACTATCCTGAATTAGAGACTGCATGATGCGTTGGAAAATTTCCCTTCTTTTGATCTTATCGTGCTTCTCCTAACGTCTGATTTCTTGGTGTTATGAGCGTGTCTAACATCAATTCTTTTTGTTTTCAGAGAATGAATACTAGGAGGAACGTTGGTCAGAGGAGAGGAGGAGCAGCTGCTGGGGGCAATTAGGTTCCACCCCAGGCTCCAGCTGAAGGAGTGGCTATGCCAGTTAACCCAGCTGGATTGACTGATGCGGAGGTGCGAGCATCTCTGGCCCAGATGGCACATGCCATCACTATGAAGGCCCAGGCCATGACTGCCCAGGTTAACCGACAGAATGTTTAGAGGGAGAATCCACCGGTTCGTAGCATGGCTGACAGGCTGAGAGACTTCACGAGGATGAATCCTCCTATTTTCACGGGGTCTAAGACTTCATAGGATCCCCAGGAGTTTGTGGACGAGGTGCATAAGATTTTGGTGGCTATGGGGGCGACATATACTGAGAAGGCTGAGCTGGCTTCCTATCAGCTCAAGGATGTAGCACAGACTTGGTGCAAGATATGGCAGGATAGCCGAGCTTTGGGCGGAGTTCCGGTCACTTGGGAGCTGTTTAAGACAGCCTTCCTGGAGATATTCTTTCCCAGGGAGATGAGGGAGACAAAGGTTGATGAGTTTATCAACCTTAAGCAGGGATCAATGACAGTCAGGGAGTATTCCCTGAAGTTTGTTAACCTATACAGGTATGCTACTTTCCCTTGTATCTAACAGCAAGGATGAGATGAGTACTGAAGTTTGTTAAACTATCCAGGTATGCTACTTCCCTTGTATCTAACAGCAAGGATGAGATGAGCAGGTTCCTCATAGGAATCAACAGAGATCTGGAGGAGGAGTGTCGGTCTGCGATGCTCCATGATAACATGGACCTCTCCAGGTTGATGGTGCATGTCCAGCAGGTAGAGGAGAACCGCAAGAAGAGGGGCATTCATGATGCTAGGAGGCCTAAGCCTCAAGATCAGGGAGGTCCCAGCCATGGAGGCCACAGAAACAATTTTGGCGTCCGTGAGCAGCCCAGGTTCAAAAAGGGACAACAAAGTTCTGGGAACTCTAATTCTCAGAGGAGTACAACACCTAGAGGAGGCAGACCTGAGCCCAAGAAGGGCAATGGAGGTGAGATGCAGCATCCCAGAAAGGACTGTGCTAAGTGTGGCCGTGCTCACAGTGGAGAGTGCAGACAGGGCACTAATGCCTGCTTCGGTTGCGGTAAAAGTGGGCACATGGTTAGAGACTGCCTACAGAGCAGAGGTTGGGCTGGAGGTAATGCTCATCCTAGGCCTAATCAAAAGGGTGCAGCAGCAGCCGAGCCTCCTAAGAGGAACAGGTTCTATGCCCTGAAGGGCAGGGAGGAGCAGGAGAAGTCCGCTGATGTGGTCACAGGTATGCTGCAAGTATTCTCATCTTCTGTTTATGCTTTACTTGATCCAGGGTCTACGCTTTCCTTTGTAACTCCTTTGCTTCCTCTCACTTTTGAGATATTGCCTGAAGTTTTGCATGATCCTATAGTGGTTAGTACACCCTTAGGAGAAAATGTAAGAGCTGATAGAGTGTACAAGGATTGCCCAATAGTTGTATGTGGTAGGACTATGTGTGCAGACTTGGTTTAGTTACCT
Source organism: Solanum sitiens (assembly GCA_016801875.1). Taxonomy (NCBI): domain Eukaryota; kingdom Viridiplantae; phylum Streptophyta; class Magnoliopsida; order Solanales; family Solanaceae; genus Solanum; species Solanum sitiens. The sequence continues at coordinate 715,320 of JABWTJ010000342.1, forward strand.
ATGAACGATTTTTACATCATTCTTGGCATGGATTGACTTCATAGTTGTTATGCTTGTATGGATTGCCGTAGTAGGGTTGTGAGATTTTGTTTCCCTCATGAGGTAGAGCTGGTCTGGGAGGGGTACAACTCGAGTCGTCCTAATCCCTAAATTTCGAACCTTAAGGCCAATAAAATGATGTCCAAGGGGTTATTGTGTCATCTTGTGAGTGTTAATGATTTAGATCATGACATTCCTTCCATAGACTCAGTGCCTGTAGTGAATGAGTTCCTAGATGTATTTCTTGATGATTTGCCTGGAGTCCCTCCCCCTCGAGAGATTGACTTTGGTATCGACTTAGAACCCTATGCTAAATCAATTTCAATTCCTCCCTATAGAATGGCTCCAGCTGAACTCAAAGAGTTGAAGCTGCAGTTAAAAGATCTCACTAATAAGGGTTTCATTCAGCCGAGCATATCCCCTTGGGGCGCTCCAGTTTTGTTTGTGAAAAAGAAGGACGAAACCCTTAGAATGTGTATCGATTATCGGCAGCTCAACAAAGTCACTATAAAGAATAAGTATCCACTTCCCAGAATAGATGATTTGTTCGATCAACTCCAATGATCTAGTTTCTTCTCTAAGATTGATCTTCGTTCAGGGTATCATCAGCTTAGGGTTAGGGATGGATATATCCCAAAGACAGCCTTTCGTACCCGTTATGGTCATTATGAGTTCTTAATTATGTCATTTGGTCTCACGAATGCACCTCCTGCATTTATGGATCTCATGAACAGGGTCTTCCGTGAATACCTTGACTCTTTCGTCATAGTATTCATTGATGACATTCTCATCTACTCTAGGACCAAGGAAGAGCATGAACAACATTTGAGACTAACCTTGCAGGTACTTAGACAACATCACTTGTATGCCAAATTGAGCAAGTGTGAATTCTGGCTTAGATCAGTGACCTTCCTGGGTCATGTTGTGTCCGATTAGGGTGTGGAGGTGGACCCCAGGAAGACTGAGGCTGTTAAGAACTGGCCAAAACCTCTTACTCCCACTGACATCCGTAGATTTTTGGGATTGGCTGGTTACTACCGCAGGTTCGTGGAGGGTTTTTCTTCTATTACTACCCCACTGACAGCTTTGACTAAGAAGAAGGCCAAGTTCGAGTGGACGGAGACTTGTGAGAAGAGTTTCCAGGAACTCAAGGACAGACTCACTTCAGCCCCGGTGCTTACTTTGCCTAAGTGTGGTGAGAATTACACTGTTTATTGTGATGCATCTAGGGTTGGTTTGGGTTGTGTTCTTATGTAGGTTGGTAAGGTAATAGCTTATGCGTCCAGACAACTCAAGGTTTATGAGAAGAATTATCCCACTCATGACCTGGAGTTGGCAGTTGTGGTGTTTGCACTGAAGCTGTGGAGGCACTACTTTTATGGAGTGCATGTGGATGTGTTCACAGACCACAAGAGTCTCCAGTACGTGTTCACGTAGAGGGAGTTGAATCTACGTCAGCGGAGATGGTTGGAGCTGTTGAAAGACTATGATATGAATGTCCACTACCATCCAAGTAAGGCTATTGTTGTAGTTGATGCTTTGAGCAGGATGAGCATGGGAAGTACAACCCACATTGAGGATGAGAAGAAAGAGTTGGCGAAATATGTACACAGACTGGCCAGACTGGGTGTGCGGTTGGTTGACTCTACTAGTGGGGGTGTTTCAGTTCATCCTAGTTCTGAATCATCCTTGGTAGTTGAAGTCAAGCAGGGTCAGCATCGCGATCCTGTGTTGATGGAGCTGAAGGACTCAGTGTTGATAAAGATGAATGAGTCTTTTGCTTTGGGAGGTGACGGCATACTTAGGTACTAGGACAGGCTGTGTGTACCAGATGTGGATGATTTGTGGACCAGGATTGTTGCAGAGGCCCATGGTTCCAGATACTCCATACATCCAGGTTCTACCAAGATGTATCATGATCTTAAGCAGATTTATTGGTGGGATGGCATGAAGAAGGACATTGCAGAATATGTGGCCAAGTGTCCTAATTGTCAGCAGGTTAAGGCAGAACATCTTAAGCCTGGCGGTCTTACTCAGATTATTAAGGTTCCAACTTGGAAGTGGGAGGCCATTAATATGGACTTCATGGTAGGTCTTCCGAGGACTAGGTGACAGCATGACTCCATATGGGTTATTGTGGACAGGATGACTAAGTCTGCCCACTTTATCCCTGTGAAGTCTACTTACAGAGCCGAGAATTATGCGAGACTCTACATTGATGAGATTGTGAGATGGCATGGGATTCCTTTGTCAATCATTTCAGATAGAGGAGCTCAGTTCACTTCACATTTTTAGAGATCCTTCCAGAAGAGCTTAGGCACGCAGGTAAAGCTTAATACTGCCTTTCATCCTCAGACTGATGGGCAGGCAGAGCGCACCATTCAGACATTGGAGGACATGTTGAGAGCGTGTGTGATTGACTTCAGGGGTAGCTGGGATTACCATCTGCCTTTGATAGAGTTCTCGTATAATAATAGCTATCACTCCAGCATTGGGATGGCACCGTTTGATGCACTGTATGGTAGGAGGTGTAGATCTCCAGTTGGGTGGTTCGAGGTTGGAGAGTCATCTATTTTGGGTCCAAAGATCATTCATGAGGACTTAGAGAAGGTAAGGGTGATTAGGGACAGGTTGGCTACTGCTTACAGTCGGCAGAAGTCATATGTAGTTAACAGAAAATGGCCCTTAGAGTTTGATGTTGGTGACCAGGTCTATCTGAAGATATCACCTATGAAGGGGGTGATGAGCTTTGGCAGGAAGGAGAAGTTGAGTCCGAGGTATGTTGGGCCATATGAGATCCTACAACGTGTGAGTGAGGTGGCCTATGAGTTGGCATTGCCTGCGGAGCTAGCTTCTGTCCATCCAGTCTTTCATGTATCCATGTTAAAGAAGTTCCTTGGTGATCCAACATCGATTCTACCTGTGGAAGGTTTGGGGGTCGATGAAGACTTGTCCTACGAGGAGGTACCTGTTGAGATCTTAGACAGACAGGTCAAGCGGCTGAGGAACAAGGAGATTGCCACAGTGAAGGTATTGTGGAGGAATCATCTTGTTGAGGGTGATACGTGGGAGGCAGAGGCCGATATGTGATCCCGCTACTCTCATATTTTCAGCTCTTGAGGTTAGACTTCCTACTCTTAAGTCTAAGTTTCCTTATCTCTCAATTCTTTGTTGCTATTGCTTGAATGTGCATAGTGATTATGTTATGTTATGACGGGCATTGTGCTAGATAGTTAGTAGTGTCATTCGGGGATGAATGTTCCTAAGGGGGGGGGGGGGGGGGGGATAATGTAACAACCCTAAAGATGGATATGATAAGTAATGCTTAATGTGTCTAGAATGCCTACGATTAGACCGGGTTCACACGAATTGATGCGCGTAGAACCAGACCTCTGAACCCTTGCTACAGCCAAGCCAACTAACTTGGGGAGTTAGTTGAGCTAGGAAAGGTTGGGTCCATCCATGTAGAGCTCTCGAATACGAAGATTTACTCGAAGGAGTCTTTACCGAACTTAAAAAGGGAAAATCTTAGGTTTGGAGGGTCTAGGGGTAAAATGGTCTTTTTCCAGGCTAAGGGTAGTATAGTAATTAACCTAAATATATAATTAATTATTTAATTAATAATATGGAGGGGCATTTTAGGGAGAGAGGGCCAAAAATTGGCTCTTAGAATGAAGTCTTGCTCCACCCGGGTTCGAACCTAGGTGGAAACAATGAATTAAATTTGTTTTTATTTAAGTTGGTAAATTAATGTAATTAATTTATATTTATTATTTATTGGCTGATTTAAAATAAAAGGGAAATCAGATTTTTTAATATTTAACTAAACCTTATTTGACTAAGTCCTAAACTAGACTCCTAAGCCTAAGATAACTCTCTCCTCTCACGTCTATCTCTCAACACACGTTCAATCTCTCTTCTTTTTCACGTTCTCTCTGCCAAAAAAACCTCAAGAACAGAAAGATAAACCAAGTTCTTCACACTTGAAGAACTCACCACGAAAGATAAAAACAAACAAAGAAATCAATCACTTAGGCAATGAGAAGGTTGTCCGTCGAGTTTGGTGTTGAACTTTCGGTGTTGGACGTGTGTTTGGAGGAGTTCTTTGGGCAGCAAGTCGAGGTTTGAATGTCAAAAAGGTATGGGTTCTCTTCTCTCTTGGTCCCTTTCCCAAGAGACCCCTAAGGTTCAGACGAATCTATTCCGAAAACTAGGGTTGTTCCCCGTTGCATGTCCCTGTCACTAGCTCCCATTGAATCATAGGTTGGTTATGTTTGCTGGTAGAAAACTAGGGATGAAACGTGTTTTCGTGATGATTATGTGTTTATATGTATGTTCGGAATTATGTGACTTATGTTGATATTTCTTGAAAATGTAACTACGTGTGTTTGGGTGTGTTGTCGTGGCTTGGTGACGGTTTAGGACTTGAAATGGCATGTTAGTTCTTTGTATTTCATGTACACATGTTTATGTAAATCGTGATGTTCATATGAGATGAAATGTGGCTGATTTGAGTGATAATCTCTTGGCTAAATGAATGCATGAAAATGCACCTAAAACGTTCTAAATGCACAATGAAATTCCCCTAAGAACTAACGTGTAATGTAATGAAAAAGAAGCTGAAAATATAACTCAAATTTCCAGCAGCTTGTTGATTAATTTCAGCCAAGTTAAGTGGTTTAAAATGTCATGAAAAGTGAAGAAAAACAAGTGAGGTCACTGAGGGTCGAACCCGTGACCTCACCACGTTAAAAGTTGTGAAAATAATGAAGTGAAAAACAATGTGGTAAGGGGGAACCGAACCGTGGTCTTGGCTGGAAAATAAGATATGAAAATTAGAAATGAGAGGAGTGGGATTCGAACCCACAACCTCTCGGTCAAAACTTAAGGAAAAATTAAAAGAAAATAAATGTGAGGCGTGGGAACGAACCCACGACCTCTAGATGGAAAAGGAGAATTAAAAGAAAAATAAAGTGAGGCTGTGGGGGTTCGATCCCACACCCTCATGGTCAACTCGAAAAAGGTCAAGGAAAAAGGAATTTAAATAAAAAGGGGTTGTGGGGGTTCGATCCCACAACCCCTCGGCCAAGAAAGAGAATATTCAAAGAAAATAAATTAAAGGGAAATGAAGGTGTTGGGGCTCGAACTTGGGTCCCCAAGTCGTGTGGGCTAAACAAAAATAAGATAATTGAAAAATGTAAGTGTTGTCCAAGGGATTCGAAATCGGGTTCCCTTGCCCAAATTCCGTATTGATACATAAGTCATACGTGAATTAAATGTTCAAGAATAATGTTGCCTACATAGATCGAAATCGAGATCTTGGCATACATACAAGAAGCAAAAGTCTTGTACCACATAATCTTAGGAAGATATGAATCACTTAAACGAACTATGAATGAAGCCTCATGGCTTGTATGTATAGACCCATAAGTCTAGCATACGTTTAAAAATAAGTGAACCTAAGATGTATGTAATGAAATGATGAAACCCTAGAAGGGTTAAGTAAGAATGTGAAACACACAAATGGCCAAGTGCATTGGCATATGATGAAATGAACAATCACGTAAAAAGGGGTGAGTAATTATGAAGAGCAAATGTGCTAATGTTAATGAATGTGGTGACAACATGATAAGAGGCTAATGTGAAAGATTAGAGCAATCTCAAATGAGCCTAAGTAAATGTTACCAAAACGTACTCACCTATGAGAGTGTAAAGTTAATGAAGAGACCAGTCTCTATGAACAATCTAATAAAAGTATTGAGAATAATGTATACTTAATACTAATGATGAGATGAGAAATCATCTATTGAGAAATGATGTCCTCATACTAGAAGCCAGCTTCCATGACGTATGAGTTGAATGAAATGGAACTTTATACTGAGCACCATTGACTAGCTATGAGCGGTGATTCCTTCTTTCGGGAAGGACGGAGGTTCACGTAACTCTCATGAGATGAGACCGTCCGGCATGCCGGGTATGGGTCTCCTTATATCTCCTAGTCTTCGAACCTATACTGCCAATATAGGGATCAAGCGGGGTTCAATTCCCATGTACACTAGCATGTTTTGGGTCACTTTGGCCGGTGATCCCACCTCTTTTCGGTGTGGGGGAGACACTGGATTTCATGATGCTCACATGATCTATGTCGGTTAAAGTTAAAGTTACCAATGAATGAATGAGGCCAGCCTCAAATGATACACATAATGAAATGAACGATACCAAAGGTGTTAGGCTAGGATAATCAAGAGGTGATCTAGACTCAAGTAATAACACTAGGTTATTCTTAATCATTGCACAACAAACCCGATGAGAGTCTTAAACTACATCCTAGGTATAACTGGTGTTTACACTAGCTTATGAATGAATGAAATGAAGTACGTATGAATGAATGAAGCAGACTCTGTGTTTGCTAAAGAAGGCTCAGTAGTTGAGGTCCCATATGTTGAGCCCTCATTTTGGGAAGTCTTGATGTTAAGTCCATGATTCCAAGGTCTCATGGCATATGAATGCATGATATGAAAGATGTTATGTGCTATATGCAATATGATATGTGCTATGTGTAAGATGTTATGTGCTGTGTGCAATATGATAAGTATGATGATGTATGTTACTCTCATGGCATGACTTTCCTAATCCAAATTTGGAAAGCTCACTAACTTTCCTAATCCAAATTTGTAAAGCTCACTAACTTTCCTAATCCAAATTTGGAAAGCTCACTAACTTTCCTAATCCCAATTTGGCAAGTCCACTGACTTGACTTTCCATAATCATGTTGTTAGAAAAGGTCTATTATTACTCATGCATGTCCTTGGTGTGTGCTTGTATATATCCATACTTAGTACAAGTGTGTACTAATCCCATACAACTCTATATTTTTAGGTGCAGGCACAGGTGGACGCTAGAGCTTACATGTTGACGTTGCAGCTATCCGGACGTGGAGCTTTCATCCGGACTTGGTAGGCCCTCATGCTTTCGAGGATGTCTACCGTTACTATCTAGCTTAGATGCAGGCTTTAGCTAGTGGAGTATGTTCCGCTAGTGTTTCTTTCCATTTTTATTTCAGACATTGTATTGGTGCCATTTTGGCAATTATACATTTAATGTAGTATTGAACTATTTCTTTGAGTTGATAATCTTAATGTTAGATGGTTGATTGTGAACATTATGAATGTAAGTAGAATGACCTTTATGCATGTTCAGAAAGAAAAAGTTTTTTAATTTGTCGCTAAAATTAACCTAGATGAAGTAAGAATGACGTGAGTAGGCTTGTCTGCGACCTCTGAGAGGTCAACGACGCCGGTCTCGTCTGGGGTCTACACTCCGGTCGTGACATTTACTCCTTACACTATGTGATTTATATAAATTATACTTCCTTTTTACCGCTTATACATTAATCAGGGATAGCTCGATCATAAAGCCACTAATATAATAGTTTGGGGCCTCAATTTTTCTTAAGATGTATTCTATATATAGTTTTAAGAAAATCTCATATACATTGATAAATTTAAAATAATTTTTTGAATAGAATATATGATAAATTTTTTTACCTTATTTAAAGTGAGGTTATTTTTATAATAATTGAGAAATAGAATAGTATTTAGTTAATTGTATTTGTAGCATCAATTTTTAAAGGACCATTTATTTTATCGTCTCATTTATTATATATCCTAACGATTATCATGAACCACATTAGTATATTTTTATATTTACCCTTTTTGTTCCCTTTTACTTTTTTCATTCTATTATTATTGAATATCATAAAGTCTCCTAACTGGTCAAACGTTTTGTATTATGCAAATTTCTTATTGTATCTTTATAAAAAGATCAAATTTGTTTTTTTTTGGTGTCTTCTTTAAATTTCAAACACCGCAATGAATCAAATATGTACTATTTTAAAATTATTATGTAAATTTATCAAATTCAGCACAACACATTTTCATATCATTGTATAATTTTTTTAAATAATTGAGATAAGCATTATAATTCTAATCTCGCTCGCCTCTCTCTCCTCTCACTACCAATCTCGCTTGCCATATTTACAAATGCATATGTAGAATATACAATTATCTAACCGATATACATATGAAATTCACCTCTCTCCTCCCTCTCCCAATCTCGCTCACTTCTCTCCTCCCTCTCCCAATCTTGCTAACCATATATATAAATATATATGTATAATATATAATTATCTTACTGATATACATATACAATTCACCTATCTCCCACACTTTGCCCTCTCTCGCTCGCCTCTCTCCTCTCTCCTCTCTCTCCCAATCTCATTCACTCTCTTCTCCCTCTCCCAATCTCGATTGCCTCTCTCCCCCTCTCCCCCCTCTCCTAATCTCACTCATCTTTCTCTTCCCTCTCCCAATCTCGTTGTAATAGTCCAAAAGTTCAAGACCTAATCTAGAGACTCATATATTGGTATAAGGCTTAAAATAATGTTGATAAACCATTTAGGAAGTTACAGAGCCAAAACAACAAAGAAAGACCTTGACGTCCGGAAACTAACTAAATTGAACTAGTAGATGTCACTATGTTTGGTGAAGGTTTGGGAGTGTCATATGAAGTTTAAAACTTGTTAAAAGACTTGAAATAGGTAAAATATAGTATAAAGTGTCCAAACATCAAGTTACGACTCCCCAAGGAACGCCCGAAGGACATTGGCGAGCAAGTTGCCAAAGAAGCTTGCGGCAGCCAAGATGTAGAGACAGCCACGCGTCGCGCAGCCAACAAAAGAAGGGGAAACACGGGGCCTCCACGAGGTCCACTGCCTCAATCCGTATTTTAAAAAATAAATGTGAAATTACCCTTCCTAGATTTGTACTAGATTCGTCCTTGTCGTATTTAAGTCATTTGGAATTCACAAAAAGACTCAATTAAGTGAGGGGTCTTTTTGGTAATTTAGGGGGTGACTATATATTGATTTAGGGTCAGTTTTAAGTTATTTTTACTCACTCCAATCAAATCCCCAAATCAAAATCCAAAAGCTCTCATCTCTCTCTACTTAAATCCTCCATTGAAGAAGCAAGAAAGCATGAAGAAGAAGACAAATTGTTATAGGATTTCACTTGAATTTCGTGGATTAAGATTCATTAAGGTATGAGTTCTTCATTCTTGGGATTCCTTTCCCCAAGAGGTCCTTTCAAAGTTGATTTCTAAATCACCCAATTTCAAGGGTTTTCTACTAATGGGTTTTCTTCTAAACTTGAAATTGATGATTGATTATGATTAATGGTGATTGCATATAACTAATTAAGTATATATTGTTGGTAATTGATGTCAATTGATGAAATTTCATGTAGATCATGTCCTTTCCACAATTCCCTCGAATCTTGGTTCTTGCTTGTGAATTGATGGGAATTGAAGAGTGTATTGATTGTTAGACTTGTCCTAACTATTATAATTCATTCATGGACTGCCTAGGGTCATGTATTGTTGGGATTGACTCTATTTCTTGAAGAATTCATGATGAACCATTCTCCCTTAACCCTAGGTTATGAATTGAAGTTAATTTGGATAGTGTTGATGCAATTGACTTAGTTATTGTATTAGTTACTATTGAATGATGTTACTACACATATAATTGGATGAAATTGGTTGGTTTATGGTAAGACCATGGGTGATGGCTTTTGAAGGAGATTGAGAAAGTCTTTATTGTAAGACCTCAAAAATGACTTAGGGTAACTAGATTCTAACATGTTGGTCATGATGGTCTAAGGTCCTAAAATGTTATATATAGTGTTAGAGGCGGTATATAAAGTATTAGGTGCATTGGAAGTCAAACGTCAAGGGACGACCAAGACGTTCGACGACTAAGTCACCTAAGTGTCTCATATGTGGTTCTATGTGTTTATATTTTATTCATGATGTTTTGAAGTTCTTAAATGAGTTTATATGATGTATTTAAGTAGTGTGTCAAGTTTCGAGAAGTTTGGAGGTCAAACACTCAAGAACGTCCATGACTTTCGAAAGATGTGCCTTGAAATGGCCTTGTATGTCTAGGCATATTTCGTCGAGTTTTACGTGTTCGTTTTGGATGAAATTTATGTGAGAGGTCTTAAGCTCATATAAGATCATATTTGGGTTGGAAACGTCCGGTAAATAATCCCGAAGGACCATCCAAGGGTCCTTGAGGAAGGACCCAAACTGGTGGCCAAAACTGCCCAAGGCAGTCCACCTACGGATGGCAATCGACGACCAGTGGCCTGGTCGACGCCTCGTAGGTGGTGGGTGTCGTTTGGGACTTAGACTGGAGATCTAAGATCCCAGTTCCAAGTCTCTGAACCCATCGACGGAGGCCAGGACCTACGCCCCGTCGATGGGCAACCGTCGATGGTCACTGTGGCCTGCACGCAGGTTCACTGTAAGTTGAGGGGTGAACTTGTAAATTCACCCCACTTCCAAATATAGAGTTTGGAGGTTCCTAAGGGGTATATTGGGTATTTTAAATGTGTTTATAAGTAATTAACACTTAGAAAATTTCATTACAAAAAATCAAAACCCCAAAATCCCTTAAGAATTTCCAAAGACTCCATTGAAGTCCAAAGTCAAGGAAGAGCTTGGTGTGACAATTGAGTGGATATTCTTTATCAAATTGAAGAATTATCTTCATTGAGCTATGGTTTTTGATCCTTGAAACTCGTTTCATCAAGGATCCCAACTTCAAAGATGTTTTCTAAAGTTTTCAAAGATGAATTGTTCAATTTCATGATTCTACCATGGGTTCTTGCATTAAAGGATTTTAATCGTTGAATAGTGATTGAATTGTTGTTATTTATATGATTTTAACTCAATCTACCTATGAACCCATGTAATTGATGAACCCTAGTTTTTGACTAATTTATGTGTTACTTGATATTGGTCTAATGTTTATGAATTCATGTGTAGTTTTCTTATGGGCTTTATAATGATATAAGAATTGTATTCAATTGATGTTTAATTGGTCTTAGATTGTTGAATCTATATTGAATTGGTTTAGATTTCATTGAGTATTAGTTTATGTATTGAATTGGTGTTCATGGTCATGGGTAAGTGTCTTATGAGGTTGAATTGGATGATTTGGTATTGGCTTGAAGTGTTGAGGATGAAGAGGTGGTATGCTGCCCTATTTCTTCTTATTTAATGTTATTTTATATTTCAATTATGTTATGATTGGTTTGGTCCACTTATGGTGGCGGTGTTATGTGATTTGATGTGGTCTTGTCGGCGTTATTTTAAGTATACTGATGATCATGGCCTTGTCGGCACTACTTGAAGTTATATGGCTATTTCTATAATTTATTTGGTGATGTATGATTATATTTACCTATATGTAAAAGTATGTGTTAGTCTATTGATGATATTAGGTAATCATGTTATGCTATGGCTATGTGTTAAGTGTGTAGTCTTAGAGTTGTTACATGGTTGTTCCTAATTTTGTTATATGAGTTTATAATGGTTATGTTGATGATCTTAAGGTAATTAATAGGTTGACTAAATGATGTTATGGGTCATTCCTAGGTGTCTAATAGATGATATGCTATATGAGCTAAATTGATGTAATGTTGTATGTTGTTTCGGTAGACTAGTGTCCCTTACTTGATGCTTGTATGAATATGAATATGTGATGTCTTAAATTAGGAACTTAAAAAGTCTTAGTCTTGAATGAAATAATGTTAGGTGAGTCTTTGAATGATATTAAGAGGGTCCCTTATGTGAAACCTTGAACCTAGTGGTAAGGTTATGAAACTTGTAGTCGAAAGCCGTAATGGTATCCTTCATGTAATGAATGATGGACTTAAGGTTGATTGGCTGGAACGACATCATATCAATAATTAGGAAAGTCATGATGAGCTTCTTGTCTCCATAGTGAGATAGCCCTAGTGGACCTTGCTTTGGTAGTTTAAATATAATTGGGTCATGAACATAATACGGGACCCTTTTGTATGAACCTTAGTGTGATTTAATCTATGAGAACGAAGTCTAGCACCGAGTGAGTATGGTAAGGGAAGTAGTTCTAATTAAAGTATGAAACTATATTACAAAGCATGCCCTTCATATTCCTTAACCATGTGCCTACATGGGATGTGTCTATGTTCTACCATTGGCAAGTAGAACACCCTCTATTGGAGTAGGTTACCACTCCGGATTCCATGCTTTGCTACCATGGTCTATGTCGGTTATTGTCTATTCTCATCATATGGGATACCTATTAGCATTAGATAAGTTCTATGAGGTTTAGGTGGTGGTATGGGACGCTATCTAGACATTGCACAATAGACTTTGAAGATGTTAGTAAGAGTCCCTAGGTCTTGTCCAAGACCATTACTTGAATATCCTTTATGTGATGTATGTCTCTTAAATGAACTAATGACCTAATGACTTAATGATAGTAAAGTATGTAAATGAATAAGTACCTAATCTAAAGTGACTTAAGGATTCCTTAGTTAAAGCGTGAAGAGGGCATAAAGGATGATCTCTTCATGTCTTACCTAGGGAAGTTTTGAGAATGACTCTATTTAGGGAAGATGTTTGGTTTTGTAGACATGATCTAAGACTTAGATAGTCTTAAGAACTATTTAGGTAATCTTGAAGAGGTCAATCATGGACGTTATCTTCTTGATTTACTTAAGTAGGTCTTTTGATAGCCTTTGGAAGGAGAATGTCATATCATCTATGTGTTGGTGTGTTTAGTGAGAATGATTCTATCCTAGGGAGTCTATAGGATCTCTTGAGTTTGTGTGTAAGGGATTGTATGGGCGGTTGCTTCACAACTCACTCAAGTGAGACTTAGAATCACCTTTGGTAGAAGAATCTAACATTGATGTTCATGATGTTTGTAGGTGTGTATGTGACTCATTATAAGTAATCTTGAGGGTCGTTTAGGCACATCTAGAGAGGGTGTATGGGCGGTCTCTCTTTTTTTTGACTTAAATGAATCTTAGGATAACTTTTAGTGAGAGAACTACATGCTAGAGAGTATTTAATTAAATGGTAAGACACTTCACTGTACAGTGAAGTCCCTTCACTATACAGTGAAGTCCCTTCACTGTAACAGTGAACTGGGTTCACTGTAAAGTGACATTAAAAATGAGTTAATTTGTTTAAATGTTTTCTTATGTGATTCTAAGTTGGTAATGTTGTTCTTATGATTATAATATGATTTTTAAATGAAAAGATTCATATTTCCAATAAATGTCCGTTTTCATGATTTTTATGCATAAGTCATACTTAGTACATGTGGTTGTACTAATTCCATGCTTTTATCTATCTATATAGTTCTTGCCAGGTGAAGAGCTTTTGGGAAGAATAATTGGATTTAGAAGATCGTTCAAGTGAAGTTGAAGTATGTCCTCACTTGACTCGAGGGCATATATGTCTTTTATATTTTGTATTGAAGTGTTGTAATAGACTTAATAATACTATGTTTTCTATTTCGTATGAGCCGTGTCCCAAGTACTCTTGTGTCTTAAGATGATGAGATTGAGAGTTAGTATTTCCTATTACTTTTATATGATAGAGTTTTTAAAGACTAAGATATTGTTTTATGAAAAGTTTTAATTCCGCACTACTTTTCATTATGTGTATGCGACGAATGATATGAAGGGCTTGTGTGAGACCTCTGAGAGGTCGAGTACTCCATGCCACAATCCAAGATTGTGCCCTAACTTCTAAGGTGTGGTATTAGGATGTGACGTTTATGATCCTAACCTTTACTTCAATTATGATGGTTTGTGATTGATGGTGAAGTTCAATTGAAGCATATCTTGTGATTTAATTAAGTAGGTGTTGGTATGATGATGCAATTGAAATTTCTTGATTATGTCAATTGTGAGATGATGATTAAGGTGAAATGACATAAGGTTGGTTATGAATTACATAGGTGCCTTACTATGACATGATGATGATAATGTGCAAATCTCACAAATGAAGGTTTGCCATGAAAGGACATTCTCATGCAATTCCAATTAAGCTAAAGACTATGACTATAAAGGAGTTAGTCTCCTAAGACCTAAACTACATTATGATTGTTAAAGAAAGACAATTCAAAAGGGCTCTAGCTTAGCACCGAGTGAACTAGTAGTGAGGAGTGTTCCTTCCCATGTAGGGAAGGTAGGTTCACTATAGTACTCATGAGATTGGAAACTATAATGCATGTTTCTCAAAGAGGGTCTCAAATACATCTCCTAGTTCTTGAACTATGTTTCCCCCATAGGAATTGTCACGACCCGAAAGCACCCCCTAAAAGTTAGGGAAAACCTTCGAATCATGACCGGGCGTACTTGACCCCTTTGGGGTCTCGTACAAGCCCTCTAACTAGCATTCATAACATAAAGCATGAAAAGTAGTGCGGAATTAAAACTTTTCACGATAATAATAAAAGAAGAAGTATTTTCATAAATACTAGGAAATCTTATCGTCACAAGCCAACTTAAAGACACAACTTGGAATCTTAGGGACACGGCCCTTTACAATAAAAGTAAATACATTTTTAAGTCTTAATAAAGAAACTAAGAAACATAAAACTATGTCCTCGAATATATGAGGACATACCCAATTCTTGAGAGATAGAATTCCCAAGCTTCAACTCCGATCCTCGAAAAAGGCTTCCAACCTATACTCATAAGGTATATAAAAGTATGGGGTTAGTACAACAATGTACTAAGTATGGCATATGCAAAAACATACGAAAGGGACATTTTAGTAAAAATAACTTTTCATGCAATTAAAGCAATATTCATGAATCTAGAAACAAACCAACATAAGAATTGACAATCAACACTTTATGGCAACTTTACCAAAACTTAGAGTAATCAAAAGGAACATTTCAATGAACTTACTAAAATTACAATGAAAATTGAATAGAGCATCATAGTGAACATTTTGAATTCTTACAATGGAGACCTTACAGTGAATGGCACGGTACAAGTCGTATGAACTCTTTTCCTTTGAAGTTGCCCTAACCCAAGGTTATCCTAAGACTCCCTAAGGTGAGCTAAGAAGGGATTTTCATTACACCTCCCTTCAAAGCACACCAAAACGACCCTTTAAACTACCAAATCTTAGGCTTACTTCGTTGGAAATCAAATCCACGCCCTTGGCTAACATATGCAAAACACTCACGGAAATATAGGTCATACCAAGTGCAATGTGAGAGTAGCATCCCATACTACCACTCCCACTTAGTACTCCTAATGGATTCCATTTACTCAAGTACTCCACAATAATCCTCCATAACACTACACCATAGTACTCATTCACACGGATTTCATGAAGGTACTCTTCTCCCATAGTAGGTATAGGTCACACCAAGTGCAATGTGAGAATAGCATCCCATACTACTACTCCCACTCAATGCTCCTACTCGGTAACTAATGTGGATTGAGCACTTCACGGCATACATACACAAATTCAACAATATACAAGATAATTAGTTTCAAATCAATTCTTTTGTAGGAGTTAGCTTAACCGACAAAGACCATGAGAGCTAGACATGGAATCCCGATATTAACCCCTATCGGATGAGGGATCCTTACTTGCCTAGTGTAAGGTCATGCTTCTTAGCGTTTACATGGCTTTTCCAATAGCTACACCTATGCGGGCACATAGTTAAGGGATAAGGAGATTGCTACTAAGTAACTCACTCTCTACTAACGAGGAGTACTCATCTCAAGAGGTACTTTGGATTACAACATCTCAACTCACGAAGTGCAATCCACCTCCCCTTCATATCCTCTCGGTGCTAGGCATAACTCCCCACGGATTTCTCAACATAATTGTCTATCTTAGAAAGCTCACTAGAACTGGAGAGGTTGCTACTAGACACTACATCTCAACTCACGAAGTGTTTTCACCTCAAGATTCCCCTTGTTTGCTCAACTTGGCATAATACAAATCTTAAAAGAGTGTGTGTGTGTACATGTGCACACCTTGCATAAAAGCATCGCTTCATTATCATCAAGTTCTACACATACTTTAACCTTAATTCATCAAGTTACACACTCTACATGCTTCTTATAATCATACACTTCATTTAGACATAAACTAGGTCAAACATGCAATTCAAGCTACATCAAACACAATACAAGACCCATTTCCCATATATCTTCATTTCACATATTAGACCTTCAAGATCACATACTCAAAACATACTAAGTAACATCAAGTTCATCAATTAACACCGCCACCCATAAGGTGGACAATACCACTCAAATAGCAATTCATAATAAGAAATATACAATGAGAGCAACTCATCAACAAATCAAACCATCATCACCCATAAGCAATTTATCAATATTTCACCATATTAAAGCCCTTAGGGCAGTAGCTACACCAACATGACAAATACAAGAAGACCCAAGTTCATACCCTACTCAAATCATGCTAACTTAACCCATTTTCAAGCCAAAAGTTGAAGTATGCATATACAAGAGTTTCATGGAGTTTTTAACATCAAAATCATCAATTCAAACCAAGATAAATACATTTAAACCATTAGAACTTAAATACAAGAAGACCCATACTAGAAATCAAAGTTAGAAGAAGATTGAGTTTAGAAACCCTTTTGAAAACCCTTTTGGAAATTGGCTTCTTGAATGAAAAGATATTCAAGAATGGATACCATACCTCAATAAGCAAGCCAAATCCAAGAGTTTTGATAAAGAAACACGTCCAACCAGCCCTCCTATCCTTCCTTGACTTCTAGCTTCCAACGGAGTCTTGAGAGGGTTTTCCTTTTTTTGAGAGAGCCATGACAGGCCGTCACGGGTGGAACGGCCCGTCCTGACCATCCGTTGCAAACTTCAGAGGCTTGGCAAGGGTCCCCTCTACACCCTTGAACAAGTACCCCACGACATAACCTTGTGACGGGACGTCACAGCCATGACAGGCCGTCGACTGCTCCATCGCCAAGGCTGCCTGGGACAGCCTGCTTACCAGGTTTTGGGTCCTTCTTCAAGGACCCTTCGATGGTCCTTGCGGATAATTTCCCAGACGTTTCCAACACAAATATTATCATCTATAAGTTTAACACCTCTCACATGAATTTCATCCAAAACGAACACATAAAACTCGACGAAACTCGTCTAGACATACAAGGTCGACTCAAGGCATATCTTTCGAATGCCTTGGACGTTCTTGGTCGTTTGACCTCCAAACTTCCCGAAACTTTGCACACTTCCTAAGGACACTAAACTAACTCCGTTTAACTTAAAGTCGACTCAAGAAACAATCATGAGTCTCTAGTTCACCTTAGTTCATTTTGGGGCGTTATATTCTCCCCCACTTGGAATAACATTCGCCCTCGAATGACACTTAAATTTTTTTTAATAACAACAAGGACTCTCTTGGAATCATATAATTCACTTAGATCATGATCAAAACATCAACAATAAAAGCATTAATTAGCAAGGAACATCATTTCACACTTTCAACACTTATCAACGTAGACAGTTTTTGCCAAACTTCACAAAGTCAAAACTCAACCTTAAACTTCTTTTATGGAGGAACTACCTTCTCCAACATTAAACATGCTCGTATACAACAATTTTGCACATATTTAAACTTCAATTAAGGCAAGGCAATTTTTTCTCAAATTACAAATTTTTCACAGTGAACATTCACTGTAACACTGTCAAACATCCAAAACTTTCAAAATTCCACTCTTTGAGCAATTTATCAAGATGACATGATCATACAAACTATAAAACCATATAAAATCATCTCATAACACAAAAGCAACAATAACAAAGAGTTGAGACTTACCAAAACCATCAATCCGGATTAATTATCCTTTCTAGTCCCCATCCCATAGGAAGGGTTCTTCTTGGGAGCATTAGGATCTAGGGAAGCTTGATTGACATATCTCCCCCTTGATTTAAGGTTTGGGATGTCCCTCATCTTGTGGCCTTTATTACCACACGCAAAAAAACCATCCGTTCCGGCAAGACACTTACCCCCATGTTGCTTGCCACAAGTAGGGCACCTAGCCCTTTCATAGAAATGACCACCACCTTGAGAAAGTTGATTTGGAGACCTATCCTTGTTTACCATAGAAGAATCTTGGGGATAAAACCTCTTCTTAGGCCTTTGGTGACTAGAATCATCCGACCTAGGTCTCTTACCCTCTTGCCTTATCTCCCTAATTTTGGACTCCTCAATTTGTTGCGCATAAACCATGAGCCTAGAGATATCCATGTCATTAAGAAGCATATCCGTACGACACTCTTTTTCCACCAAGCTAGACACGCCCATCACAAACTTGTTCATCCTAGCCCTAGGGTTGACCACCATGGTTGGGGCATACTTAGAGAGTTGGGTGAATTTGAGAGAGTACTCTTGCACGCTCATTCCCCCTTGACGGAGGTTCATGAATTCAACCATCTTCTTCTTCCTCCACTCTAAAGGAAAGAATCTATCTAGGAAAGCCTCTTTAAATTCCTCCCAATCAACCGGTCCTCTTTCTAATGGTCTCTCACCCCTCCATTGCTCATACCACACTTGAGCAACATCCTTAAGTTGGTAAGCATCCAATTCCGCTTTCTCCCTAGGGTTCACACCCATAGCATCTACCACCTTGAAAATCTCATCTATGAAGCCTTGTGGATCTTCATCCACCTTAGTGCCATGAAAAGTAGGAGGGTTCATCCTCATGAAATCCCGAATCCTAGAAGCGGGAGTACTAGCATTTGGTTGGGGCCTATCTCCTTGGTTAGCTTGGCCCACAAAGTGATTTTTGACAACTTGAGCTTGAGCCGTCATGAGTTGGGTCAGGTTCATTAGGGCAGCCCTCAACTCCGCATTAGTCATATCACCCAAAACAAAAGAAGCTTGAGGCATAAGAGGCACTTGAGGTTCTTGAAGAGGAACCTCCTCATTTTCCTCCCCTAAGCCAACAATTGGAACTTGGTCAACACGGGGAAGGACTCTCTCATTTGGTACACCTCCCTCCTCCCTTATAGCGGTCGATCTCCTCGTATTCATGTCCTAAAACACAAAAAGAAGAGGTTGAGAATAGACACCTTATATACTCAAATCTAAGGCACGATACTAGAATAGAGAAGAAAGTGAAACTTCTAGCATCCTATAGCCTCTTGTCCATGGATGTGTCGCGACTCACACCAATTACCAAGATACTACCAGATGTGGCTTGTGAGACTTTCAGACCTTAAACTATTTGCCAAAACCTTATGCTCTGATACCAAGTCTGTCACGACCCGAAAGCACCCCCTAAAAGTTAGGGAAAACCTTCGAATCATGACCGGGCGTACTTGACCCCTTTGGGGTCTCGTACAAGCCCTCTAACTAGCATTCATAACATAAAGCATGAAAAGTAGTGCGGAATTAAAACTTTTCACGATAATAATAAAAGAAGAAGTATTTTCATAAATACTAGGAAATCTTATCGTCACAAGCCAACTTAAAGACACAACTTGGAATCTTAGGGACACGGCCCTTTACAATAAAAGTAAATACATTTTTAAGTCTTAATAAAGAAACTAAGAAACATAAAACTATGTCCTCGAATATATGAGGACATACCCAATTCTTGAGAGATAGAATTCCCAAGCTTCAACTCCGATCCTCCAAAAAGGCTTCCAACCTATACTCATAAGGTATATAAAAGTATGGGGTTAGTACAACAATGTACTAAGTATGGCATATGCAAAAACATACGAAAAGGGACATTTTAGTAAAAATAACTTTTCATGCAATTAAAGCAATATTCATGAATCTAGAAACAAACCAACATAAGAATCGACAATCAACACTTTATGGCAACTTTACCAAAACTTAGAGTAATCAAAAGGAACATTTCAATGAACTTACTAAACTTACAATGAAAATTGAATAAAGCATCATAGTGAACATTTTGAATTCTTACAATGGAGACCTTACAGTGAATGGCACGGTCCAAGTCATATGAACTCTTTTCCTTTGAAGTTGCCCTAACCCAAGGTTATCCTAAGACTCCCTAAGGTGAGCTAAGAAGGGATTTTCATTACACCTCCCTTCAAAGCACACCAAAGCGACCCTTAAAACTACCAAATCTTAGGCTTACTTCGTTGGAAATCAAATCCACGCCCTTGGCTAACATATGCAAAACACTCATGGAAATATAGGTCATACCAAGTGCAATGTGAGAGTAGCATCCCATACTACCACTCCCACTTAGTACTCCTAATGGATTCCATTTACTCAAGTACTCCACAATAATCCTCCATAACACTACACCATAGTACTCATTCACACGGATTTCATGAAGGTACTCTTCTCCCATAGTAGGTATAGGTCACACCAAGTGCAATGTGAGAATAGCATCCCATACTACTACTCCCACTCAATGCTCCTACTCGGTAACTAATGTGGATTGAGCACTTCACGACATACATACACAAATTCAACAATATACAAGATAATTAGTTTCAAATCAATTCTTTTGTGGGAGTTAGCTTAACCGACAAAGACCATGAGAGCTAGACATGGAATCCCGATATTAACCCCTATCGGATGAGGGATCCTTACTTGCCTAGTGTAAGGTCATGCTTCTTAGCGTTTACATGGCTTTTCCAATAGCTACACCTATGCGGGCACATAGTTAAGGGATAAGGAGATTGCTACTAAGTAACTCACTCTCTACTAACGAGGAGTACTCATCTCAAGAGGTACTTTGGATTACAACATCTCAACTCACGAAGTGCAATCCACCTCCCCTTCATATCCTCTCGGTGCTAGGCATAACTCCCCACGGATTTCTCAACATAATTGTCTATCTTAGAAAGCTCACTAGAACTGGAGAGGTTGCTACTAGACACTACATCTCAACTCACGAAGTGTTTTCACCTCAAGATTCCCCTTGTTTGCTCAACTTGGCATAATACAAATCTTAAAAGAGTGTGTGTGTGTACATGTGCACACCTTGCATAAAAGCATCGCTTCATTATCATCAAGTTCTACACATACTTTAACCTTAATTCATCAAGTTACACACTCTACATGCTTCTTATAATCATACACTTCATTTAGACATAAACTAGGTCAAACATGCAATTCAAGCTACATCAAACACAATACAAGACCCATTTCCCATATATCTTCATTTCACATATTAGACCTTCAAGATCACATACTCAAAACATACTAAGTAACATCAAGTTCATCAATTAACACCGCCACCCATAAGGTGGACAATACCACTCAAATAGCAATTCATAATAAGAAATATACAATGAGAGCAACTCATCAACAAATCAAACCATCATCACCCATAAGCAATTTATCAATATTTCACCATATTAAAGCCCTTAGGGCAGTAGCTACACCAACATGACAAATACAAGAAGACCCAAGTTCATACCCTACTCAAATCATGCTAACTTAACCCATTTTCAAGCCAAAAGTTGAAGTATGCATATACAAGAGTTTCATGGAGTTTTTAACATCAAAATCATCAATTCAAACCAAGATAAATACATTTAAACCATTAGAACTTAAATACAAGAAGACCCATACTAGAAATCAAAGTTAGAAGAAGATTGAGTTTAGAAACCCTTTTGAAAACCCTTTTGGAAATTGGCTTCTTGAATGAAAAGATATTCAAGAATGGATACCATACCTCAATAAGCAAGCCAAATCCAAGAGTTTTGATAAAGAGACACGTCCAACCAGCCCTCCTATCCTTCCTTGACTTCTAGCTTCCAATGGAGTCTTGAGAGGGTTTTCCTTTTTTTGAGAGAGCCATGACAGGCCGTCACGGGTGGAACGGCCCGTCCTGACCATCCGTTGCAAACTTCAGAGGCTTGGCAAGGGTCCCCTCTACACCCTTGAACAAGTACCCCACGACATAACCTTGTGACGGGGCGTCACAGCCATGACAGGCCGTCGACTGCTCCATCGCCAAGGCTGCCTGGGACAGCCTGCTTACCAGGTTTTGGGTCCTTCTTCAAGGACCCTTCGATGGTCCTTGCGGATAATTTCCCAGACGTTTCCAACACAAATATTATCATCTATAAGTTTAACACCTCTCACATGAATTTCATCCAAAACGAACACATAAAACTCGACGAAACTCGTCTAGACATACAAGGTCGACTCAAGGCATATCTTTCGAATGCCTTGGACGTTATTGGTCGTTTGACCTCCAAACTTCCCGAAACTTTGCACACTTCCTAAGGACACTAAACTAACTCCGTTTAACTTAAAGTCGACTCAAGAAACAATCATGAGTCTCTAGTTCACCTTAGTTCATTTTGGGGCGTTATATTCTCCCCCACTTGGAATAACATTCGCCCTCGAATGACACTTAAATTTTTTTTAATAACAACAAGGACTCTCTTGGAATCATATAATTCACTTAGATCATGATCAAAACATCAACAATAAAAGCATTAATTAGCAAGGAACATCATTTCACACTTTCAACACTTATCAACGTAGACAGTTTTTGCCAAACTTCACAAAGTCAAAACTCAACCTTAAACTTCTTTTATGGAGGAACTACCTTCTCCAACATTAAACATGCTCGTATACAACAATTTTGCACATATTTAAACTTCAATTAAGGCAAGGCAATTTTTTCTCAAATTACAAATTTTTCACAGTGAACATTCACTGTAACACTGTCAAACATCCAAAACTTTCAAAATTCCACTCTTTGAGCAATTTATCAAGATGACATGATCATACAAACTATAAAACCATATAAAATCATCTCATAACACAAAAGCAACAATAACAAAGAGTTGAGACTTACCAAAACCATCAATCCGGATTAATTATCCTTTCTAGTCCCCATCCCATAGGAAGGGTTCTTCTTGGGAGCATTAGGATCTAGGGAAGCTTGATTGACATATCTCCCCCTTGATTTAAGGTTTGGGATGTCCCTCATCTTGTGGCCTTTATTACCACACGCAAAAAAACCATCCGTTCCGGCAAGACACTTACCCCCATGTTGCTTGCCACAAGTAGGGCACCTAGCCCTTTCATAGAAATGACCACCACCTTGAGAAAGTTGATTTGGAGACCTATCCTTGTTTACCATAGAAGAATCTTGGGGATAAAACCTCTTCTTAGGCCTTTGGTGACTAGAATCATCCGACCTAGGTCTCTTACCCTCTTGCCTTATCTCCCTAATTTTGGACTCCTCAATTTGTTGCGCATAAACCATGAGCCTAGAGATATCCATGTCATTAAGAAGCATATCCGTACGACACTCTTTTTCCACCAAGCTAGACACGCCCATCACAAACTTGTTCATCCTAGCCCTAGGGTTGGCCACCATGGTTGGGGCATACTTAGAGAGTTGGGTGAATTTGAGAGAGTACTCTTGCACGCTCATTCCCCCTTGACGGAGGTTCATGAATTCAACCATCTTCTTCTTCCTCCACTCTAAAGGAAAGAATCTATCTAGGAAAGCCTCTTTAAATTCCTCCCAATCAACCGGTCCTCTTTCTAATGGTCTCTCACCCCTCCATTGCTCATACCACACTTGAGCAACATCCTTAAGTTGGTAAGCGTCCAATTCCGCTTTCTCCCTAGGGTTCACACCCATAGCATCTACCACCTTGAAAATCTCATCTATGAAGCCTTGTGGATCTTCATCCACCTTAGTGCCATGAAAAGTAGGAGGGTTCATCCTCATGAAATCCCGAATCCTAGAAGCGGGAGTACTAGCATTTGGTTGGGGCCTATCTCCTTGGTTAGCTTGGCCCACAAAGTGATTTTTGACAACTTGAGCTTGAGCCGTCATGAGTTGGGTCAGGTTCATTAGGGCAGCCCTCAACTCCGCATTAGTCATATCACCCTCAACAAAAGAAGCTTGAGGCATAAGAGGCACTTGAGGTTCTTGAAGAGGAACCTCCTCATTTTCCTCCCCTAAGCCAACAATTGGAACTTGGTCAACACGGGGAAGGACTCTCTCATTTGGTACACCTCCCTCCTCCCTTATAGCGGTCGATCTCCTCGTATTCATGTCCTAAAACACAAAAAGAAGAGGTTGAGAATAGACACCTTATATACTCAAATCTAAGGCACGATACTAGAATAGAGAAGAAAGTGAAACTTCTAGCATCCTATAGCCTCTTGTCCATGGATGTGTCGCGACTCACACCAATTACCAAGATACTACCAGATGTGGCTTGTGAGACTTTCAGACCTTAAACTATTTGCCAAAACCTTATGCTCTGATACCAAGTCTGTCACGACCCGAAAGCACCCCCTAAAAGTTAGGGAAAACCTTCGAATCATGACCGGGCGTACTTGACCCCTTTGGGGTCTCGTACAAGCCCTCTAACTAGCATTCATAACATAAAGCATGAAAAGTAGTGCGAAATTAAAACTTTTCACGATAATAATAAAAGAAGAAGTATTTTCATAAATACTAGGAAATCTTATCGTCACAAGCCAACTTAAAGACACAACTTGGAATCTTAGGGACACGGCCCTTTACAATAAAAGTAAATACATTTTTAAGTCTTAATACAGAAACTAAGAAACATAAAACTATGTCCTCGAATATATGAGGACATACCCAATTCTTGAGAGATAGAATTCCCAAGCTTCAACTCCGATCCTCCAAAAAGGCTTCCAACCTATACTCATAAGGTATATAAAAGTATGGGGTTAGTACAACAATGTACTAAGTATGGCATATGCAAAAACATACAAAAGGGACATTTTAGTAAAAATAACTTTTCATGCAATTAAAGCAATATTCATGAATCTAGAAACAAACCAACATAAGAATTGACAATCAACACTTTATGGCAACTTTACCAAAACTTAGAGTAATCAAAAGGAACATTTCAATGAACTTACTAAAATTACAATGAAAATTGAATAGAGCATCATAGTGATAATTTTGAATTCTTACAATGGAGACCTTACAGTGAATGGCACGGTACAAGTCATATGAACTCTTTTCCTTTGAAGTTGCCCTAACCCAAGGTTATCCTAAGACTCCCTAAGGTGAGCTAAGAAGGGATTTTCATTACACCTCCCTTCAAAGCACACCAAAGCGACCCTTAAAACTACCAAATCTTAGGCTTACTTCGTTGGAAATCAAATCCACGCCCTTGGCTAACATATGCAAAACACTCACGGAAATATAGGTCATACCAAGTGCAATGTGAGAGTAGCATCCCATACTACCACTCCCACTTAGTACTCCTAATGGATTCCATTTACTCAAGTACTCCACAATAATCCTCCATAACACTACACCATAGTACTCATTCACACGGATTTCATGAAGGTACTCTTCTCCCATAGTAGGTATAGGTCACACCAAGTGCAATGTGAGAATAGCATCCCATACTACTACTCCCACTCAATGCTCCTACTCGGTAACTAATGTGGATTGAGCACTTCACGACATACATACACAAATTCAACAATATACAAGATAATTAGTTTCAAATCAATTCTTTTGTGGGAGTTAGCTTAACCGACAAAGACCATGAGAGCTAGACATGGAATCCCGATATTAACCCCTATCGGATGAGGGATCCTTACTTACCTAGTGTAAGGTCATGCTTCTTAGCGTTTACATGGCTTTTCCAATAGCTACACCTATGCGGGCACATAGTTAAGGGATAAGGAGATTGCTACTAAGTAACTCACTCTCTACTAACGAGGAGTACTCATCTCAAGAGGTACTTTGGATTACAACATCTCAACTCACGAAGTGCAATCCACCTCCCCTTCATATCCTCTCGGTGCTAGGCATAACTCCCCACAGATTTCTCAACATAATAGTCTATCTTATAAAGCTCACTAGAACTGGAGAGGTTGCTACTAGACACTACATCTCAACTCACGAAGTGTGTCCACCTCAAGATTCCCCTTTTTTTGCTCAACTTGGCATAATACAAATCTTAAAAGAGTGTATGTGTGTACATGTGCACACCTTGCATAGAAGCATCGCTTCATTATCATCAAGTTCTACACATACTTTAACCTTAATTCATCAAGTTACACACTCTACATGCTTCTCATAATCATACACTTCATTTAGACATAAACTAGGTCAAACATGCAATTCAAGCTACATCAAACATAATACAAGACCCATTTCCCATATATCTTCATTTCACATATTAGACCTTCAAGATCACATACTCAAAACATACTAAGTAACATCAAGTTCATCAATTAGCACCGCCACCCATAAGGTGGACCATACCACTCAAATAGCAATTCATAATAAGAAATATACAATGAGAGCAACTCATCAACAAATCAAACCATCATCACCCATAAGTAATTTATCAATATTTCACCATATTAAATCCCTTAGGACAGTAGCTACACCAACATGACAAATATAAGAAGACCCAAGTTCATACCCTACTCAAATCATGCTCACATAACCCATTTTCAAGCCAAAAGTTGAAGTATGCATATACAAGAGTTTCATGGAGTTTTTAACATCAAAATCATTAATTCAAACCAAGATAAATACATTTAAACCATTAGAACTTAAATACAAGAAGACCCATACTTGAAATCAAAGTTAGAAGAAGATTGAGTTTAGAAACTATTTTGAAAACCATTTTGAGAATTGGCTTCTTGAATGAAACGATATTACCATACCTCACTAAGCAAGCCAAATCCAAGAGTTTTTGATGAAGAGACACGTCCAACCAGCCCTCCTATCCTTCCTTGACTTCTAGCTTCCAATGGAGTCTTGAGAGGATTTTCCTTTTTTTGAGAGAGAGAGTTTGAATGTTGAAGTGAGGGGGTCTTGTCTAGGTCTAGGGTTTAAAACTCATTTAATATAACCTAAAAATCCCTTAACAAACCGTCCAAACTCTTATTTAGACGTGGGGTGAATTTACAAATTCACCCCTGACTTGGCAGAAAAATCTGTGCACAGGGACAAGGCTTGCGACGACCTGCTTGTGACGGGGCGTCACGGGTGCAACGGCCCGTCCTGACCATCCGTTGCAAACTTCAGAGGCTTGACAAGGGTCCCCTATACACCCTTGAACAAGTCCCCCACGACGTAACCTTGTGACGGGGCGTCACAGCCATGACAGGCCGTCGACTGCTCCGTCGCCAAGGCTGCCTGGGACAGCCTGCTTACCAGGTTTTGGGTCCTTCCTCAAGGATCTTTCGATGGTCCTTGGGGATAATTTCCCGGATGTTTCCAACACAAATATGATCATCTATAAGTTTAACACCTCTCACATGAATTTCATCCAAAACTAACACATAAAACTCGACGAAACTCGTCTAGACGTACAAGGTCGACACAAGGCATATCTTTCGAATGCCTTGGACGTTCTTGGTCGTTTGACCTCCAAACTTCACGAAACTTTGCACACTGCCTAAGGACACTAAACTAACTCCATTTAACTTAAAGTCGACTCAAGAAACAATCATGAGGCTCTAGTTCACCTTAGTTCATTTTGGGGCGTTATAGGAATACTAGCTAGTAGATCCACCTAGATGCTATGTTCATGTATTGGTACTACCTTGGAAATTAGTCCACTTTCTTTCGGTTTAGGGTTACATGACACCGGATACCACATTAGCTCATGTGGCCTATGTCGGTTAAAGAAAGTTATTCCCGAAAGTAAAATGAATGACTAAATGAAGATGTACATTGATTAGGATGACTTGAGGGGTCTACTTAGGAGAGGTAAGGGTACGAGACTCTACCTTGACATTGCACAAGTTAACTCTAAAAGGAGTCCTAGGAGATGGTATATGTATTATGATATCACGTATTATGAAATGTTGGCTTTATATGATGATACTCTTATATGATGTTTACTATGTTAATATGCTATTGGTCTACGTTGCTATATGTGGTGATGACTATCTATGAGAATATGTGGTATGAAGCAAAGCATTACTTATGATCTCTTATCTTGTTTACTTGATTATGTGGGGTTATAGGACTTCACATGATCATTGCACTTATAGGCTTGGGATGGGATTGTTGGTAAGGGTTTTGTATACTACGTTGATATGAACTATTGAAAGGGGAATGTTGATATGGCTTTATGTTGATGTTGCCTTTGGTTATGAACATGTCTTATGTTGTTGTGATCTCTATCTTGTATGTGCTCTCTTGTATATGCATTAAGGCTTTCTAACTGACTTATCATGTTTTCTAAAGAAATGGTCCCTTTCATGCATGTCTTCAAACGTTTTATGTGCATATACCCATACTTAGTACAAGTGATGTACTAACCCTTATTTCTCCCTTCCCCACCAATTAGGTTCCGGTCGTTGAAGGGTTCGTGACCAATTTACAAGGAAGGCTTGGATCATTTCTCCAAGTGTGGGTATGTCCTCAAGTTCCGAGGATGATGCCTTTTTCTCACTCTATCTATGTTACATTGTTGTAGTCTAAAGACAATCATTTCACTCTTGTTGTTTCAAGACATTGTTGTAAGCCTAAGTGGCATTTATACATTGTGTAAGGGTTGTGCCCATATTGTTCTATTCTGTTTAGATGGTTTAATATGAGACATCCCTTTTAAGACTATATTGTGTATCTTATATATATGTGACATATAAGTAGAAGACTATGTAATCTTCTTATACAATGAGTCTGTGTAAACTCGCTATGAATATATTATGTGTAAGCGAGAGATCTAAGTAAACCCCATGAAGTAATTGTAGATGAAAAGTTTAAAGTTTCCGCACTTTTAACCTGTGAATGTAATGATGAATTCTAAGAGGCTAGTCTTAGTCCTCTCCGAGGACGAAGGCGCCGGTTACGTCTAGTGGGTGCTCCCCGGATGTGACACTCGCTCTCCATATATACAAATACATATGTATAATATACAATTATCTAACCGATATACATATCTAATTCACCTCTCTCCCACTCTTTGCCCTCTCTCTCCTAATATCGCTCTCCTCCCTCTTCCAATATCGCTCGCCTCTATCCTCCCTCTCCCAATCTCTCTCACCATATATACGAATATATATGTATAATGTATAATTATCTAATCGATATATATATATATATATATATATATATATATATATATATATATATATATATATATATATATATATATATATATATATATATATAATGCACCTTTCTCCGACTCTTTGCCCTCTCTCACTCGCCTCTCCCAATCTTGATCACCTCTCTCATTCCTCTCTCAATCTCACTCGCTTGTCTCTTACCTCTCCCGGTCTTGCTCTCCATATATACAAATACATATGTATAATATACAATTATCTAACTGTTATACATATACAATTCACCTCTCTCCCACTATTTGCCCTCTCTCACTTTCCTCTCTCCTTCCTATCCCAATCTCGCTCGCTTCTCTCCTCCCGTTCTTAATCTTGTTTGCCTCTCTCCTCCCTCTCCCAATCTCGCTCGCCATATATACAAAGACATATGTATAATATACAATTATCTAACTAATATACATATATAATTCACCTCTCTCTCACTCTTTGCCCAATCTCGTTCTCCACTCTCCTCCCTCTCCCAATCTCGCTCGCCTCTTCTCCCTCTCCGAATCTCGCTTGCGTCTTCTCCCTCTCCCAATCTCAGTCACCATATATACAAATACATATGTATATTATACAATTATCTAACCGATACACATAAAATTCATCTCTCTCCACTCTTTTCCCTTTCTCGCTCACCTCTCTCTCCCAATCTTGTTCGCCTCTATCCTCCCTCTCCCAATCTCGCTGGCCTATCTCCTCCCTCTCCCAATCTAGCTTGCCTTTATCCTCCCTCTCCCAATCTCGCTTTCCATGTATACAAATACATATGTATAATATAAAATTATCTAATCGATATACATACAATTCACCTCTCTCCCACTCTTTGCCCTCTCTCGCTCACCTGTTTCCTCTCTCGTCCCTCTTCCAATCTCGCTTTTCATATATACAAATACATATGTATAATATATAATTATCTAACCGATATACATATATAATTCACCTCTCTCCCGATCTTTGCCCTCTCTTGCTCGCCTCTCTCTTCTCTATCCCAATTTCGTTCATCTCTCTCCTCCCTCTCCCAATCTCGCTCGCCTCTCTCTTCCCTCTCCTGCTTTCCCAATATCGCTCACTATATATACAACTACATATGTATGATATACAATTATCTAACCGATATACATATATAATTCACCTCTTTCCCACTGTTTGCCCTCTTTCGATCGCCTGTGTCCTGTCTCTCAATCTCACTCGCCTCTCTCCTCTGTATAATATGTGGCTACGGATTGTAATTATCAAATTATTGTTATAAGAGATTATACTATTTTTGAGTGACTATATGTTAAAGTTCCTCTTTTTGCCGTGTACTTCTTGTTTTTGTTTTATCATGCTTTTCCAGATGAATTATCTTTACTTTCATTTTCATTTCTCATTTTTTATTTTATTACAACATCTACATAGGAAAAGAATTTAATTTCTTTTAATCTTTAATAAAATTTAAATCTGACATGACATGATTTTCAATTATCTCGACCTTCTTTTGTTATTTTATATTGTTTGTCCACTTTTACTTTTATACGCTTCTTAAAAAATATATATTTTAATTTACCCCCTTAATTTTTTTATTTATAAACATGAAATTTAATAATAATAAGATTTCTTTAAAAACATTAATTCTAGTTTAACTTTATAAATTGCGAATACCATGAAATAAACGGATTACACCCATAGCTATAGACTATATTATAAGACAAAGGAAAAACTGTCTATGTTATCTTTCCATCTTTTTTCCCTTTTGGTTGCATGTGAGAGCATGTTGAAATTTGAAAAACCATACGTCTACATTTAGTATTCCCATGTCCTACTTTTTGGACGGAGAGTTGATAGTTGATACTCCAGTTCATATTGAAATGTTAGATATTTTTTTTATAGTTATAATTAGTAAATAAATTAAAATTTTAAAAAAATAATTTTTATTTTTAATAAGATACTCTGAAAATAATAAAAAGACATATAGTGGAAAACAATCTGTGATTTATGTCCTTAATTAAAATATTATTCTTAAAAAATATGGCACACTCTACTATTATTGAACTTTGATCGAAACTATTGTAGCAATTCCAGACTTTGGTAGAACCTTTTATTCCTGCACTATTTAAAAGCATATTTTAAAGGTATACAGGTGCCCACATTAGCATCATAAATATTGCATTATTATAAGTAGTAATTTGTCCACGTGTTTACATATGTACCTTTGAAATGCAATATTTAATAGTGAAGATAATAGCGGTCCTGTTCAAAATTTGAGATTGTTACATCAATTTCGATCAAAATTCAGATATATTTCAAAGCTTTTTTTCCAAAATTAAAAAGAGTATTTTTCAAGTGCACCGACCATTTAATTCATATTTTTTATGATATCAACGCGATTTATTTCACAATGTTTTCTGGCAATGTGATTGAATTTCTTGTTGAAACACAAGTAGAGGGAGAGATTGAATTGTGAGCATTTTGAAATTTCAAAATTGTTGTGTTTTTCGCCTCAAATTGAAACATTTTTATATGATTAGTTCGATTTAACATAGAGTTTTAAATAATTATTTTTTGAAATTTGTTGTCTAAAATAAGTGATGATGTTTGTGTGATTATAAATAATTTCCTTAAGGATAAAATAGTTATTTTAAAGTTAAATTATTACTTAATTTAAAAATGTGTCATTACTAAAAAGAAAAGCAAAAAAAATATTTAGTTCTTTCTTTCTATTGGTGCTCCGAATATGAAGTTTTGGGAGGAGAAACAGTTTTATCTGAAGTTTGTTAATACTATGTAATACAAGTTAAATAATTTGACAAAAAAATAGATATAATTTAAATAGCTGGATTAAATCTAATTAGTATTGTTTCTGCATTTGATATTCTTAAAGAAATTAGGGGATAGACGATAAACCTGTTCGTGGTCATGTCAATCCAAACAATAAATTGCTATTATTTTAGGGAGAGCCATATTTAGATCCTCAAAGGCACCAAAGGTTGATTAGAAAATTAAACCATTTTTTAATATGTATTTGATTGGTCAAAATTTGGAAAAAAGTTTTTTTTCTATTAAAAGTGGGAAAATAACTTTTTTCAATAAAAATAGAAAAAACAAGTATGACAAGTGAGATCTCATATTAATTGTCTTCTAGCCACCCTATAATAGATTGAATTCAATTTCTAAGAAATAGTAATTAAGAAAAAGTAAGTGATAAATAATAATATTTGATTTCAATGATTTATGCAGGGAATTACTATCTTTATAAAATCTTATATAAAAATATGTAATTCACTGATTCTTCTCCTCACGATTATCAATTCAAGAGATTTGCTTTGTTCTTCAATCTACAGAATTCTTGTTGGAATTTCACCACGAGAGGCAAACTTTTATTTCAATCGTGATAGTATGGAACTTGGGGATCATCACTTGGAGACAAAGAAATTTTCATATACGGAAAACTTTTGGATCAACATTTGGAGACAAAGAATTCTCTGTATGAAAAAAAACTAGCGGATCACCACTTGGAGAACAAGACTTTTTCGTATGAAAAAAACTTGTGGATCACCACTTGGAGAGAAAGACTTTTTCGTACTTGGAAAACTTGCGGATCACCACTTGAAAACAAAGACTTTTTTATATGCAGAAGACTTGCAGAACCCCGTTGAAGAGTAGAGTTTTTCTACGTATTTCTTCTTATTATTTTTGGTCTTGTGAAGACCCCTTACATAGACAACTGCACAAGCTAGGGTTTGAAGGTATTTTGATCTCCAAGTAATTTTAGAGGACCTTGGACTTGAAGAGCATGTGTTAGACGCGTCTTATCAACTTAACAAATTGACTCCAATGTACTTAAACTTAACTGAAGTCAAAAAACTTTTATCTAAACATTAATCTAAATTTATTACCCAATAATTTTGACTAATTGATTGACATATTATGAATTTAAGATTTAATTCTATTATGAATTTACTCAAACAATAAATCAATGTCTAAAA
This sequence comes from Solanum sitiens, assembly GCA_016801875.1. NCBI lineage: Eukaryota > Viridiplantae > Streptophyta > Magnoliopsida > Solanales > Solanaceae > Solanum > Solanum sitiens. The sequence continues at coordinate 748,295 of JABWTJ010000342.1, forward strand.
ATGCACACCCAGCTTCGAGGCTTGTTGAGGCGTATGACTTGCCAATATTAAAAGACAAGATTTGAAATATTCATGAAGCAAATATTATTATTTTTACTTCTTGTAATCGACCTCTTTCAAAATATTGAAACTTGAGTGGCTTTTACTATTTCCAAACATTTTCATTGTGTTGCAATCGATTACCGACATGTTGGAATCATCCGAAATAATACATCTCAGAGTCTTTTATTTCTTGTTGAGGTATTATCTAATTTACAAGAGATGACTTTCGATCATTTTTCAACTCATTTTTTCTATTAGAGTTTTCCACCTTATAGACAATATTGCATGGAATTTATTTGTCAGTTAATAGTTGATAATGACTTAAGTTAGAAAACATGCTAATAAAGGTGTGAAGGGTTGCCTAGTTAAGGTGTGAAGGGGGCATAAATGATGATCTCTTTATGTCTTACCTAGGAAAGTCTTAAGAATTACTCTAGATAGGAAAGTTGGTTGATAAAGTAGACATGATCTAAACTTAGGTAGTCCTAAGGATTATTTAGGTAATCTTGGAGAGGGTTTATGGGCGTTCTCTTCTTGAGTTACTTAAGTAAGTCTTTGGATAACCTTTGGGAAGAGAATGTCATATTATATATATGTTATTGTGTGAAGTGGGAATGACCTTGCTCTAGATAGTCTAAAAGATCTCTTAGGTGTGTGTGAAGGGATTGTATGGGCGGTTGCTTCATAACTCACTCAAGTGAGCCTTAAAATCATCTTGGGTAGGAGAATCTCATATTTATGTGTTTTGGATATATTTTGATGCCATATTGTGAAATGTGAATTGTTGGTGAAGTTACAGTGAAGTCACTGTAATGTTAATGTTACTATAACTTTCATGTTATGTGACTATAATTTGTAATGTCTTCTAAATGTGATGTTTGTGTTTAAATGTGGTTCTTATGCTTATACTATGAAGTTTTAATGAAAAAGAGCATATTTCTTATAAATGTCCATTTCTCATGATTTTATGCATTAAGCCACACATACTACACGTGTTTGTACTAATTCCATACATTTATTTATCTCTAAATGTGTAGTTAGCAGGTGAGAGGTGTCGTTGAAGCAATATTTGAATCTAGTTATCGTTCAAGCATAGTTGAAGTATGTCTTCACTTGACTCGAGCGCATAATCATCTTTAGACTTCTTTATTTCAAAGTATTGTAATAGATATTAGATTGTTATATTTCGATTGTATAGGCCGTGTCCCAAGTATTTCTTAAATCTAAGGATGTCATTTAATGAGACTTAGGATTTTCTATTGTTTTTATATGAAAGATATTTTAAGATGTTTTCGTGTGAAAATTTTTAATTCCGCACTACTTTTCATACATGTATGTAATGAATGATGTCAAGGGCTTGTACAAGACCTCCAAAAGGTCAAATACGTCATGTTGCACTCCAAGAGTGCCATATCTTCTAGGGTGTACTCTCGGGATGTGAAAATGTTTTCGTTACATATTTTATTCATTCTTTAGTTTGACTTGAAGAATAAAATGAAGGCTATTGAATGATGATCGCTTGTGAGAATGGATGTTGACACGAGTTGGAAAGATTGCATATTGACTTCGTATTATATTTTTTTATTTTTTAATGATTAAGATTGTACGAATAATGTCGCCTTGTTTTTGTAGTCATCTTTAAGATTTCTCTTTGTTTTGTAATTTATATAAAAAAATTTAATGTCATAAATTTATATTTTCTTTTGATTCAAAAAAGTAATTATGACTTTGTCAAAGGTCATCTAACTACTAACCAAATATATTGACATTTTTTCATCTTTCATAATCGCGTGAAACACGAATAAATTCACTAGTTATAAATAAAACAAAACTATCAGAAAATCTTATCACATAATCACATCAAATTCCATAAATAAATTAAAGAGGTAGGTAAAGATGAATCTGAAATGAAGGTATCCAAAATCTGTTGGGTTTTAATAGGTGTGAATGGAAAATGAAGAGTTGCGACTTTTATGAAGAGTTGTAACTTTAATGAAAGGCTGCGACTTTTATGAAAAGTTGTGACTTTTATGAAAAGTTGCGACTTTTATGAAAAGTTGTGACTTTTATGGAAAGTTGTGACTTTTATGAAAGGTGACGACCTTTCCGAAAGATTGTGACTTTTCCAAAGGTTTGTGACTTTCCGGTAAGGCACAATAAGAACCTTTTCGCACTATCTTTTATTTTCTATAAATTGAGGGATTTCCTTTCATTTTATATATAGAATTTATGGACTTCTTCTTCTACTACTACATCTACTATTCTAAGTGTACTTTACTGCTGTTGAGTGGCTTGCTGACACCAGTGTTTTGGGTATCAATACACTGGTGATTAAAATCATTCTACCCTGGGAGGACATATTCCAAATCAAACCTCGGATACTAGAGGGGAATAATTTCCTTAAGGAGACACTGTGCATTCAGTGGGGTTGATCTTCTTCCTGTTTTTCCAAATTCTGGTATGTGTTACAAATTTTAGATTTGTGAATTAATTTATGTTCTTATGTTCTTCACCGGTTCATTAAACTTTGGTAACTTCGTGTTTCTGCAAAGTTTGTTGAAATCAGTAAGATTCTTTAAACACAGATTAACAACAAATCTTCTTTAAGAAAAATATTTCATATATTTTTTTTCTAATTTGTTTCTGATTCTAGTGTCTCTATTAGTTTTAATTTTCTAGTTGTGAAAATGTTCTTAAACTTTGTTGTCTTACCAAGTTCTTCAAAGTTTTATTCTAAGTATATTAGTAATACAAGATGAACAACATTCTTAAGGAAATTACTATACTGTTAGTATTTCTTGTATTCTACTGATTGAGAGAATTTGATCATGGAAATAGAAGATAAATGCATTATCTCTCCATAATCTGTTATTTTGTTTAGCAAGGTCGAAGTGAGAATGTACCAGAAAAAAATTGGTGGTATTCCGATTAAAGATTACACACGGTAACCTTCTTATTGTTTATCTAAAGAGGAAAATAGTTTCTAAAGGTTAACAATTTTGATATTTATCATGTGTGTATTTGGAAAAGTTCTGCAAATCATATATTTTTTAAATAAATTTTCTTTTGGCAAATAGTGTTGCCTTTAAAATTTACTAGTTTGCAGAATGAGATATGCATATTTTGTTTGATAAATAGTATGTTTAAAATGTTATAGTTGGAAGACTATTTGAAAAGAAAAACATTTCTATGTGATGGTCTAAGAATATGTTTTATTCTGTTTGGAGAAGGAAAAAAAAACTTTTGTAGTTTTGTACTCCATGTGAAATGTTAGTGTGTCTGATTTTTGTAGACTAAAAACTTTTGTGATTTCCTACTCTAGATAAATTGGACTATGTAATTGGAAGAATATGAAAACTTCACATAATAAGTCAATGTTGTACTTTTGATTTTCTATAAACTTCAATGTTATATAGAAATAAATTGTACATTTCCTTTTATTCCTTATTGTTAGTATTTAGAATACTAAGTGGTATGTCTATTTGTGATAGAGGAAAAATACCAGTGACTTAGAGTTTGTGATTTTATGCCTCTATGGAATGAACTTTGACATTGTGTAAGCATTGTCAAAGAGAATTGATAGAGTATAATTCTTTTATAGAATAATATTTCCAAAAGAGGTTTCATATTGTCAATGACATTTTGAAAGTCTAGGAAAGTATGTAGAAAAACTATTTTCAAATAGTTGAAAATACTTTTGAGATCACATTTAAAATGTGGGGGTTCTTTGCTTATGATTAGACTTGGTGTCTAATTTAACTTTGGAGCAAAAGATATGAAATTCAATGATACTTTTGTACTATGTTAGATCCATTAAATTCTTGGAGTATATTTGGTATTGTGGTTGTTGAGTTTTTCTATTACTAGTATATAGTGTGACTAGTATGAAACAACCAAATTATATATATACTTGTTCAAAATAATTGTGTTCTTTTAGAAAAGAAAAATGTCACTTAAAATATTATAATTTTTCATGAAAAGATATGTCTATTATAATAAAAGTATTTGCATAGACATGAATATTGGTGAATAGTCATTTGTTATGTTTTTGTAAAAGTAACATTTGGACTATATTGCCTTTATTGAATCCGATGAAACTTTGTTCATTGGTAGTTCTATAACAATTAAATTGAAAGTTATGGAAAGGTCCTTAAAAGGACATTTGACAAGGTGATGACTCTAAACAATGTTTGTATCGCACAAAATTGTAAGAAATAGGAACAAAATATTATTGAGAAAAAAGCTACCTCGCAAAGAGCTTTTCGAACTCAATATTTTTATTTGTTCTTACTTGTTTGAATCAATGTTTGTGACATGAACACTTGGGGCATGTCAATTACAAGACCTTGAAACTGATCAACTTAGAAGTTTTGTCTAACTTTGAGTGCAATAAATAAAAAATGTCAAGTTTTTGTGGAATCTAAGTTTGTTGAGCATTCTTATAAATCTGTTGAAAGGAATTATAATCCTTTAGAATTGATTTACACTGACATTTGTGATATGAAGTTAACACCATCTCATGGTGGTAAAAAGTATCTCGTAACTTTTATTCACAATTGCATTAGAAAGGACTATGTCTATTTGCTGAATGATAAGGATGAAGCAATAGAAATGTCTAGAAAATGTAATATCGAAGTTGAAAATCAGTTTGGAAAAAGATAAGAAGTGATAAGAATGGAGAGTATAAATCTCCTTGTGCATAAATATGTTTGGAAAATGAAAATATCCATCAAACTATTGCCCTATTCACCTCAATCTAATGAAAAACTGAACGTCGAAAGAAATGATGGATGCATTATTTATAAGTTCGGGTTGACCATAAAACTTTTGTGGAGGAACTATCCTTACTGGAAAAGGGAACAAAAAAAAAAGTTTTGTCTTTTGATAAAGTTTTTTTGTTCAGGACACAATCTATTCCATATGATAAATGGAAAGGAAGGAAATCCAACTTGAAATATTTCAAAGTGTGGGGGCGTCGAGCCAAAGTCCAAGTTCCTATTCATAAAAGGATTGAAATAGGACCTAAGATTGTGGACTGTAAAATTAGACTTGAGTAGTCTAGTGAAAGGTCTAAACGACCTTGGAAAAAAAAAGAAGAATGTACTTAATAAAGAGATTTAGAGGCGTAGTATATGTCAAGGGACATATACTTCCTTCAAATATGATTTTGTAACATTTCTTGTGTCTTATGTAGACTCATCCTTTTGGACAAATGGTGTCAATAGTGAGATTGGTTCAATCTTGAGCAATCTTATTGGAAGTTCGTTGATCTTCCTCCAGGAAATAAACTTTTGGGTTCAAAGTGAATCCTCAAAATAAAAATGAAAGTGGATAGAACTGTTGACAAATATAGAGCAAGACTTTGTGTCAAAGGTTTAAGACAAAAATAAGGTTTTGATCTTGTCAATATATATACTCGTTAGTAACTAGAATTGCATCCATTCGGATGCTAAAATTATTTGTTGTGGTATATGACCTCTAAATTCATCAAATGAATGTGAAAAGAACTTTCTTAAATGTAGAATTGGAGGAAGAAATTTACATGGAACAACCCGAGGGTTTTGTGGTTCCTGGTAAATAAAAAAAAGTGTGCAAACTTGTTAAGTCACATTATGGACTAAGCAAGCACCCAAACAATGACATAAGAAATTTGACCAAAAACCATGTTGGCAAATGGATTTAAGAATGATGGAAGTGATAAATGTTTTCACATTAAAATCAGAAGGTCATTGTTTGTTTCTATATTGGTGATATGTTGATCATTAATGTTTTCACATAAATGCTACTAACCGTATGCTAGAAAGCAAGTTTAGAATGGAAAATATTAAAGTTGCTGATGCGATCTAAGATATAAGAATCCTTAGAACTCCATAATGTTTAGCATTTTCACTGTCTCATTGCGTTCAAAAGGTACTTGACTAGTTCAAATATTTGGATGTCAATATTGTCAAGTCTCCAATAAATGTGAGCTTTGCATTTCAAAATAGTGAAAGCAAAAGTGACTCACAATTGTATTGTGCTAGAGTATTGGGAAGTATGATGTATATCATGAAGTGTACGCGATCAGATATAGCATTTGCTATTATACACTGAGTCGGTTCACAAGTGATCCCAAATAAACTCATTAGATGACAATAAATAGAGTTTTGGAGTATTTAAAATAACACTTAAAACTATGCCTTGTATTATAACAATATCCAGCAGTATTGAATGGATATAGTGATGCAAATTGGATCATCGGATAAATAAAGTAAAATTCACGAGTGGATATGTATTTACTATTGGTAGAGGAGCAGTCTCTTGGAAATATTTCAAAAGAGACATGTATCGCTATCTCTACAATAATTTCTGAGCTAGGTGCTCTAGATAAGGTCGGTAAATAAGTTGAAAGACTCCGGAATTTCTTGATAGATATTCTATTGTGGCCCAAACAATTGGCATTGGTATGCATACACTTTGATAGTCAAGATGCAATAGGTAGGGCATGGAGCATGACGTATAACAGAAAGTCTCGTCATAAATGACATAGACATGATACCGTTAGAAAACTACTCTCTAGGGAAATTATCAGAATTGACTATGTAAAGTCAAAAGATAATGTGTCGGATCCACTTACAAAAAGGTCTAACTAGAGAGAAAGTTGAAAGATCATCTAAGGAAATGGATTTACGGCTTAGGACAAGTCATCATGGCGGTAACTCTATCTAGCAGACTGGAGATCCCAAGAGCTAGATTCAAGGAGAAAAACAAAGTTGTGAATGATGGTTCGGCATTGTCAACAAACTCAATCCATTCTCATGATGAAGACAATGCTCAGGGACAAGGATACAACATTAAGGCTTGTTAATGAGTTAATAAAGCTTAATGGTTTTAATGATTTGCTAAGTTTGGCAGAGTTGACCAAATAGTGTATCTACGCGATAACACGGTTAGAAATCATCTATGTGAGTGTGAAGTGTAAGCCGCTTCGAAGAAGATGACTGTCAAAATCCCATCTTTCTATACACTCATGAAACCAGGAGGTGTTCATGGCTGAAACGAACACAACTGTAAGAACCATAAACGGTAAAGGGTTAATTGTGTGACATATGGTTGTCTAGGTATACACCAAAGTTTGACGGTTCAAAGATATCGCATCTATCGATTGATCGAGTATATCCGACATATGTTCACTACGGAAAGTCCAAGGGGAAACCTACTTATCCAGATGCAATTAATTCTTGCTTGTAAAGTACACATAATTGTCCGTTTCTTTTTCTTGGAGTCATTCCTCATTCATGCGGGGGATTGTTGGGTTTTAAAAGGTGTGAATTGAAAATGAAGAGTTGCGACTTTTATGAAGAGTTGTGACTTTAATGAAAGGTTGCGACTTTTATGAAAAGTTGTGACTTCTATGAAAAGTAGCGACTTTTATGAAAAGTTGTGACTTTTATGGAAAGTTGTGACTTTTATGAAAGGTGACGACCATTCCGAAAGATTGTGACTTTTCCAAAGGTTTGTGACCTTTTCGGTAAGGCACAATAAGAACCTTTTCGCACTACCCTTTGTTTTCTATAAATTGAGGGATTTTCTTTCATTTTATATATAGAATTTATGGACTTCTTCTTCTACCACTTAATCTACTATTCTAAGTGTACTTTACTGCTGTTGAGTGGCTCGCTGACACCAGTGTTTTGGGTATCAATACACTGGTGATTAAGATCATTCTACCCTGGGAGGACATATTCCAAATCAAACCTCGGATACTAGAGGGGAATAATTTCCTTAAGGGGACACTGTGCATTCAGTGGGCTTGATCTTCTTCCTGTTTTTCCAAATTCTGGTATGTGTTACAAATTTTAGATTTGTGAATTAATTTATGTTCTTCTGTTCTTCACCGGTTCATTAAACTTTGGTAACTTCGTGTTTCTGCAAAGTTTGTTAGAATCAGTAAGATTCTTTAAACACAGATTAACAACAATTCTTCTTTAAGAAAAATATTTCATATATTTTTTTTAAATTTGTTTCTGATTCTAGTGTCTCTATTAGTTCTAATTTTCTATTTGTGAAAATGTTCTTAAACTTTGTTGTCTTACCAAGCTCTTCAAAGTTTTATTCTAAGTATGTTAGGAATACAAGATGAACAACAAAATCTTGACCAAATCTTAATTAAAACACTCCCCATTTTATGTCTCTTTTTTATTGTGCGTGAGTGTTGGGGAAAGTGGAGTTTTTTTTTGTGTCCGTGTCTAGTGTTGTTGTAGTGTATATTGTTTTTCTTTGCAGAATGATTCCTTGGTGTGTTGTTTTCTGCAGTATTGGTGTTATATATATATATATATATATATATATATATATATATATATATATATATGTATATAGTACGTGCGTGTTGTATGTGGGAGTAATAGGGGGATAGTGGGAAGTGTGAGTGTTGTGGGATAATTTGAATGGAAAGTGGGGTGAGGGTAGATGTAGTGGGGAGAGTGTGGGTAGTTTAAGTTCTTTTTTTAAAGACTAATTGTACTCATAAAAATTATACTAATAAAAATATTAATTAATTTTCTTGAATTAATAAAATATAAGAAAAGTCAAATAGCTAGTATAAAAATATAATTAAGAAATACTAGTTTATTTATTAAACTTTTAATTAAAAGGAAACATATATATATTTTTGCAATTTTCAAATCTTTTATAATAAACTTACTAAATTTTTAATTTAGACCTCGAAGAAATATTTAAGAAATAAAAATGGTGTAAAATCTTATATTCGGTCAAAAATTACGTATCTACAGTTTGCCCCACTTTGACTGAAAACACAAAGAGCTTTCAGACAATGAAGTAAACAATGTGATTAGTTTTGACCAGACACTTGCGTTTTGGACATCCTCCATATTTCGAGTTATAAGAAAATCAGGTCACGTGTAGTTCACGGAGATGAAATGATGAGTTGAAAGTTAAGTGAGGTTCCATTGAGATTTCAGGTCGCGAGTTCTATCCTTACTTAAACAATGAAAGCTAATTGTCAAAAAGAAATAAAATACAAGCTCCTATCTATGCAGGTTCTCTTGAGTCTCGAGCTTCAGATATCATATTGATTTTTAATGAGTATCTTGATCTTGAATTGAATTAGAGGCTTAACTTGTCACTTAGAATGAGCTTTTGACATTCTTTAAAATGACTATTTGAATAGGTTCTTGATTGCCTGCATGTTTTCTCGATCAAAATAAAGCAGATGTCAAGAAGTTAGATTATTACATGCATTGGAAAAGTTGATTCTGGCTATCATGAGAATGAACATTTGAAAGAGTTGAAACTTCGCTCCTGAATGTTAAATCAATGTTTCTGTTGAAGAACCCTACAAATCATTACAAATCATAAAAATAAACTAAGAAATTTCCCCAGTTTTCACTAGAAATATTTTATGAGTCATTAGCAATTGTGAATCACAAAAAATAACTCTGTCAAACTATGATCTGTTAAACCTAGAATAAAAAAAAAATAATGGTCTAAGACTAGAAAGTGTTTATCTTAAGAGAAAAATGAAAAATAAAAGCCTTAGACTAGGAAGTGTTTATCCTAGAATAAAATGAAAAATAAATGTCTCAGACTAGAAAGTGTTTATCATAGGAGAAAATTAAAAATAAACGTCTCTGACTAGGGAGTGTTTATCCTAGAAGAAAAATAAAAAAAAACGATCTAAGACTAGGAAATGTTTATCCTAGGAGAAAATAAAAAACAAATGTCTCAAACTAGGAAGTGTTTATCCTTGGAGAAATAAAAAATAACGTCTTAAACTAGTAAGTGTTTATCCTAGGAGAAAATAAAAATAACGATCTTAGACTAGGGAGTGTTTATCCTAGAAAAAATAACATCTCACACTAGAAAATATTTATCCTTGGAGAAAAATAAAAAAAAAATAACGTCTCAGACTAAGAAGTGTTTATCCTAGGAGAAAATGAAAAATAAAGGTCTCAGACGAGGAAGTTTTTATTCTAGGAGAAAATAAAAAATAACCTCTCAGATTAGGAAGTGTTTATTCTAGGAGAAAAGGAAAATAAAGGTCTCACACTAGGAAGTGTTTATCCTAAAAAAAATAAAAAATAAAATCTCAAACTAGGAAGTGTTTATCTTAGGAAGATAAAAGTAATGTCTCAGACTAGAAAATATTTATTCTAGGAGAAAATACAAATAAAAATCTCAGACTAAGAAGTGTTTTCCAAGGTGAAAATAAAAAAATAAAGCCTCAGACTTGGAAGTATTTGTCTCAAGAGAAAATAAAAATAAAGGTCTCAGACTAGGATGTTTTTGTCCTAGTAGAAAATAAAAAATAACGTCTCACACCAGAAAGTGTGTATCTTAGGAGAGAATGAAAATAAATGCCTCAGACTCAGAAGTGCTCATCCTAGGAGAAAATAAAAAATAACATGTCAGACTATGAAGTATTCATCCTAGGATAAAATAAAAATAAAGGTCTTAGAGTAGAAAGTGTTTATCCTAAACGAAAATAAAAAATAAAGAATTAGACTAAGAAATATTTATCTTAGAGAAAATAAAAATAAAGTTCTCAGACTAGAAAATGTTAATCCTAGGAGAAAATAGCGTCTCAAACTAGGAAGTGTTTATCCTACATGAAAATGAAAATAAAAGTTTCAGACTCGGAAATGTTTATCCTAAAAGAATATAATAAATAAAGTCTCAGACTAGAAAGTGTATATCCTATTGGAAAATGAAAATAAAGGTCTCAGACTAAGAAGTGTTATCTTAGTAGTAAAAAAAAATAACATCTCAGACTAGTTAGTGTTTATCCTAGGAGAAAATAAAAAATAAAGGTCTCAGACTAGGAAGTGTTTATCCTAGGAGAAAATAAAAAATAACGTTCTCAAACTAGGAAGTGTTTATCCTAGGAGAAAAATAAAATATAAAAGTCTCAGAAGAGGAAGCGTTTATCCTAGGAGTAAATAAAAAATAACGGTCTCAAACTACGAAATGTTTATCCTTAAAGAAAATAAAAAATAGAAGTCTAACTAGGAAGTGTTTATCCTAGGAAAAAAATAAAAAATAAAGATTTCAGATTAGGAAGTGTTTATCTTAAGAGAAAATAAAATAAAAAACAATAATTTGTGCAATCATAAATAGAAAAATTGTGATAGGTTTTTATTGTTACTATGTTATCCCATTTGAACCTATGAAACAATGTTTATTTCAGCAAGAAAGCCTCCTGTTTTATAAAACAAATTGCGAATTTTAAATTGGTGGTCTATTTGTGGCCTTGAGAAGATGATTGCTTGTGTTGTTGCCACATTTGAACCTGATTTGTACTTGGGCATAATATTTCCGTTTTCTAGTCAACCCATCTCGACAATAGTTAAAATATTTATAAAACTTCAGACTTCAAATTTGGTATAATGTTTTCACCCTTCAACTATCATTAAATCTTGTATTCATATAATTCTCAAAATTTGTCAATTGTTAACAAGTTACTATGCATATCTGTAATGACCGTTAAGTCATTTAGAGAATTAGTCCTCTCTCTTTCATAAATGATCATTTTCATAAATTCTTAATGATAATTTTGAATTACGTATTTAACTACGGTTATTTAAATGATAAAAAAATTCTTTTAGTTAATTAATGGGTCAAGTCTGAGATTTATTTAATACCCTATGCCACTTGACCCATATATAAAATAAATTAATAGTGCTTAATATAATTTTAGTCATTGTATAAGTCAGTCTCGGCCAAATTCTCAAACGAGAATAACGACAATGACTTCGGCAATTACCAAACCTACTGACCAATTTGCACCAGGTACCCTTTTTGTATTGTTTTATGTGTGGAGGTTATATCAGTGATATTCATTAATTGGAAATTTAGAGTCGATGATCCTCTTGAGAAGTTTCCATTTATGCCATGTTAGTTCTCAAATTTTATAAAAAACTATGGCTTCCTTTTTGAATACAAAATATTTTTTGTTGATTTTCCTTTATAAGTTAGTGAATGTATTATTGTTAGTTTTGTTTCTTTCAGGTTATGGTGGTAGTATGAAGATTTGGTGGTCAAGAAATTGAGTTTTAATGATGGTATAATGATGGGTGTTTTTATAGGATGATCAGTGGAAAAATTTGAAAAATAGGTGTAGGTGATTTTCTTTAAATTTTGATATTTGGACAGTTCCTAATTTGCGTTAGTCTTAATATTTGAGGAATTATATTTTTTAAATTGAAACTGAACCCTAGTCTTGAAATTTAGGAAATATGAGATTTGATCTATTGGTTGACATCATAATTTTCAGAACTTGATTATAGATTTGGGATGACTTTTTGGATCAAGGCTAAACATATAATAATATATGAGTGTTGCTAGTTTCAAAATCTTCTTGTGATTATTTTTTGAATATATTTCATTGATTTTGAAGCATAACAAAAGGGAAAGACTCAATTCCTGAAGTGATTATTTGAGGCAAGTAGATTTCTCAACCCTTATTAAGTGTATAAAATCGTATATTTTCTTGTGGTATGTGTTGAGGAGTAATGAGACTTGGTGATGAGTTAACTTGTCAATATTGAATAATTCTAATGATGGAAATGAGTAATAAAAGACAATGTAACTAATTATTGGTGTGTGACGTGTTGAGAATGGTTAGATAGACTTATTGATTCCTTCTTCATGTTGTATCAAAATTGTGTTTTTGTGAATTATGAATTATTATGAAAATGGTCATCTCCTCAATATTTGTATGAACATGTCATTTGCATTGATTATGCGACATGGTTGTGACAAGTGTTATGCGAAAATAGGAAACTAAAGAGGATGTACCATTTCAAGGGACGTGTTGCAAGTCGTGACCGATATTATGATTTAAAGGATGTTTCACACACATAGACAAATTCTATTATCGAGGGACGTATCACACGCCTTGACATATTTTATAATCGAGGGTCATGCCGCACGCAGGAGATGGATACATGGACATATATATCCCCCATAGATCACGTACTGATAGACAACGAGTGTGTATCGTTAGGTCAGGCATGCATCACTATACTTTACATTGCATTTCATTACATTGTGCATCTTTATCATTTGTGAACTTACGAGTACTTTTTGGTGGAACTTGTGACTGGTGACTTAATCTTGTCTATTGCTGATATGTAATTGTTGAAGTAAGGTGGTTGAACTATGTGCTATGTAAATTGTGAACTATTAGATGGTACTAGTTTTTATGCATGTTATAGTTGCGGAGGTTAGGCTGATGTGTAAGGAGTACCCGTATTCTATTTCCTTAGTTTGTGTTTAGAAGTTTACTTGTTGAGTATCATGTGTGTTTTATCCGAAATCGGAAAATATTTTGTTTTGAAGAGTTTTCGACTTTTTAGAGTCGCCACTTAATTTTTGAGAAAAATCAAGAAAAACTAGCGTTTTCAATAGACTTAATGAAAAATCATTTGAAAGCATTCAGAGGGGTTCGGGGATTCACATTAATATTTTAGGAAGGTGTTAAGCACCTAAAACATCTGCTTAATGCAGTTATCCGACAACTAAATATTTGGCTAAAAATCTACATTAAGATTGCGATAAAATTTTTTGAATGTTCTGAAGATCAAAATCATTTAAGATTTTATTGGAAAGTAAAAAATTATTTATCTAAGTGGATTTTAATTCGTAAAATTTTAAGTCGTTTACTTAATTTGATCGAGTCGTTAAAACCAAAAGTGGCGTTTTGCGGGGAGTCAGATTTTTTAACTTTTAAACTAACGACAATTAAAACAGACAAGTAATTAAACGCAAGTAAAGAGAGAGGGAAAGAGATTTGGGTCCAAATTCGGGTTCTGTTCGCCTTGACCGGTTTTTGGACCCACCTGTTTTGGGTTTTTGACCCATTTTCTTTTAGGGTTTTGACCCATTTTGTACCTGTCCTAAACTAAGCAAATAATTACATAAAATAAATAAATGAAGTAAAAGACGACAAGGGCTTATGCCCGAAAATAAATACAATACAAAATGTGAAAAAAATAAAACGGGTCTTCTAATCCATCTTCTCCGTCTTTCTTCAATTCTTTAAAACCTCATATCTGTACGCCAATTTTAATGGGCCTGACTCGATTCGAGAGTAAGGAATTGAGCCTCCATGACCCTCTGAAGAGAGGGCAAAGAAAGAATCCCAAAGGGATTCGGACGGGAGTGATTCAAACATAAAAAAAATAAAAAAACATTAATACAAGTCCAAAGTCTCAAACAGGGTAAAATAAGATCTATACAATAGCATGTGAAACTGTTTCCTTTCTTATCCTTGCAAAAAAATGAGGAGATTGGTCTATTTACTACTTATGCTTCAGGCAGTTGATCAAAGTGTTGACTAATCAAAATTGTCACAACATCACGCAAGAAAGACATGGAAGAATAAATAGTCGATATCGATCCAAAAGTGAAAAACAACTCGTGACTAAACCCCCTAATACCGACTTTGCACTCGAACAAAGTATAAAGAAAACAAAACAAAAAAAAAAAGGCATGCTATGCGAGTCATATTCACTGCCAGATGTGCTTACGCTTCAAGTAATAACGAACAATTCACACTTTTATCAAGATTAACATCTAGAACCTAAGACAAAAATTCAGCTCCACCCGAAATTGAACTAACAAACAAGAAATCTTTTGGATGCATTCAAACTGCCAAAATACATGCTTTGGCTAAAAAACCAATAGCTTTAATGAAAAGTAAGGTTAACATGTCATCAAGCAATAAAACAACAAATAATTAAGAAACGGATATGACTAAACAATTGGAACAAACCTAAAACTCCACCATGCATGTTATCAATCATTTGCATCTTAAACAGAGAACCATATTATATGTAAAAGGTGGCAAGACTCATTTTTTCACAAAGCAAACAAACTAAATTGACTCATTTTTATTCATTTAATTTTTGTTACTTTACGAAAAGAAAATCTATTATTTTAAAGAGATACAGACAAACAGATACTGCAATAAGTTGAATCTTACGAATACTTTCAACTCACAACTTAAACAAAGGATACAAAGAACCAAAACCACCGCAAAGCCGAAGGCTTCTAAAGGCCAAAATGGACTATTGCTGAAAGCTAATACATAACTCAGGCAACCGATTCATGAGAGTAAACAAAGAAAATAATTACATAAGAAAAATCTGACAGCAAGTTGATTGAAAACGAAATAGAGTAAGTACTCATTATATTGATCAAAACGAGCTAGCATTTTTAAAACGCTTAACAATAGTTAAATAAAGACGTCAAACCTAAAATCGACAATGAACTAGAGCAAAAAAGGACATAACCTTTAACCAAAACACGAATAACTCGACTATCATACACGAGCACACGAAACGGGCATGACGCAAACACGATACGAGCAAAAACATAAGAACTAATCTAAACAGTCAACCCTTCTACACATAAGAACTAACTATAACCATAACTTGGGAACACATAAATGGAAAGCTTAAGACGGCTAAAGAAAATAAAAAATAAATTTTAGGACAGAAAATACCTCTTTACGGGCAGCGAACGGGGCAATGAGGAGCTGGGAAACTTCACCACCACCACTAAGAGTTCAAGACAGGGTTGAGGAAACGGATTTGAAGACGCAGCGAGAAACGAAACCCGATTCTTTCCGTCTCGAAAGTGTCTTTATATACGTATGCTACTATTTGTATGAATGTTTTAATACTCTTACTCAAAATCTTTAAAATAAATGAAGCGAAGAGGTTTCTTTCCAACTTCGCTTCTCTGTTTCTGCTTATCAGGAAAACCCAACCGAAACCTATTCTCTCAAAAATAAAAAAAAAATGTATTTTTTCTAACTGAGTAACAACGTTCAAAATTTTCGAAACCAATTTTCCTGGAATTTCTTTTTCTAAAAAAATACCCAGATCGTTCAACCCCCAAAACAGATGAAGAAGGAGGTATTTATAGGGGGGAATTAGGGTTGATTTTTGGGGAGGAAAACGGAGGGTAAAATCGAATTTTCAAGGACCCTTTTGAATTTTTTTGAAACCCCCCAAACCTCACTGTATTTGGACAGGTTCTTGTCCCATTCCAGAAAAAGAAATACAGACAAACGGCTAGATCGAATCAATCGTCCTTAGCGGAGCAACGTGGCTCCATCCTGCGCTATCAAGGACGCAACAATAGCTGGAATCGTGGCCAAAGCTGCGCAAACGTACGATTCGATATCAACAAGGAGAAGAAAACAAAACTCTCCCCTGCCATTTGCTGCTTTCTGTGTAAATTGACGCCTTTCGTGAACTTGCCCGTGCGTGAAGAGGATTTGAGTGCGTATGGGAGTGAGAGATGTTGTTCACGCGTGCTATCGCATACTCTCCGTCAATGTCGCCGTCTATTCCGTCATCCTTTTTGACCATTGGCCGCCACCTTCGTTAACTCGCTCTCGCGTGGGAAGGACGAGGCGAGCAGGGCATTGCTGGAGACGTTCACGCGTCTTTGCGTCGTCGCCGTCACTGTATCTCTATAAGAGAAAGTTGGGGCATCTGGATGGGTATTGCATTTGTTCTGATTTTTCTTAGGGGTAAAGATTTGGGTCGGGTCGAGAAACAAGGTGGGCTGGGGGATTTTATAGTGGGCTGAAGAAAGGGTGAGGGAGTTCGTTGGGTCAGGGCAAAGAAAGGAGTCAGGTGGGCCAAATTTTGGGCTGGGGATTTTGAGAGAATGGGCTGGAGGATATTTGGCTCCACAAATAGTGATAAAATGGCTCTGTTTGCAAATATAAAACGGATAAATAGATTTGTAGCCATATGGAATTCACAGTAACCGAATTAGATCTATTTCGCGAGTTCGACTAAAATTTGCATAAAATGAATTGACAATAATTAATTAATGAGCTTCTTGACTTTGACAAAATGAAATAATTAACTCAATTACAAACTTGTAACTCGAAAATATAATTATTAATCTAGACAAAATTAATTTAATACAACATTAACTAAAACTAAAATCTTTTTGAGGCGGTTTTCAAATATTTTAAACTAATTATGTAAAACATATAAAAACACATATCACTTAGAACATCGTAAAAATATCGACTAAAGCTACCTTAAAAGGACTTAAAAAATATATTTTGTATTTAATAAACTCAACTATTTCAAATCATTTGGAATCTAAGAAGCTCGAATCAATTAATTTATATTGTGGAGGGTCAAAATTGGGTGTCAACAACTGTCCCTCATTTTACTTGGATTGATGAAAGAAATTCGAGGAAAATGAAATTGACCAAACCAATTTTGACCGACCACCCATTCGTCTTTAAGCAAGGGATTTGGTACGGACTTTAAGAAATTATGGCCGAACCCCGGAAATGGGTTTCCTATATATCTCAGGCTATATGAGAATTTAGTCCGCTTGTAGTTCAATAAGCTTGACAAGTGACAAAGTTAAACGAGTATGAAAAGGAGGCTTGTAACCTCTTAGCTATGAATGTGGTGCACTTCACACCCATAATTAATAGCTTACACGGACATAATTTCCAAAGCTCTTGGTGCATTGTCACTTAGATTGGAAACATGCCTCCGGCAGATACCAAAATTTCCGGATGCAAACCGAAACTAACACAAGCCAAAGAAAAATCCACATGCCTTTTGATAGGGGTGTGGTTTGATTGTGGTGGAAGTCGCTCCTCTGCTCGCGTCCTAAGAGTTTGACACTCCTCTTTGGACTATGTTCCAGTTCGCTGCTAAGAAAAAGTTCCACGTTGTGCTGCATCCCTTTTGATGTCGTCCGCACCTGTGGTTTTGTTTTGGAGAATTCATTCTTTCGGATGCTCTCGATAAAGACTGAGATAAAACTCGTCAGCATAAAATGCAAATTAAACGGGAGATAATATCTTTTACCGTGTCGACACTTAATTGCTCTCCTCGACATTTGACGTCAACTCGATCGGTTTGACGTAAAGCAAATAAAGCTTATGTCTTGTGCTTGCAAATAACTCTTCAATGTATTCTTCATTTTATATTGAAATAAATAAAAGCTGATGCAATGTTGATATATTTTTTTTCCCCGTTGTTTTTGATGATTCTCTTGGCATTCACTCTAGCCAAATAAAAGATGCATTTGATGTTGATAGGTAAATATTTGTCTTGAGATGCACGATTCCTTCTCTGGTAGTGCATGATTTCTGGCGGGGCATGAATATCTTCCCGCGATGCGTGATTTCTTGCGGGGTATAAAATCTTCCCGCGATGCATAAATTCTGCGAGGCATGAAATCTTCTCGCGATGCAATAAATTCTGCAAGGTATGAAATTTTCTTGCGATGAATAAATTTTTGCGAGGGATGAAATCTTCTCGCGATGCATAAATTTCTGCGAGGCATGAAATCTTCTCGCGATGCGTAAATTTAGCAAGGTATGAAATCTTCTTGCGATGTATAAAATTTTTGCGAGACATGAAATCTTCTCGCGATGCATAAATTCAGCAAGGTATGAAATCTTCTTGCGATGCATAAATTCAGCAAGGTATGGAATCTTCTTGCGATGTATAAAATTTTGCGAGGGATGAAATCTCCTCGCGACGCATAAATTCCGCAAGGTATGAAATCTTCTTGCGATGTATAAATCTCTGCGAGGCATGAAATCTTCTCGCGATGCATAAATATTAACTCGCAATGCATGATCTTTCGCGATGTATGATTATTAACTCGCGATGCTTGAGTATTGACTCGCGATGCATGATCTTCCGAGATGTATGAGTATTGACTCGCGATGCATGATCTTCCGCGATGCATGAGTATTGACTCGCGATGCATGATCTTCCGCGATGCATGAGTATTGACTCGCGATGCATGAGTATTGACTCGTGATTAAATCTTAATGTCATCCTTGGTAGCAAATGAAGATAGTGCTTAAATCAAGCAATATAGTGATCTTCTGGGTGCCTTCTGGATAATCATCTCGTCTTAATTGACTATAATGGTAAAATGACTTCCAGATAGTATATCGTCTTGATCGGCAATAATATAAATGATCCCTCCGGGTAATGTATCGTCTTGATCGACAATAAAATAAATAAACCTTTCGGGTAATGTATAATATCATATCTGACATTATGATGCAAATGATGTCCTTTACGGAAACCTTAAACTCTTCCTCGCTTGATTCACCTTCGAATCTAGCTGGACGTTCTTCATAGACTTCATGTTGTTGGAAATTGACTGAAATAAACAAATCATATTCCCAAGTTCCTGGTATAAGCAATAAAATAATTCTTGCGTCTACAGGAACACCGTTAATTTGGGAGAGATTTCTCCTCCCTCGACTCTTCCATATTCATCGATTAAAGGGATTTGCTGATTTCTAAGCAATTTTATAAGCCTGCATCCACAGAAAAATTGTTAGTTTTAAAACGGACTGATCTGTGTCGGTTCTACAGTTGTTTGCTCCTTGTCTTGCTATCTCCGATTGATCTTCTTGATCTCCCAACTCTTGATAGATAGACAAAATATTTTATGCCAAAACAAATGGAACATAAAAGGAAAATCTTTAGAAAAATAAATTTTGCGAGAAGTAATATTTTGAAAAGGATCACTGCCAAATGTCACGTCATGTCAGGCTTAGCAAACTTCTTTGAGTTTGGCGCTCAGAGGTTTATTCGCTGGGAGTATTCAAAGTCACTCCATACTGTCGATAAACCCATGTTGAAATTTTGAGGCCATCCTCAAAATTTCTGTCCCAGTTACAAGTTTTGGTTTATCTTCACCTGTCGGTAGGTAAATCATGGAATTTTCGAGGTCCTCTCGAAAATTCTGTCCCAGTTGCAAATCTTGAAACATCTTCAGTCTTGACTTATTGAGGAAAAATCTTCTTCTTGAGAATTTTGAGTCCCTCTCAAAAATTCTGTCCTAGTTTCTATTCAAAAGGGGAATAGAAATCTTACGGGAGTATGACCGAACCCTTGTGGCGCCTACGTATCCCGTTGAGGCAGGAATCAGGTCAAATGTAATTCCCCCTCAAGGCTAACAACAATACAAAATTACAAAGAAAATCGACCGAGGCCGACATAGGCCACCTACGTATCTCATTCTTGAGAATTCAGGTCGAACGTAGTTCAAATACAAGCAAATATTTAAAAGGGAATAAATGGGGTGACCGAGGCCGACATAGGCCGCCTACGTATCTCATTCTTGAGAATTCAGGTCAGACATAGTTCATTACAAGAGGGATAAAATTTAAGCAAAGCAAAATACAAGCAAAATAGAACATATACAAGCAAATGACAAAAATACAAACTGAAGCTTCACACGTAGTATCTCTTGACAGCATCTGAGTTGATTGGTTTCGGCCATGCGGTGCCATCCATCTCCGACAGGACCAAAGCACCTCCGGATAATACTTTTTGAACCATATAAGGACCTTGCCAATTTGGTGCGAATTTCCCTTTGTACTCGTCCTGATGAGGAAAAATGCGCTTGAGTACTAACTGACCGATTTCAAAAATTCTGGCTCTTACTCTCTTGTGGAAAGCACGAATCATTCTCTGTCGATATAGTTGGCCATGACAAACGGCAACCATTCTCTTCTCATCAATCAAAGTTAACTGATCAATTCTCTTGCTAACCCATTCAGCATTACTCAACTCAGCTTCTTGGATAATTCTCAAAGACGGTATTTCAACTTCGGCGGGTATGTCTGCCTCTGTTCCATATACTAGCAAGTATGGAGTAGCTCCAGTCGACGTTCTGACAGTCGTTCGATAACCCAATAAAGCATATGGCAACATCTCATGCCAAACTCAGTGATTGTCAATCATTTTCCTCAGGATCTTCTTGATATTCTTATTGGCGGCTTCTACAGCTCCATTCATTTGAGGACGATAAGCGGTTGAGTTTCGGTGAGTAATCTTAAATTGCTCACATATCTCTCTCATCAAGTGACTATTGAGATTTGCACCATTATCAGTAATGATGGATTCTGGTACTCCAAACCTGCATATCAAATTGTTGCGCACAAAATCAGCTACAACTTTCTTGGTTACCGACTTGTAAGAAGCTGCTTCCACCCACTTGGTAAAATAATCAATGGCAACCAAAATAAATCTGTGTCCATTAGAAGCGGCTGGCTCTATCGGACCGATGACATCCGTGCCCCAAGCTACAAATGGCCAAGGTGAACTCATAGCATTAAGTTCGTGAGGCGGCACTCGGATCAAATCACCGTGTACTTGACATTTATGACATTTTTGTACGAACTTGCAACAATCATTCTCCATAGTCATCCAGAAATAACCGGCTCTAAGGATTTTCCTCGCCAAAGTGAGCCCATTCATATGCGTTCCACAAACTCCAGCATGTATTTGTTCAATATGCTTTGCAGCTTCAACAGCGTCGACATATCTGAGGAGACCTAAGTCTGGAGTCCTCCTATACAGGATTTCCCCACTTAGAAAGAAATTAAGAGCCATGCGGCGTATCGACTTCTTTTGGTTGGTTATAGCATCTTCTCGGTAAATACCGGACTCCAAATACTTTTTTATATCAAAATACTATAGTAATCCATTTGGTTCTGCTTCAACATGTGAACAATGGACTGGATGCTCTTTCAACTCTATATCCAAAGGATCAATATAATCAGTATCCGGATGTTTGATCATTGACGCAATGGTGGCAAGAGCATCGGCCAACTCATTCTGTATCCTAGGAGTTTGTCTGAACTCGATCTTACGGAATCTCTTGCATAACTTCTGTACATACTGTATGTAAGGTATGATATTCGGGTTCTTCACAGCCCATTCTCCTTGAACTTGATGAATCAAAAGATCTGCGTCTCCAATAACCAACAACTCATAGACGTTCATGTCGATGGCCATTTTCAAGCCCAGAACACAAGCTTCATATTCGGCCATGTTGTTTGTGCAATTAAATCGGAGCTTAGCTGCCATGGGATAGTGCTGACCAGATTCTAACACTAGAACCGCTCCGATGCCTTTCCCTTGATGATTTGTCGCTCCATCAAAGAATAACCTCCAACCAAGATATGCTTCCGAAATATCTTCACCCACAAATGACACTTCTTCATCGTGAAAATAAGTTTTAAGCGGCTCATACTCTTCCTCAACAAGATTTTCTGCAAGATGATCAGCCAAGGCCTGTGCCTTTATTGCCTTCTGAGTCACATACACAATATCAAATTCACTCAACAGCATTTGCCACTTAGCTAACTTTCCGGTTGGCATCGCCTTCTGGAAAATATACTTCAGCGGGTCCATTCTGGAGATGAGATATGTAGTATACTAAGACAAATAATGTCTCAACTTCTGGGCAAGCCAATTCGAAGCACAACACATTCTCTCCAACAGAGTGTATCGAGACTCCTACGGAGTAAACTTCTTGCTTATGTAGTAGATAGACCTTTCCTTCTTTCATGTCTCATCGTGTTGACCAAGTACGCATCCAAATGTACTATCTGAGAGGGACAAATACAACAACAAAGGACTCCCTTCTCGTGGAGGAACTAATACTGGCGGATTTGACAAATAGTTCTTGATAGCATCGAAAGCCGTGCTGACATTCTTCAGTCCACTTTGTTAGAGCGTCTTTCTTCAACAGCTTGAAGATAGGCTCACACACCACGGTTTATTGAGCTATGAATCGACTGATGTAGTTCAACCTCCCTAAGAAACTCATCACCTCTTTTCTCGTCTTCGGCGGAGGTAACTCTTGAATCGCTTTAATCTTGGAAGGATCAAGCTCAATGCCCCTTGTGCTGACTATAAATCCCAACAACTTGCCGGCTGGAACTCCAAAAGCGCATTTGGCGGGACTTAACTTCAAGTTGTAATGACGCAAACGATCAAAGAACTTCTTCAAATGCATCAAGTGGTCCGAACTCTCGCGGGTCTTGATTATGACGTCATCCATATATACCTCAATCTCTTTGTGAATCATGTCATGAAATATGGTTGTCATAGCCCTTATATAGGTAGCACCAGCATTCTTGAGGCCAAATGGCATCACCCTGTAATGCTATACACCCCAAGGTGTAATAAAAGCTGTCTTTTCTGTATCTTCTTCATTCATCAGGATCTGATGATAACCTGCGTAACAATCCACAAACGACTGCATTTCATGCTTAGCACAGTTGTCAATCAGACTATGAATGTTTGGCAATGGAAAATTATCCTTAGGGCTGGCCTTGTTGAGATCTCTGTAGTCGACACAAATTCTGATTTTCCCGTCTTTTTTGGCGACCGGAACAACATTGGCCAACTAAGTCGGGTATTGTGTCACTTCCACTAATCAAGACTCAATCTGCTTGGTGATCTCTTCTTTAATCTTTAAACTCAACTCAGGCTTGAATTTTTGAACCTTTTGCTTCACCGGATCAAACCCTGGATTAATAGGCAGTTTGTGGGACACGACGTCGGTACTCAGTCCTTGCATGTCACTGACTTCCCAAATGAACACATCAATGTATTCAGTGAGTAAGTGCATTAGATCCTTCTTCTGAGTTTCATTCAAGTGAACGCTTATTTTGGCCTCTTTAACGCACTCTTGGTCTCCCAGATTTACAGTCTCAGTCTCCTCTAAATTCGGCTTGTGCTGATTTTCAAACTGCAGAAATTCTTCAGCAACATATTCCGGTACCTCATTTTCCTCTTTGTATTCATCAACCTCGTCATCAACTGCCTCACTTTGTTCATTCAGCGCGTGACATAACACGACATTGGCAGTTTTAAAACTTATATTACTGAAACCATAAATAGACAGAGTTAGGAAATCAAAGCATAACAGATGATTAAATAAAAAAATTTTAAAATAAAAGAGGCTTTCATTAAAATGGTATGCAAACTTTGGCCATGGCAGGGCCATATTGCCTTTTTATATATCACGATGGTAATTTAAAGTTCAAACAGTTAAGAAGAAAATGCAAAATGGTGGGTCTCGGGCCTCTTCCGGACTACCACCGATTTAAACATGCATGAAATGATGCCCTTCTACGAAGGAGTTCGGAGGATCAAGATGGGCGTGGAGGTCCAGTTCTGCAACGTCTCTCCGGGCTCAGCATCACGGAATCCTGTCAGCTCGACCTCTTCTCCAATAATAGCATCAATTTCTTCAAAAAGGCCAGAGATTTCTTCCCTCAGGTCCTCCTCCTCGGCCTACTCTTGGACTGGGAATGATTGATATAGACGAGGGATTGGTTTAGCCAATGCTTGATCATTCTTCTTCTTTACCTTCGAATCATCAATTGTGGGGACGTACCCCAAACCATATCTAGCTCCTTTGACGGGGACCGGAAAAGGCTCAATAATTCCTTGGGCATTTCTTCCCAATCCAAAACCTGGCTCTAAACCACTTTGCAACATCACAGTGGCAATCATTTTATACACAGAAGGCATGAGAGGCTGTGGAGCCAAGTCTTCTCTGGTGGCATTTACCAACTCCACCGTGTAAAAATCAATGCCTCGACACACTTCATCAATAATAGGCGCTTGTCTGCCAAAATGACTACCCTCTCCATGAATAACCAGCTCTTCGTTCTTCCACACGAGTTTCATCATCTGATGAAGGGTAGAGGGCACAACTCCAGCCATATGAATAAAATGCCTTCCCAAAAGAAGGTTATAGCTGGTGTCAATGTCCAAGACTGAAAACTGTGCGCTGAATTCTGCCGGGCCCAGTTGGACAACAAGATTCACATTGACTTGATTTTGCTCAAGTTTCCCCAAGTCAAACTTCAACTGCCTCAACGTCGACAATGGGCAAATGTTAAGACCAGATCCATGATCCACTAAGACCCGATTGATAACCTTTTCACGACAAACAACAGTGATATGCAGTGCCTTGTTATGAGACTTCCCCTCAAAGGGCAATTCGTCATCGCAGAAACTGATGCGATGTCCTTGAATAACCTAGTGGATCATGACGGCCACATTATCGCTGCTTGTGTCTGCGGGCACATATGTATCATCGAGTGCTTTCATCAAAGCTTGCCTATGTGATTGAGAATTCATCAACAGGGCCCAAACAGAAATCTGGGCAGGAGTCTTCTCCAAATGTTTGACAATAGAATAATCCTTCGGCTGCATTCTCCTCCAAAACTCCTATGCTTCTCCCTCACTTATTGGCCTTTAGTCTGATCCTTCTTTTGACCTCCGACAGCAAGATCGTCAGGAGTGTAACATCTTCCGGATCTGGTCATGCCTTGATCAGCAGCAGTTTCAATAACGAACCTTGGCTTGATAAGAGCTTTTGATGGCACCAATGCAACAGCCTTTGCGGGTGTCAATATAACAAACTCTTTTTTCTCTTTGATAGTCAATGAAGCCACAGACCTTTCCAACTCATCAGGAACGATTGGAGCTATCATCTTTGTCACACACCAATCGTCGTCTGTCTCTATCATATTCACGTTGCAGCCTCCATGATTCGGCAACGGGTTAGTGTTGACATTTGGTGCCGCTGGTTGGAGAGAGACTATATCTTGGTCAATCAGATCCTGAATTTTATGCTTGAGGTTGATACAATCCTCAGTATCATGCCCAACACTGTTGGAATGATAAGCACATCTCTAGTCAGGTATGTAGAATTTTAAATTGACATCCACGGGTTTGGGCCCTACAGGGTGGATATATCCGGCCGTAGCCAGTCGCTCGTACAGCTTTGTTCGGCTTTCTGCGAGCGCGGTGAAGTTCCTCGAAGGCTTCTTCTTGAACCTAGGTCGAGACGGACCATAATTGCCTTGAGGGGGAGGCACCTGTTGGTAACTTTGGTTATTCGGACGAGGGGCTTGATTTCTTGGGTATGAATTGGTTTGGTAGTTTGGCATTGGAGCTTGGTAGTTCGGGTGGGGTTTTTGATATGGTGGAGCTTGGACTTGATATACAGGAGGGGGTGCTCGGTAGCTCGACTGCACGTTAGCATAGTTGGGAGCCACACCCTGGTAATGAGGAGATGAAGTTTGGTAGAGTGGAGGGGAATTTGGATAAACTGGAGATGGATTTTGGTAATTTGGAGGTGGACTTTGGTATAGTGGAGCTTGGACACTTGGATAAGAGGGGGCAACATTTTGATAAACTGGAGGATTGTTTGGATGACTAGCTTGCGTATAGCAAGCTTTATAGGAATGTTGGGGAGGTCGAGGATGACTTCGGGAATATGATGAGCTTCTGGGGGTTTTCTTCCCCTCATATGAAACAGCAGCAATTTCTTCTCTCTTATTCTTTAACAACCTTGAAGATCCAGGTGATGCGGCTACACATGCTATCTTCCCTGTTTTCAAACCGTCTTCAATAGTCTCACCAATCTTCACTATTTCAGCAAATTTTGCTCCAACGAGCAACATAATTCAGTCATAATATTCGGGTTCTTGCACCCGCACAAACACCTCAACAATTTCTTTTTCAGACATGGGCGGTCTTACTCTCGCCGCTTCCTTCCTCCACATATAGGCAAATTCTCTGTAGCTCTCAGTAGACTTCTGCTTCATCTTCTCCAAAGAGTAGCGATCGAGAACGATTTCTACATTATAAGCAAATCGCTCGATGAAGTCCTTTGCCAGAGCATTCCAGTTGGGCCATTGTCGGGTTTCATGGGAGGTGAACCACTCCAAAGCCTCCCCGCACAAACTTTGGCTGAAAAGCCGCATCAGCAAAGCTTCGTCCCTTCCAACTCCCATGAGCTAGTCACAGTAGGCTCTTAGATGAGCCACAGGGTTGCCCACTCCTCCGAAGGTATCAAATTTTGGGATCTTGAAACCTTCCAGAAGATCCAGACTCGGGTGAATGCACAAATCTTCATAGTTAAGTCCGGTAGCATCGGGGAAGCATTGAAGCTCTTCATAGCCTTTTTGATCTCCTCTTTTATGTCTACTTTTGCTTCTTCCTTAGCCCTCCACTCTCTTTCCTGTTCCTCGTAGTGGTCCAACTCAGAACCGTGCACGTCGTGCTCAGCATGGACAGGGATTTGGAAAGTGGTTCTTTTAGGCAAGGGTGGAGCTATGGAAGGACTCTGGGCATTTTGAGCAGTTTGGTAATTTTGGGGGTAAGTCTGAGGATTGGTGTTCTGATTTAAATGATGGTGGGATGCCTGAGGATTAGAAGTGTTCTGGTTCAGATTTTGACTTTGGTTTTGCGGTGGTGGAGCGATTGAGGTTGGATATTTTGAAAATGAGAGGGCATTTGGGGGTGGTCGTTTTGAGGAGGAGGTGGAGTTTGATAAGAGGCTGAAGCATACTGCGGATTTTGGTTAGCTGGGTCTACAGCAGGGGGATTCTGAGCGAGCGGCACGCCTTGAGCTGGATCCACATTTGAGGAAGGAAAGTAGATAGGAGGCCTTCCCTCTGTAGCATTAACAGCAAAACCCGGCGGAGGTAGATCCTGCCTCCTTTGCATTTCCATTCTGATTTCTGCAATTTGCTGCATCAACTGCAGAATCAACTCGTTTTGGTCCGCTATGGTGGGTTGAGCCACCACAACGTCGGTGAGACTTGCTTCTTCGTTGTTATCCCCCATGATCGTCTTTCCTTTATCAGAATTTTGCCTTGGGAAGGAATCTGCGGAAACTTTTGATCTGGTGAAGTAAGGATGATCTGCCAGATTAATCAACACAGATCAGTTCAAAATACCTGAGGAAGAAAATAACTCAAAGGCAGATTTGTCAGTTTTGGACTCAGAATACAAAACACATAATATCACACATAGAGTAGATAAACACACAAGTTGCTATGATTGAGGAATATCTTCAACCCATGAGTAAGGACGGGAACAAATTTCAACAAGAAGGAATTTGCTTGCTCTTTTAGTTTGACACTATCTCAGAAAGGCCAAATCGCATTGAGCTAAGGTCTTCTTGCAGTTGCTCTCTGACGTCCGTTTATCTGATCTTTGTAGCCTCTTGTAATATGAAATGGGAGAATGAAAATTTTTAAAGATAGGGGCCGGGCCTTGATACGCTCAAACTTACTTCTCAAATAAGAAGTAAAGTGGTCGTATCAAGTAAAGAACCCAACTAATGAGGTTGGGATCGATCCCACAAGGAAAATAGTTCATACTTAACTTTATTCTATTATTACTATTATTTAGCCAACTATTTTCCGAGAAAACAAAAGACAAAAGGGGGGTTTTATTTCTAAATTAATGAAAATGATTAACTAAATAAAAATGAACAACTAACAGCTTCAGCTTTCGTAGTTTAATCAAATTATAAAAGTAACTAGGGCTTAAGTGTTCCCCACAGGTTCCTAACTTGATAAATCTAACTATAACAATTCTATCCTAATATCTTGCATGTAAAGTGATAAGTTATGTATCTCTAAATCCTTGGTCCGGCATCTAGAGAATTTCACTCCGCACCTTGGTCCGGCTACGTGTGTTGCTATACTAACCCTTATCTTTACCTCATATTAAATATTGTATTCGGTATTTGACTAAGTTATTAACTCGTACCAACCAATACTAGCCTATTAGATAGTCTACACTAAATCTATGTTGATAATTCTTTTCCTATTATCTACCTCCTTGGTCCGGCAGGTAGCATTAAGGCGAGTTCTAACGTTGTCCATCCGTTAAAAAGACTTCTACACGAAAGAATTAACAATACATGCAAGACACCATTCTAGAATTGTTATTTTAGTTAGATTTTTACCTTGTTATTCACCCATGGTTCCCACAACCCTAGCTATGAGGTTTAGTTACCCATGTTCATAATTACACAATTCATATTGTTAATGGAAGAATTCATGCACTTACTTTTATGAGAACGAATAAATTCCAGAATTTAACTTGATCAATCAACAAAATCACCAACAATTAATTCTGGAAAAAGTATCTTAATACCCAAAATCGAGAGTTCAATACTATAACAAGAGAACTAAAAATTATTCAAAAAGTCTAACCCCAAAAATGAGGTTTTTCAAACTATTTATAATAAAAACAAAATCTAATCAAAGAAGGATTCTATTTACTAAAAATCTGTCCAAACGCGTCTGGGTCGACGGATCACGTGACGGACCATCACGGATACGGCGGACCGTCATGGCTTCTGTCGTACCATACTTCACACATTCTTCTGCTGCTTTCTTCATTCCCCTCGACGGACAGGTATGATGGACCGTTTCAAGCACGACGGTCCGTCGAGGGTCTCCGTTCCAAAATACTTGAACTTCTTGGAATTTGGGTACTGGGACTACTTCTCTGATCATCACGACGAACAAGCAGGACGGACCATCGTGGCCATGACGGTTCGTCATGGACTTCCGTAATCCCACACTTGGTCAAACTTCCCCATCTTCCTTCAGCAACTTCTCTCCTCACTACGATGCCACCTACAGACCGTCATAGCCTCGACGGACCGTCATAAGTTCCGTAGGTGGTCTCTTCTGCATTTCTTTCTCAAAAACTTCCGCATTCATCCTTGGACAGATTTTCTGCAAACAAAGAGAAACTTACATAAAATCAACACAAAAAGGATTTCGACACACACTAAACTTAAGGAAAAAGCATTAGAAATACCGTGAAACCACGGTACATCAACACCCTCAACTTAAATTCGTTGTTTGTCCTCAAGTGACACACTATGACTCACTACAAAATCTTCGTACAAGAGTATCCATATTTTAACTTTCGCAATCATTTGGCTATCAATCCCGATCATTCTCATTATGTTCATGCATGGTATCACTATTAGGCATTGACTTGTGTAGAATCAGACCATCACACAGGCTCACTACGCAATGACACCTATCCTCTTCAATTTCTTACCGAGGTGCTAATATTTCCGGTGTTGCAACTACTGTCCTCACTTTAAATAACATCCTCATTTTTCACACAATGATTTTAGTTTGAGTATAAGGATCACTTTTCGACACTCACTCTCAGAACAAATTCACAACTCATTTATACATATTGCCATAGGCTTGCCCTTATTTTCACTACTTCAAGTTCTCCATACAACTCTTAGGATCACAATAGGACTTTTTAAGATTGTAACATAGGCTCAGGGTCAGGTAGGGTATATTTAGGTATACTTTAGTGACTTGTTGCCCTCCTTGACATATCGGCTAAGCGTACCACCTTTTTATTATTTTATTTCGCCCTATTTCTCAATTTTCTTTTCACCTTGCTGTTTTCCCTTTCTTATCCTTATATGTAAGTGACTTTTCTCTTTTGTTGTGTTTATTTTGCTTCATATGTATACTTTATTCATATATATATTTTTTTTAGTCACTTCTGTTTTGTTCTTTCTTTCTCTTCATTCTTTCAACCCCACTTTCCGGGGTTTTACTTATAACAGCCACCCTCAACTCATGATTTTGCCATGAGTCAAGGTTCACAATACCCATGGTTGGGTCAGGGCCAAAACAAGGTTGCTTTCTGCATTAGCCACCCTCAACTTATGCTTTTGGCATAAACTGAGGTGCACATGTCCAAGGAGGGACCAGGGCCAACACATTGTTCCCAGAGAAGATCATTTGGGGTGAAAAAGAAAGATCTATTTTAAGCTCAATTCATTTGGATCAAAAAGGGATTAGCTTCATTTGGTTTTCTGTTATTTTTTTTTGGCTCAAGATTGACTATTTCGAACAAGGGCCTATGATCCTTTCCTAATTGATTGATTTGACTCACTTTTAGCAGGACTAACCAGGCAAGTTCTAGCTCAGTGTTGATGGTAGACATTCCAATTCACCTCACACTCACTTGACATTCCTTACATTCCCACATTATTAGACACCTAATTCAAGTCTTAGATTCAGGATCATGCAGTAGTGTATCTTTAATTCATGTTTCAAACCACACAATTAACACTTACTATGCCTAGTCATACATCATTTTGATTATCGGGATATCATATTTATTTTAGCCATCATGCTTCATATTTATACTATGTACATAAGATATGACATGCCGGTTCAACAATAAAAGTAATCAGTCTTTTGGGGAAAAAGAACACAGGCAAGAAAACCCCAAAAGAGGATCGTGAACTTGGGCTACTCAGAATTCACCCAAGTACTCACTTTCCATTTACCCCACCCCCAACAAAAATATATGCAATTGTCCCCAATGCATAAAAAAACTAAAATACGCGAAAGGTAAGTGAAGCAAACCTGAGGCGCTAAGCGCCGGCGATCAGCAAGCTAGTGGGTCCGGTTCACCAGAACCCACTCCCTGCGTAGTCTGGACACCCTCAGTAGTGTCCTCAGCATCAACAGCACCATCAGTATTGCCTCCCACAGTATCTATAATTCTGGAGCTAGACGCCCCGGTAGCTAACTCTACAACCCTCAACGTACGGGCCACCTCGTCAGCAATCGAGTCTCTCCTCGCAGCCTCCATCTCCCGGCGCTCCTTCTTCCTCGCCCTAGCCTCATCCTCCTCTCGACCCCTGCGTCTCTTGGCATGCTCTCGTGGGGGAGGTGGTGGAACATCAGAAGTGGCAAAAAGAGCAGCCATCACTGTTTCCTCAGCAGGCTCTGCAGAAGGGGCCTCAGACTCAGGCACCCTCGCCTCTAAGATCGTATCGAGATCAGCCCGCAGACTCTCAACCGCAGCCTGAAGGGTCAACATGTCCATCGGAGGTGCTGGTCGGGCTAGTACTCGCAACTCAAAAGCGTCTAAGCACTGATGTACCTCTGCGATCTTCCTCTCTGTGTGCTCTGCCATCTTGCTCTCCATGCGCTCCTCTGCCTCAGCAATAGATCTCTGCATCCAAGGCTGGATGTGATGCAGAAGTGTAGCCATCTGTGCCTCGAGTTTCTGGACCCTAGCAAGTGGGACCAGAGTGGCGGAAGGAGCCGAGCGAGAGGATCTCGGGGCAGTGCTACTACCCGGGATAGACTCGACCGGGGTAGTGTCAGTGTGTGCAGCAGCAGCCTGGGAAGCCGTATGAGCATGCTCTATGGTATCTGCCAGGTTCTCACCAAGTGGGACCACCTTCGGGTGGGGCCCTCTGTGTGGAGCCAACTCATTGGCCTCATCCCTGATGAGGCCGATGTCAACATTTCCCTGCGGGGTCCTGAGCTGGTCAATGTGCCAAATGTGTCACGACTGGAATCTAGACCCCAGATGAGACCGGCGTCGTTGACCTCTCAGAGGTCGCAGACAAGCCTACTTACGTCATTCTTACTTCATCTAGGTTAATTTTAGCGAAAAAATTTGAAACTTTTTGTTTCTTAACATACTTATAAAAACATTCTCATTAATACATAATTGTTCACCATCAACCATCTAACATTAAGAAATAAGCAATTGAAAGAAATATTTCAATTCTTATTAAGTGTGTCATTGCCAAAATGGCACCAATACGTAGTCTGAATAAAAATAGGAAAGAAACGCTAGTGGAACATGCTCCACTAGCTCAACTCTAAAACTAAGCTAGAATATAAAACAGTAGCATCCTCGAAATCATGAGGACCTACCAAAACCGGATGAATGCTGGACGTCCGGATAACTGCAACGATGATCCTGTAGCTCTATCGTCCACCTGTACCTGCACCTAAAATAGTAGAGTTTGTATAGGGTTAGTACACACTTGTACTAAGTATGGGTATAAGCAAGCACACACCAAGGACATGCATGATAAAGAATAGCTCTTTCCTAACAACATGATTTTTGGAAGTCAAGTCAGTGGACTTGCCAAATTGAGATCAGAAAAGTTTCCAAATTTGGATTAGGAAAGTCAATTATCTTTCCAAATTTGGATTAGGAAAGTCAGTGGGCTTTCCAGATTTGGAATAGAAAAGTTATGCCATGAGAATAACATACATCATCATACTTTTCACATTTGCACACAGCACATAACATTTACACATAACACATATCATATAGCATACAACACCTTTTGCATGTAGCACATAACTTCTTTATTGTCATTCATTCATATGCCATGAGACCTTGGAATCATGGACTTAACATTAAGACTTTCCAAAATGAGGGCTCAACATATGGGACCTTAATTAGGGAGTCTTCATTAGCAAACACAGAGTCTGCTTCATTCATTCATATGTACTTCATTTCATTTCATTCATAAGCCAGTGTAACCACCAGCTATACCTAGGATGTAGTTTAAGACTTTCATTAGGTTCGTTGTGCAATGACCAAGAATGACCTAATGTCATTACTTGAATCTAACTCACCTTTGATTATCCTATCCTTACACCTTTGGTATCATTCATTTCATTATGTGCATCATTTGAGGCTGGCCTCATTCATTCATTGGGAACTTTAACTTTAACCGACATAGATCATGTGAGCATTATGAAATCCAGTGTCTCCCCCACACCAAAAAGAGGTGGAATCACCGGCCAAAGTGATCCAATAACATGCTAGCATACATGGTAGTTTAACCCCGCCAGATCCCTATATTGGCAGTATAGGTTCGAAGACTAGGAGATATAAGGAGACCCATACCCGGCAAGCCAGACAGTCTCATCTCATGAGAGTTATGTGAACCTCCGCCCTTCCCGAAAGAAGGCATCACCGCTCATAGTTAGTCTATCGGTGCTTAGTATAAAGTTCCATTACATTGATCTCATACGTCATGGAAGCTGGCTTCTAGTATGAGGACATCATAGCTCATTAGATGATTTCTCATCTCATCATTCGTATTGAGTGTGTTAAGCTCAATACTCTCAATAGAGTGTTCATAGAGACTGGTCTCTTCATTATCTTACACTCTCATAGGTGAGTACGTATTGGTAACATTTACTTAGGCTCATTTGAGATTGCTCTCATCATTTACATTAGCCTCATATCATGTTGTCACCACATTCATCATCATTAGCACCTTTGCTTTTCATACTTATTCACCTCTTATTACGCAAATGTTCATTTCATCATATGCCAATGCACTTGGCCATTTGGTGTGTTTCACACCCTTACTTAACCCTTATAGGGTGTCATCATTTCATTTCTCATTTCATCATTTCATTGTTCATTTCATCATTTCATTGTTCATTTCGTCATTTCATTGTTCATTTATCATATCATTGTTCATTTCATCATATCATTGTTCATTTCATCATTTCATTGTTCATTTCATCATTTCATTGTTTATTTCATCATATCATTGTTCATTTCATCATATCATTGTTCATTTCATCATTTCATTGTTCATTTCATCATATGCCAATGCACTTGGCCATTTAGTGTATTTACACTCATACTTAACCCTTCTAGGGTTTCATCATTTCATTACATACATCTTAGGATCACTTACTTTTAAACGTATGTTAGACTTATGCGTCCATACATACAAGCCATGAGGCTTAATTCATATACGTCTAAGTGATTCATATCTTCCTAAGATTATGTCATACAAGACTTATGCATCTTGTATGTATGCCAAGATCTCGATTTCGATCTAAGTAGGTGGCATTATTCTTGAACATTTAATTCACGTATGACTTATGTATCAATACAGAATTTGGGCAAGGGAATCCTATTTCGAATCCTGTGGACAACACTTAATCTTATTTTAAACTTGATAATTACATTTTTCAAATTTGGGAGACCCTAGTTCGATTCCCATCAACCCCATAATATTTCCTTTCTTTTTCTCCTCTTTTTTTTCCGTTTAAGTTAAGGAGGTTGTGGGTTCAATCCCCCACAAGCTCATTATTTTTATTTTAATTTATCTCTTAACTTTCTCACCTATCCAAGAGGTTGTGGGTTCAATCCCCACTCTCCACATTTATTTTCTCCTTTATTTTTCTCCTAACTCTCTCATCCATTCAAGAGGTTGGGGTTCAATCCCCACTCTCCTCATTTATTTTTCTCCTTTATTTTTCTCCTAACTTTCTCATCCATTCCAGAGGTTGGGGGTTCAATCCCCACTCTCCTCATTTATTTTTCTCCTTTATTTTTCTCCTAACTTTCTCATCCATTCAAGAGGTTGGGGGTTCAATCCCCACTCTCCTCATTTATTTTTCTCCTTTATTTTTCTCCTAACTTTCTCATCCATTCAAGAGGTTGGGGGTTCAATCCCCACTCTCCACATTAATTTTCTCCTTTATTTTTCTCCTAACTTTCTCATCCATTCAAGAGGTTGGGGGTTCAATCCCCACTCTCCTCATTTATTTTTCTCCTTTTTTCATAGCTTATTAAAGAACTTTACTTGGCTGAAATTAACCAACAATGTGCTGGAAATTTGAGATACATTTTTCAGCTTCTTTTCATCAACATTTAGAGTTAATTCTTAGGGCATTTCGTGAATCATTTAGCTAATAGTTTTTCACTCAAATCAGCCACTTTATACTTCATATGAACATCAAGATTAATACAAGTTTGTGCACGTGAAATACAACCATAAAACAAGTCATTTTCATACTTCAATCCGTGTTCAAAGTCACAACTACACATTGCACACACATAAACACATATTTCGGAAAGCATAGGTTATCATTTGTACGATTCCAAATACACATTCATGAACATATTCATCACGAAAAAAACACATTACATGCCTAATATCTACCAGCAGACATACCAACCTACAACCATCAATAGGAGCTAGTGACAGGGACATGAAACGGGGAAACAATCCTAGTTTTCTGATTAGAATCGACTGAATCCTAGGGGTCTCTTGGGAAAGGGACCAAGAGTAAGAAAACCCATACCTGTTCTTGGTGTTGTTCAACACACAAAGTTACTGCCCAGAATCACCACCAACCCAACGTCCAACACAGAAATTCCCACCTTACCCGTCGAGAATGTCACGTTTTGCTTTACTTTTATGGATTGTTTTTGTCGTTTGAATTCTTATGAGTTCTTCAAGTGTTTTGTTGTTATTTATAATTTTTTGTTGCTGCTTTGTTAACAAAAAAACGTGAAAAAAAACAAAATGGGAGAAGTGGATGAAACGTGAAAGAGAGAGAGAGAGAGGTTCCTTAGGATTAGGACTCTAGTTGAGACTTAGTCAAAATAAGACATGTTAATTAATAAATAATTAATAATAAAAATCTGATTTTCCTTTTTCTTAAATCAGCTAATAATTATTAATTAATTAAATTAATTTATCAATTTAAATAAAAATAAGTTAAATCATTGCTTCCACCTAGGTTCGAACCCGGGTGGAGCAAGACTCCACTCCTAGAGCTCAAATTCGGCTCTCTCTCCCAAAATTGCCCCTCCATATTATTAAATAATTAAATATATATATATTTAGGGTAATTATGATATTACCCTTAGCCTGGTAAAAGACCATTTTACCCCTAGACCCTCAAAACTTAAAATTCCTTCTTTTTAAGTCCGGTAAAAACTCCTTCGAGTAAATCTTTGTATTCGAGAGCCCTACATGGTTGGTCCCAACCTTTCCTAGCTCAACTAACTCCCAAAGTTAGTTGGCTTGGCTATACCAAGGGTTCCGAGGTCTGGTTCTACGCGCATCAATCTGTGTGAACCCTGGTCTAATCGTAGGCATTCTTGGCACATTAAGCATTACTTAGCATATCTATTTTTTTTAGGGTTGTTACATTATCCCCCCCTTAGGAACATTCGTCCCCGAATGACACTACACATCATTTTAAATAAAGAGGGCAATTTTCGAAGATATCTAAACATACTTGAGACTTTACTCTTTGTGAATTTGTGTTTCACACTTACTCTGGATAATGCATATTACACAATCTTATCTGAAGCTTCATATTTGAGATTGAGGAACTTCCTTCTCAATCGCACTTAACTTGATGCACCTCACAACTCATGCAACACAAAAATCATGTCCACGCTATACAAAACATCAACATGACATGCAAGCATGAATTCATTTTAACTCTAACTTATTTGGAAAGTTAACCTTACTACCCTGTTTCGATAGAATATGGTAGTCTAGCATTTCTGAAGTAATCCATACCTGAGCAATCTTCTTGAGCTAGTAAGCAGCCAACTTATCCTTCTCCTCTTCAGCAATACTCATAGCAGGCTTTAGAACCTACCATGCACTCACCTTCATGCGAACAACCACTCTTATCAAATGTCTTTCGTTCACGCAGGCATTTCTATGACTGCCCCTTCTTGGGAAGGCCAGATCTTGAGTCTAGCACCTTAGACCACTTGGTCATCCTAATTCTTGTGTGTATTCTTCTAAGCGCACACACAAGAACGAAGTTAGATATTTAAAATGACACAAAGTGTTAAGGCTCTAGATAGCACGATAAAGAGTAGAAGAAGGGAAATTTTCCTACGCATCATGCAGTCTCTAATCCAGGATAGTGGTGCACTTCACTACCATGACTTAGAAACTACTCAATGTGGTTGATGTGAACTTATTATTTTCGTAATTTAACCTAGTGCTCTGATACCAACTTTGTCACGACTGGAATCTATACCCCAGACGAGACCGGCGTCGTTGACCTCTCAGAGGTCGCAGACAAGCCTACTTATGTCATTCTTACTTCATCTAGGTTAATTTTAGCGGAAAATTTGAAACTTTTTGTTTCTTAACATACTGATAAAAAGATTCTCATTAATACGTAACTGTTCACCATCAACCATCTAACATTAAGAGATAAGCGACTGAAAGAAATAGTTCGATTCTTATTAAGTGTATAATTGCTAAAATAGCACCAATACATAGTCTGAATAAAATAGGAAAGAAACGCTAGTGGAACATGCTCCACTAGCTCAACTCTAAAACTAAGCTAGAACATAAAACAGTAGCATACTCGAAAGCATGAGGACCTACCAACTCCGGATGAATGCTGGACATCCGGATAACTGCAACGATGATCCTGTAGCTTTATCGTCCACCTGTGCCTGCACCTAAAATAGTAGAGTTTGTATAGGGTTAGTACACACTTGTACTAAGTATGGGTATATGCAAGCACACACCAAGGACATGCATGAGAAAGAATAGCTCTTTCCTAACAACATGATTTTTGGAAGTCAAGTCAGTGGACTTGCCAAATTGAGATTAGGAAAGTTTCCAAATTTGGATTAGGAAAGTTACCAACCTACAACCATCAATAGGAGCTAGTGACAGGGACATGAAACGGGGAAACAATCCTAGTTTTCGAATTAGAATCGACTGAATCCTAGGGGTCTCTTGGGAAAGGGACCAAGAGTAAGAAAACCCATACCTGTTCTTGGTGTTGTTCAACACACAAAGTTGCTGCCCAGAATCACCACCAACCCAACGTCCAACACAGAAATTCCCACCTTACCCGTCGAGAATGTCACGTTTTGCTTTACTTTTATGGATTGTTTTTGTCGTTTGAATTCTTATGATTTCTTCAAGTGTTTTGTTGTTATTTCTTATTTTTTGTTGCTGCTTTGTTAACAGAAAAACGTGAAAAAAAAACAAAATGGGAGAAGTGGATGAAACGTGAAAGAGAGAGAGAGGTTCCTTAGGATTAGGACTCTAGTTGAGACTTAGTCAAAATAAGACATGTTAATTAATAAATAATTAATAATAAAAATCTGATTTTCCTTTTTCTTAAATCAGCTAATAATTCTTAATTGATTAAATTAATTTATCAATTTAAATAAAAATAAGTTAAATCATTGCTTCCACCTAGGTTCGAACCCGGGTGGAGCAAGACTCCACTCCTAGAGCTCAAATTCGGCTCTCTCTCCCAAAATTGCCCCTCCATATTACTAAATAATTAAAAATATATATATTTAGGGTAATTAAGATATTACCCTTAGCCTGGTAAAAGACCATTTTACCCCTAGACCCTCAAAACTTAAAATTCCTTCTTTTTAAGTCCGGTAAAAACTCCTTCGAGTAAATCTTTGTATTCGAGAGCCCTACATGGTTGGTCCCAACCTTTCCTAGCTCAACTAACTCCCAAAGTTAGTTGGCTTGTCTATACCAAGGGTTCCGAGGTCTGGTTCTACGCGCATCAATCTGTGTGAACCCTGGTCTAATCATAGGCATTCTTGGCACATTAAGCATTACTTAGTATATCTATTTTTTTAGGGTTGTTACAGGCTTGAGATGGGAGAACTTAAGAAGGAAGCATCTCATTCTGTTAACATTATTCTGAAAGAAGTCAGCTCCATCAAAACTGGATATGACTCTACAAACAATCAACTGGTTGTCACTATGAACACTTCATATTGATCTTTCTCTATGACGGTGGAGAAATCTCTTTCCACTTTCTGGACGAACGTGGTCAACACTCTTACGTATTTTCTCTTGAAACATTAGTATTATGACCTCATTTGCTTTTGTTTAAGACACTTAGTTTTTTGGAGATCTTTCTCCTTATCTTTTGGATTGTTTATTTGGGGCTTCTGACCCCATACTCTTTGTCTGTTTAGTTTTTCCTTCTTTCTCTATCTCGCTTGTTGTTGTGTTGTCCTTTTCGATTACGTAAAAGGGGGAGAATCTATACATAGGCATACAAAAAGGGGAAGCACTCAGACAGGGGGAGTACTCAAGTGACAATTCAACCAAGAACAATCGAACAGGGAAGCCGTCTTACACTTTCATTAATTATAGTTGTCAATATCAAAAAGGGGGAGATTGTTAACTTGTTATATTCTGATTAATGACAAATCGCAGGAATTAACAAACAATAATACGATCAGCATGAAGTCATGACAACATTACAAAAAAACAACACAATGCCAAGGATCAAACCAAACAAAATACAGTCTGGATTTACTAAACAACCATAAAAGGAAAGAGATCTTCAATCACGCAAAAAAATGGCTAAAGAAGGAAAAGATATATTAGCATATCAATCAACCACAACTTACGGAAAAGATTAACAAATCAGCCAAATTCAAGGAAGATCAGACAATATCTCAGGAAATCATCCAACAAATGAAGGAATTGATTTAGTCATGTACACATCAGATATGGACCTGATTCAACATATCAATTCAACAAAATCAAGGGATCATCCCAGGATCCTTTATTTACAACTCCCTGGGTGTTCGAATAGAGCATCACCTCTCACGTCTATTTAAACCTCTCTTCGTCTTAGATGAAAAGTAAGCAACTTATCTTGAGCTTATATTACGATCGTGTTTTATCTTTCATCAATCTTTGTAATCACGTCAGTGAACACAGTTGAAAATAAAAGTGAGAACAATTTTGAGTGTAGGTTTACTAGTAGAGGAAGTGTCAAGATAGAATTCTGATTTGCATATCAGACATGACCAAGTTAAGGAAACTTTGCACTTCTCAAGGATAACTTCAAACGCTCTAAATGAAACCCTTCAAACCTACGGGGACTGGACTAGGCACCACAACAGTGACCCAAACCAGTATAAACATCCTGTTTTATTTATTTTCTGCAAGATATTTTTAAGGTTTCTTCATTCTACTAACTTGCACGTGAGTCGACTGACCATTACAGGTAGCCGACTAAAAAATAATTTAATTCACCCCCACCCCCACCCTCTTGTACATCACATAGTTCAACAGGTATGACGAGTCTTTCCATCATCTCCACTTTGGTTCTCAAAGTTTCCATTTTATTAGGTGATTTAATCTCTACTGCAGGGAGATATCAATTAGATCGGTGCAAATCTTCTATGAGGTAAGTTGTGTATTGAACAGTGTCCAAAAATCTGCATGGTATTGTGCATGTGATTTAGTTTCTTTTTTCATTTATGTTCCCTCTTTTATTCTAGGAGAAGAGGCTTAGGGATATCTGTTGTAACTAAAGTTGACACAATACCATTCTGATACTTCAGACATCAACTATTTTTCTGTGGATGATGATGAGCTCTTTCTTTTTCTTGTGGGTGGAGATTACTTATTTGATTTTATTGAAGTCATTGTTTTCTGTTGAATTCTGAAAACCTTTTTTTGTATATTGTTTTATATGTAATTTTGAAATATTTTATTTGTCTTCTTCTAGTAAATGTCCGCATTTTATAATAAGACGAGGGGTTCCCAAGTTACTTAACATTTCTTTTATATTCTTAAAGTAACAGTTAACATATCTACTGTAAAAATCTCTATAAGTTTACTGTATTGGCATATACTTATAAAAGAATCAAGTACCTCAATTTTTTTTTTACTAATGAAATTTTATTCCATAAGTAAAACTTATGAATTTCTAATTTATTATCAACAATTTTTGAAAAATTAGTATTTATTTACCAACACATTTTCTCTACATTACTAAAATTTCTAAGGATAACTAAAGTAGATTTTTTGTTATTGAAATTTCCAACTGATTACTTACAAAATTTAAAACATAAACAACCACATTTACTAATGTAACGACCTGCTTAGTCGTTTTGAGCAGCAGATTTTATTTCTGGGAAAAACTGTCTGAGACGACGTATCCCACGACGGACCGTCATGGGCACGACGGACCGTCGAGGGTGTCTCGTTCCAAACACTTGGAATTCTTATATTTGAGTGTTGAAATCGACTCTCTGAACTCTGTGACGGACCTGCAGGACGGACCATTACAGACACGACGGACCGTTGTGAGGTTCCGTTTCAAAACACTTCAACTCTTGAGAATTGGGTACTGGGAGCAATTCTCTGTCCGTCGTGACGGAAGTGCAGGACGTACCGTCGTAGGCACGACGGACCGTCTCAGACACATCAAGGAAATTGAGTCTCTGAAGGTTGTGACGAACCTGCAGGACGGACCGTCGCAGGCACGACGGGCCATCACAGGTTGCGTAATCCCAGTCTGGGTCGGATTTTTGGGTAAGTTTTAAAGGGGCGTTTTGGACTATTCCTGCTATAATTATGAATTTCGTGGGTTAATATTAATAACTCAAATTCTTGGGGGTGTAAAGGAGATAACCTTGAGTTAATTAGTGGGTTAATTCCTCATCTTTTATACTTAATTATATGCTAATTAGGGAAAAGGAAAGAGGGTTTTGAAGAAGAAAAATAGAAAGAACAAAGAGAGAGAGGAACGATCGATAGAGAGAGACAAACGAAGAGGAAACAAAAAGCTTTGAGAGATTTCTTGCTTGATCACGAATCCTCGGTGAAGGTAGGTTATGGTTTTGATACTATTCGTAGTAAACTCTTAATAGTGAATGATATGTATTGGTAGTATTGTAAACCCTTCTATATGCTTAATTGTATGCTTGCATGAATGTGATTATGTGATTATGATAAAATAAGCATAATGAAGCTTTTGAATCCAAAATCTTGAAGAAACCCTAATTCACCTTGTTATTGATTGATGTCTTGGTATAAAAGAAGGCTTGATGAATTTGATAGAATGATGTTAGTGGATCGGAGTGTCACGTTCCGACACATAGTATTAGGGGATCGGGTGTCACGAACCAACACGTAGAATTAGGGGATCGGAGTGTCACGTACCGACACATAGTATTAGGGGATCGGGTGTCACGAACCGACACGTAGAAGTAGGGGATCGGAGTGTCACGTACCGACGCATAGTATTAGGGGATCGGGTGTCACGAACCGACACGTAGAAGTAGGGGATCGGAGTGTCACGTACCGACACATAGTATTAGGGGATCGGGTGTCACGAACTGACACGTAGAATTAGGGGATCGGAGTGTCACGTACCGACACATAGTATTAGGGATCGGGTGTCACGAACCGACACGTAGAAGTAGGGGATCGGAGTGTCACGTACCGACACATAGTATTAGGGGATCGGGTGTCACGAACCGACACGTAGAATTAGGGGATCGGAGTGTCACGTACCGACACATAGTATTAGGGGATCGGGTGTCACGAACCGACACGTAGAATTAGGGATCGGAGTGTCACGTACCGACACATAGTAGTAGGGGATCGGAATGTCACGTACCGACACAAGAGGAAGAAAGATAATGAATCTTGAGAGATGTTAATATACTCAATGTAATGAACCTAATTCCCAAATGAGTGTGGTATTGAGGCTTGAGTCCTCATGGATGAACTTGGTAGTACTTATTGATGATTATAGTACTTGTTGCTACATGTTTAGTATTGTAGTTGATTTATGATATGAACTGATATATACTGTTTTCTATTTTGAGTTGGCCGATGATACCTACTCAGTACTTGTGTTTTGTACTGACCCCCTACTTGTTGTTTCTTTCTTTGTTATTTGGGGAATGCAGCAAACGTACCGTCGTCTTCAACTCAACAGCAATTCTAGCCAGTCTTCACTACACCGGATTTCAGGGTGAGCTAATGCTTCTAGCTTGGACTGGATCTTCTCTTCAAGTCTTGATGCCTTGAACTTCCGGCATGGACTAGCCTTTTATTTATTTTAGCTTCTTAGATACTTTTAGATTAGTAACTTGAGGATAGATGTTCTTGTGATGATGACTTCCAGATTTTGGGGATAATGAGTTATAAATTTTAGAAGTTATTTAATTGATTTCGTTAATGAGTTTTAAGTCTTCCGCTTTGTGTTTTTGTTCAAAATATTGGGGTTTTAGATTGGTTGGTTCGCTCACATAGTAGGATAAGTGTGGGTGCCACTCGCGGCTCGATTTTGGGTGGTGACAACTAACCTATTTGCTATCCGTTAGTGAAGATAACAACCTATTTGCTATCCGTTAGTGAAGATAACAACCAAAGATGCTAAATCTTTCTCTGCATGCTCATCTTCCCTGTTCTAATATGTTAGTAAATAAATTCTGCATTTTGAATAATGTTTTGCCAATTAAAACCAGCATTGACCATTGTAATATTCTTCTTGTTAATATTATTTTATTACTTGTTACTTAGTCTTTATTATTATGTTTTTTGTTTGCACACATACCTAACATGAGACCTTCACAACTATGTGTGTTTGAAAGCATGTTTAGTCAAATTTAGAGGTCAATGTGAGATTTATGTGCTAAATGATCGTCCTATTTGTTTGACTTGGTGTCTAGAGGGCCTATTAGGAGCATACTTTTTTCATTCAGTCTAAAACGTCCTTAAATAGTCCAATGTCTCTGGGAAATTATGTGGGGGCGCTAGGTACCTTTTAGGACGTTATGCATGCGGTTGTGGGGTAGGGGTACTTTAGGCCCTACAGAGATGATGACATTGCCTCGACCTATAAACGTCAAACATATGTTTGTCTTTTCCTATATAGAAGCCGAGCATTGATCCATAAAGTCTTTTAGAGTATCCCTTCCCTTTTCCCTTTTTATGTGTTGTAATTATATTTATTTGGGGTGGTTTACTATATAAAATAAAATTTTGCACTTGATTATTTAATTGTGTAATATCTCTCACCTCGTTGTTTCCTTTATTATTGCTTAGTATTTGTTTTGTTTTACATTATGTTATCACCTAGTCTCGCATGTTTAAACAATTAATTAAAATAATGAAGTGATTAATATTATTCATCACCTAGTTGGCATGTTTAAAATGAATAACCTAAATGAAGTGACCATACTTGCTACTTTTAACCCACCACATAAGTTTCATGAAATACGATCGGGATCCACATTGGT
This sequence comes from Solanum sitiens, assembly GCA_016801875.1. Classification (NCBI taxonomy): domain Eukaryota; kingdom Viridiplantae; phylum Streptophyta; class Magnoliopsida; order Solanales; family Solanaceae; genus Solanum; species Solanum sitiens. Next base: position 792,643 of record JABWTJ010000342.1, read on the forward strand.
GGACCTCGAGGGAGGCCTAACACCTTCCCCTCGAGTTAATGTGAACTCTTACCATGATCTCTGGTTCGTTGAACTTAGTTAGATTTAGTTAGGTTAGATAAATGACCTAACGCGCATCAATTCTTTAGGTGGAGACTCCTCAAAATATTTAGAAGTCCCAAAAGTGTTGTTAGGTCGTGATTAAAACACATTTTGCAAACAATGGAGCGCGACGGTGATCAATTTATTACATTTGTCCCTAGTCATTAACACTACTATTTTTTGTGTATTATTAATTTGGGATTTTATGATTAAAAGAGGTGAGTTTTGCAATATGGTTCAACATTTTTCTCTTTTCTTTCTTTTCACTTTTTATTTGTTAATTCATTATATATTATATTTTGGTGAAACAAATAATTATTTTATATCAATTTCTTTAATGGAATTTGATTTATTTATGTTTAATATTTTTCTTGTAGTTTTCAATAATTTCATAATGAGGAAGGTAAAAGAAGAGAAAGTGCAAGTTTGTTAAAAATGCAATACATATTTAGGTATTGTCTCCTCGCTAAAAATCTGGTATGTCCTCTAATTCAAATTTTTTAAATTGTATTTTAATTATTTTTGAACGATTATATATTGTGATTTATCTTCTTTTTTTTACTTCTAATAAGTAAATTTTATTTGAAAAGACACCAAAATTGTATCAAATAAGATAGAACAGAGATAGTCATATTGTTCCTTCACCCTATTTTAAGTGAATGTATTATTGTTTAGAGAGTCAAACAATTTTTTTCTTTGATTGTAGTTTTCACAATTTACTTTTGAATAATTCTTTATCTTGACTTACAATATATTTTAATTTAATTAATTTTAAAAAAAGATTTGAAGAATTTGAACCCGAATTAATAGTGAAATTACGTATTTTGACTTTCTTATGTTGACTATAGGCTTAAATTATAAGAACAAAAATACACTTCTAATGCAACCATAGATTATTCTTCTAAATGTTTATGGTGATTAGAGTTCTTACTATTCATATGTTAATGAAAAATTACATGTACTTAGTAAAAGAAATTAAGGTTGTATAAAAATTGACCTACACACCACGTAATCTTCGTACTCCATACCTTTTCACGTAATTCAAGATAAAGAAAGTACATATTATAAGTAAAATTTTCAAATACAAGTACAAGATTTTGACTCAAGATTTATGTCAAATAATTACACAAAACTGTAATTTCATTCATTGTACAAATAAATGTGTGTGAAAAATGATTGATAAAACTTCGTATAATGCTTAGTTATTAAGCCTGATCACCAAGTGTAAGAGATCAGAGATGTCAAGTAAAAATAGATAATTTATTGAGCGTGGAGTAATTGAAAAATTCAAAAAAGGAGAACCCAAAAAATTCATTCGTAAGGATATTGCTGTCAATAAAAGTCCTAACATGCTCATTGATACTCCACTATCACATCCTCCTCCTCCTGTTGTTGTTACTGCTACAAGTTTAACGAGAATGGAGAAATCAATTTCTTCCATAGTAAATGCTATACTACTTGTTTATTATGATCAAGTTTTGAATGAATACATCATATCGAGTAGTACTGGAAGGGGAAGAGGTAGAGAAAGAGGTAGAGGAAGAGTGTGTTGATTCGGAACTTGATCACCAACAACAAGTGGTGTAGTATTTACTGTGGAAGAAATTGGATCGTCATTTCTCCTTGAGTTTGTAGAAACAACAACAGGAGAAGGAGGAGGAGGGGATGGTGAATTATCAATGAGCATGTCAGCAATATAATTAATATGAATATCCTTAGGAGCTAACTTTTTTTGGATTTTTCTATTAGTCCAAGCTCAACTAATTCTTCTCTTTTACATGAGAATATGTGTCTAATCCTTTACATTTGGTGATCTGGCATTAAAATTAATCATTATAAGGAACTTTTGTTAAGTTTCTTTATATATATATATATATATATATATATATAAGGAAACCAATTACAGTTCTTCCTATTGGTTCAACATAGCTTAGAGTCAAAGTTTTGTACCTGTATTTGAAATTTACTTATAATATGTTAAATTATTAGGATTGAAACTATGAATTTGGATATAAAATCTTTAAATTTATAAAAATGAAATGTGTATCGATTTAAAGACTACACGAAAAGTACTCCAAAAAACATTGCTAACGATTAACATTTGTTTCGTAATATATTGTTGGACACCAAAATGATTAACAGTTTAACATAAAATAGTGCGGAGGGAGTATAAACAATGTATCCGTAACTTAATAAGCTAATTTGTTTTCTTTTAGAATTCAGATTCCATAAAATTAAAATGATAGATCAACCTCTACCGTCGTGGTGCATAAGTATGGTTGTCAAATCCATATAAAACTAGTTGTGTTTTTGTACTGCTTCTTGCCACATTATGGTTTTAATTAGCGCAGGTACAAATCGTTCATATTTTTAAAAATAAAAATACATTTTTGAAAATTAAATGAAAAATATTACAAGTCAATATAGAGAGTGATTTAAAATGTTTGATTTTTTTGAGAAAAAACTATAGTCAAAAGAAAATATTATTTGACTCTCGAAATAGTAACTTATCCACTGTAAAAAGGGACAAAATAAGTATATAACTTTATTTGTTCCACTTTATGAATACAATTTTTATGCTTTTTCAATAAAACTTACTTGGTGGAAGCTAAAAACAATATACTCTCACTATAACTAACAATTCAAAATATTTTAAGTGGAGAAAAATCATACCTGAGTTTCTGAAAGGGGCAATACCTAAATCCATATTGCATTCTTGACAAACATCCCATATTTCTTTTCATATCTTACTCGTTATTCATTTGTTGCAAACTGGTAAAAAATATTAAACGTTAATCAAATTTCATAGAAAAAACCCATTAAAAATAAAGAAATTTTTCATGTAATGAATTTTTATTTTTAATTCATCACATGAGAAATTTCTTTAGTTTTATGTTTTTTTTAATGAAATTTGATTAATTTATGTTTATTATTTTTTAACAATTTGCAATAAATGTATAAGGAGGAAGATATAAAAAGAAAAAGGGGATGTTTGTCGAGAATGCAATATGAATTTAGGTGTTGCCCCCTTGCAAAAAATCAGATATATATTATTCTCCACTTAAAATATTTTGAATTGTTAATTATAGTGGTATATATATATATATATATATATATATATATATATATATATATATATATATATATATATATATATACTAGGTAATTTGTCCGCTCTTCGCGCGGTAAATAATATTATCATCGAACTTTCAAATATTTTTTATTAATATACATACATTAAAAATAATAGGAAAATAGGTTCTTAAAAAAATATTAGCAATATTTCAACATGAATTTGATTATTTGTTATTATCACATAACTCAAAAACCTCTAATGAATGAATTATTAACGAAATATTAAATGATTGATTCTTTAATCAACACTCAAAAGGAAAATAAAAAAGAAAATAAGAATATATACATAGGCATTTCGTAAGAAAAAAAACATTTATGTTGCATAGATTATACAATTGTGATTTTTGTTTGAGGAGAAAATTCAATTTGTTTAACATATTGAACAAAGAAATCACGGTTGAACATGAAAACAATTATAACTTTTGAACTTGCATGATGAATTTCTTCAACTGATAAGTGAGAAATTACATATCTATGTAAAAATAGACAGTATGTAAGATTATATATAGTACTTTTAAATTATAGAATTCAATATAGGATATGAAAACATCAATTCTTGGAACTGAGTACAATAATTTTTTTTTGCACAATTAATAAACGTACTATATGTGTATATGTTCAATATAACCGGAGAGAATAACTTTGCAGAAAGATAAACAACATAGTTTAAAACATGTATTCAAAAACAACAATTAATATTATATGGATTAATTAATGAGTGTAAAGACATACCAGGATATGTAAAAATAGAATAAAATAGAAAAGAAAAAATCAAATTCAATGAATGTATAATATCCCCTTAATAAAACTATTCCCCTCTAATACCAGAGGTTTTAATAATTACATTCTCTCAGGATGAGACGATTTTATTTCACCAACATATTGATACAAAAACATTGATGTCAGTAAGTCGCTCAACAGGAGCAAAACATACAATATTTAATTTTGCGAAAGTAGAAGAAGAAAATCAGATTTTTTGTTATTTTAAAATGAGAGGAAATTCCTCTATTTATAGACAACAAAGGGTAGTGTGAAAAAATGTTATTGTGCCTTATCAGAAAGGTTACAACTATTTGGAAAAGTTGTGACCCTTCGAAAAGTTCACAACCTTTCATAAAAGTCGCAACTCTTCATTAAAGTTGCAACTTTTCATAACAGTCACAACTTTTGAAAGAAGTCGCAACTCTTCATTAAAGTCACAACTTTTGATAAAAGTCGCAACTCTTCATTAAAGTTGCTACTTTTCATAAAAGTCACATGTTTTCATGAAAGAGGAAGGCTAGTTTTGGAAATAAATAATTTTAAAAGAAAATTCTTGCTTGTGGTTATATATATATAGCTTCCAGTAAGTAAGTTTTATTGAAAAAGCATGAAAATCGTATTCATAAAGTGGAATATAAAAAGTTATATACTTCTTTCTTCTCATTTTAATTTGGGCGTGTTACTATTTGAGAACTCAAATAACATTTTTGTTGACTATAGTTTTCTCCCAAATAAAAATCAAAATATTTGAATTATTCGCTACACTGACTTGCAATATTTTTCGTGTAATTTCAAATATTTATTTTTATTTTTAAAATTTTTACAATTTGTACCCGATTTAATTAAAACCACAATGTGAGAAAAAGCTGTACAAAATCACAACTAGTGTCATATGGCCTTGACAAGAGCACTTATGTCATTATGGCGGTAGAGGCGAAGCTATCCTTTTATGTTTAAGGATTCTGCTTTTTTTTTAAAAATAAAAAAAATGAGTTTATTAGGTTATGGATACATTGTTTATACTCCCTTCATCCTATTTTATATTAAATGGTTACTATTTGAGGAGTCCATCATTTTTAAAAAGCATATGTTTATTCATTAGCTATGTTTATTTGGAGTACTCTTCTGTAATTTTTAAATCTATAAACATTTCATTTTTATAAATTTAAAGAATTTATATTAAAATAAATAGTTTCAAGACTTATTATATTACATATCATAATGTCACACCCCGAGCTTAAACCCTGGGTGTGGCCGACACTCGAAGACCATTGTTGGTCTCGAGTGGACCTTCGACCTTGCTTACAAAGTGGAAGACTTAAACACAAGAGGTAACTTAAAAGTAATACTTAGCCAAAGTGGCAACTCATGTCTGAAATGTTTACAACTGAACTGAATAACATTAAAGAACTATTCTATATGTCTATTAAGACTATAAACAAAGAGCGATGTTGGGACAAGACCTCCAATTATCCTAACGACTGAAAATGACTATAATGCGATAAAAGATGTCCTCTAGAATGTAAGGAGGCTCACCAACTGACTATGAGTTGCTCACTGGATCAACGCTGATCCTAGTTACATGCGTCTGCATCATAAGACGATGCACACCATCTGGCATCAGTACAGTGAATGTACGAGTATGCGAGTTTGAAAGCTAAACACAACTTATGCTTGAAAAGGATGTGAAGGGAACACTAACCTATGCTCTTCTCAACTCAATGAATAACTTAACTCAACATAAAGCAGTAAGACACATGAAATATATATAAAGCTTGTAAGATAGTGGAAAAACTTAGTTCGTTTCAGAAAATTCAATAACAAACTCAACTTTACTTATGTAATGAAGTAACTAGCTTCTGTGGAATCTAACCAACAACCACCATTATGAGCCTAAGTGGTAATAGAACGTCTTTCCCATGCTGCTAGAACTATCATATACTTTGTCATTACATAAAACAACTTAACTTAGTGGAACTACTAGCTTAACTTAAGTGATCATCTAAAAAGTATGACCCTTTAATACCCATGATGGCTACATGGTTCGTGGAGACTTGAGTTAATATGAACTCGCATCCCCATATCGGTGCTCAATACTACTCCCAAAAATATACTTAGCTCATATTTTTTTAAAACAACTTCTTTCTTTTGGTTGAGATAATTACTCAACACTTAGCTTAAAAGTTCTCTTGGAATCGATGTTCCCTTTCTTGTTCAAATGTGAAAAAAATTATGAACACTTAGGGAATACTTAGTTCCCTTATAACATTTGAGAAATGAACTCAACTCATTACTGTTTCATAAACTTGAAACTTGAGTCTGAAAAATAAAGTTAAAACGTTGATAAAGACTCTTGAAAACTTTAAAGTACTTTGATTTGACTTTCTTCTCAACTGTTAGACCTTACTTTTGACTTCTTTGACATTGATCTTAACTTTCCAGGAATTGAATTATGGATTCAAGGTTCATGATCTCATGTTTATGGATTATTTCATGATGTTTAGATGTACCTAAGAGTGTTAGAATAAACTAGGAAACATAGCTACATCACTAGGGAACTAGTACGGAAAGATGGGGGAATAATGGGTTGAATTGGCAACCCTGGCGCTATGAGAGACGTGGGGCGCCAGCCCTCAAACATCAGAGAGATGGGTGGGGCGTTCGCGGTGTTGGGCGCCAGCCCTTACACTTTTTAACTTATTTAAAATTTCTAGAGTTTCTTATTCTTTCCAAAAATATGTATTTTCAGATTTTAAACTCTTTTCTAATTCTTTCTTGTTGCAAAATATGTATTTTCAGATTTTAAACTCTTTTCTAGTTCGTTCTAGTTGCGAGATATTACAATATCTCCACCTTGGAAACATTCGTCCTCGAATGAGGTTACTCTTACTAGACTTAAGGTAGCAACATCAACTTCAAAACACCCACAAGCAATTGCAGCCAAACAACATGCTTACTAAAATTTGGATAGTACTTAGAAGAAACTTTGTGGCTTCGTGTGCATTTTCTCCGAATTCAAAAAAATGCAAATATATCTTCTTCATGTCCTCTTCAGACTCCCAAGTAGGTTCTTGAACAAATTGGTTCCTCCAAAGAACCTTGAACAAAATGACTAAGTCATTACAAAAAAAAGGGATATAGCGGCAATTAAAAATGAAATTAGCATCCATAACTATGGCCGCTATAGCTATTACCAGCCAATGCGCTTTGGTCGCTGTATCGAGGGTCGTCAAAGGCTTTTGCAGCCATTTGGATAAAAGCTGGTAAATCAAACTCTTTTGCCGCTAAAACTCATTTGATTTAGTGGCAATTGGTTGCAACAATTAAAAAGTCTACAAAATTCAATCCAAAGCGGTTAGTTTTCTCATGTAGCATCCATTTATATAGAAACTAAAACCAAGTAAATTGTCGCTAAAACACATTTGTTCTAGCAGTAATTGCTTGCGGCAATTAAGATGCCTGTTGCATCCAATAAAAATCAATAAAAATAGTAGTTATACTTTTGTAGTGTCCATTTTTATAGCCAGTAAATCCTACTAAATTGCTGCTAAAGCGCATTAGTTCTACTGCAATAAAGATAATTTTTAAATAAAATTTACTACAACAATCATGTTCATGTAGCGTCCATTTTATTAGCTGGTAAATTCGATAAAAATTTCGCTAAAAGTTCATATCTTTAACGACAATGGTTTGGTGCTAATTATAAAGGCTAGAATATCCTTTAGAAACCATTTGAATTTCCCCCATTTAGAGACTAATATTTTTTTCTAGAAAATTCACTTAGTTTGACGCTAAAATTCACAAACTTTGAAGACCATTTTTTTAGTCGTAAATAATAATGACCACATCCATTGATAAAATTATCTTGTTCACACTTATACCGATAAATCCAAAAAAATTCTAATCGAAAGAGATCCTATTAGATGTAATGATGTTTGTCAAATGCTAAAAACTATATAATATAATTCATAGAACATAGTAGATATCATCAAATCAAAACAAAATAAATCATTAATCCAAACTATAGTATCAGAACTTTAAAACTAAATTTATATAAACGAACCAGTATCATTATATAATAAATCCAATAAAGTAGTGTCTTCAATGAATTTCTACAATAGTTCGCCATATTGAAATATTTTATAGGCATTATTTTTGAAAATCATACCGCATGACCTGAAATAATAAAATAAATGTGTTAAAAGATGAAACTCAATTGATAAAAATATCAGGTCATCAAACAAAAATATTACATAAAAAAAGCTATGTGCAAATACCAATGACCCTAGTATGAAAAAGACACTTCAGTATGAAGACATTCATAACCTAGACAAGAAACAAAGAAAAAGCAAAAGCATATTCATAGCCTGAGCAAAAAACCATGAAAGAACGGAAGCACATTAACAACTTCGCAGACTGGATGTACAATACATATACATACATACACTTACATTAATTTATGTCTAAACCCTCTTATTCAATAGGTACAGAGAACCGATAAAATATACATCAGTATCGAACAATCAAAACCTATTTAAGATATAAAAAAATCAAACCAATACAAACAGGCAGCAAGCTAGAGAATGATACCAACATAAAGTTCATACATAGGAGGAGAAAATCAGTGCACAAAGTAGCTTTAGTAATTAGACCACTAATATACAACTATACCAACAAAGCCTATAGTTAAAATTAACTACACTTGTTGGCAGCGGCGCCATTTTGATGCTTCAATATGTGTATCTTTTATATTTATTGATCAATGACACTAACCAATAGTTTGAGTGTCTACGAATCAAATCTAGTAAAGTCACCCAACCAAGGGTTGGGGTCGTCTCCCAAGGGAGTGGTAGTGAAAGTAGTAGTTACTTAGAATTTAGTTCTCTATAGTGATAGCTCATAACATTTTCTAGTTATACAAAATTTAGATTCAATTTATGACACCAAAGTGTCAAATATCAAGAAAAAAGGAATTTTGTCACAAGTAGTAGAATACCAAAAATAAAGGACAAAACAAGTATTGGAGAGAGTTCTTGGGGCGTGACTGCAATCTATGTTAACACAAACTAATGGGTACATGATTTTGATATGAAAATTTGCAAGACAATGGTGACTAGGCAAAGCTTTCGGTTAAATTAAGTTCCCCCTCGGGCAAAATACCCCATATCAAATGGGTTCCTCTCGTACACCACTCGTCTAAACTAACCACCTTCGCCTTTACCACACCCTGACCATTCGATAGAGGTTGCTTAAATATGGGACTAGGGCTGAGCCTCTCGGGCTGAACCTCATGTCGACCCACTCCTCAGGCCATCAGTCTACTGGTCTTGGTTTCGCGACCTCCCTCTTGGGCAGGGCGAAAATACATGGGTGGTTTTGTATTTCCAACTAAAAACCGATTAAACTAAACCACAACATGCAGGTGAAATCATAATTAAAGTGCATATAATCCTATCAGCAAGCAAGACCCAACAGTAATATCAACACATATTTGCTAAATCACACCCCAAAAATTGGGGGTTTTAGTCACATTCAAGCAATAATCAAATCTACTTAAAATGATAAAGTAATCAAGTGGGTAAAATAAATTAAACCTTAAAAATAGCAAAGGAAGGTAAATGAGAAGAACCACTTCCAAAATTGGAAGAAGAACTTCTTTCTTCAAGCTTCATAAAAACCCTCTACAAACTTGAGAGAAAACATCAGAATAAAGTTTCTAAAATAAAATATTAAGTTTATATTTTTTACTCTCTAAGATTTTCTTCTAAACAATAAAACAGTTCAGTGTTTATAGACTTCAAATTTAGTGTTGGTGGATCCATTTGTCATCTTTAGTCGTGAATCACCGAGCGTTTCGGTGACTCGCCTTTTCTCTAGTTCATCACCGTTTGTAGCTTGCATTAATATCCATGCATGCGGTATCGTTGGGCGGAATAACTCTGCTTCGCAGAATTATTCGGTGAAGCGTTGACTACTTATTTTCGTCGCCTTTTTATCCACCTCCTTCACGACTCACTTGCTGTAATAGAAAACAGAACTTTGGTATACGGCGTATCTCCAAGTGTGCTTTGCAATGCATACTTTGAATCTTTAGCTCTTTTCATCCGTTTAGTGCCTAAGTGTTCATGCTTCTACCAAATCCTCAAATACCTGAAACTTAGAAGTTTTTATCAGATATTTAGATAACATACTCAATTGAGGACACTATTTGCATTAAATAAGGCCCTAGAGAGTCCAATTTGAGGACTCATCAAACCCAAACAAAAACAATTAACATACCGGAATGTGGTACCCAATGCCATAGTTATGTTGGAACTTGGTAATCTGATCCCATATAGTTAAGCTGGAACGTGGCAATATGATCCCATCTTTATGTCGGAACATGGCTATCCGATCCTACCTAGTAATGTTGTAACGTGGCAATCCGATCCTTTAGCACACCACAATCACAAATGCAAGTACACTCTCAAGTTATCCAATCAAGAAGTGATTCATCCAAATAGTCATTTATCTATCTCATTTACAACCAGTGTGATCAATAATGCAACATTCATATACATACAAGTATCATAATGAAGCATGAACATACATACATCACACAATCATAGAATCACAACCATCACCTATCTCGAATCCAAGTTTGAATCCCCTAAGGAGCTTTAATCATCCTTTTTCATATTCTTTCCGCTTGTTCTAGGTCTACAAATAATTAATATATGCAAGGATCAACAAAAATTATCCAATTACCTGGATTATAATCAATAATATCAACCCTAGGTCAACCTTGATCTCATGTATACAGACAAGGGCTTTTCCCACCATAGTTTCCAACTCAAAACCCTCCCCTATTGTTAATAACACAAGAAAATAGATTCCACGAATATAAAAATGGATTCGGGAGGTGATAAGCTTACTTTAACCTCAAGAATGGTGAAAATTGTCAAGAAGTCGTGTGGGGTCGTTCCTTAGCTCTGAATGTCAAAAAGTGCAGAGTAAAGATATTTTAGGGTTTATTTACGACTTTAAGTTGTGTCTGACCCGCCACAACGACACCCACCCCGATATAGCGGCCCTGCCAGAGACACCAAATTCAGTATCAAAGTTGCTTGTATGAAACCGTGAGCCATTTAATTAATTCCAAAACCACCATTCCACAACACAACACTAACAAATGACACTCAGAAAATACCATTTACACTAAGATCGATTCTGGGAGTTCTACTCACCCGAATTCAATTTTGTAAAGTCATACAGTTTCCTTAACGTCTTATTTAACTACTCATGTAATCAAAATTATAAATGAATCATCCGATTTCTACCACATTTCCCTACACCTTAATGACTCCGAATTTGTCCAAATCTAGACTAGGTTTAGAAAGGGTTTCTGGCCCCAATTCGTTTCACATTGGTTTTTCCCTAACGATTAAAATGAGGTCATTACAAAGTTCAATATTACAAAAGGGGTCTGAAAATGATAGTATGTATCTACACGTTATCCCTATAAGGTAAAGGTTGTTTCCCATAGACCCTTGATTTAAGTAAAGTGAACCCTTCTTAACAGAAGCAAAGAATATCTCTCCTCTTTCTACTTTCCACTTGTAGATTATTATAGGAAACTCGAATTGAAAACATTAGCTAGCTAGAAATAGTGATCGGCTTGCTGAGGTGTATTAAACATTGAAAGTTAAATTGTTTAGGTAATGTCACACATGTTTAGAGAATATAATATAGCATAGATAAACTGTAAAATGGAAAATTAAAAAAAAAACAATGTATTAGGATGTAACTGATAAGTACTATTATATTAGTACTGATCACCTTTGTTAGAAATTTTATTATCAGAAAGATTTTTTTTTTTTAAATTAAACAAAAGGCTTCTAAAACATTAAATATATGTCTAATAGCGTGTACTAGATAGTATACCTGTGTTTTTCGCTTATCATTCAATGCATACTAAGAAAAGTAGAAAAAACATTCAAGATAAGGATGATTCTAGTTCAACAGGTATCAAGAAAAAGAAATGAAGTCTTTGTTGATTTATGGGATCTAAAGAAACATTCAAGCATGCCTATAAAAAGGGAGAAAAGTGAATTTGAGGGAATTGTGAAGTTTTCTACGAATGTCGAGTCTTTCCATCATCTCCTCTTCGGTTCTCAAAGTGGTCATTTTGTTACGTGATTTAATCTCTACTGTAGGGAGACATCAATAACATCGGGGCAAACTCTTTCTTTTTCTTATGGGTGGACATTAGTTATTTGATATAATTGAAGCCATTTTTTCTGTTGTACTTTGGAAACCATTTCTTGTATATTGCTTTATATGTAATTTTTAAATATTTGATTTTTCTTCCACTAGTAAATGTCACCATATCATTATTAATGATTCTCTGTTTAAGGAACTTTTTTGCTCTGAATATACCAGTGATACACCGTTAATGCGTGGAAATGTATGGCCTAATCAGTTTGAAACCTCGTTGGAAGATGCTACAGTTTTTCTGGCTGAAACTGAGGATGACGTCTCTAACTTTGGTCCCCTATAACTTGGTTTCGAGAATCAAATCTCGCCCATATTTTGGCTACAACTATGGTTCCACGAAAGGGCTCTCTTAGCAAAATCTCCAACAGAGTTATATTTATTGTTTACTGTCTGCTGAAGAAGATCGGTATAAATTGGGCTCTGTAGGTCCGCGAATACATGGTTGAATGTTTTGAAGATACGAATTCCAGTGCAAGCTTACCCTATGGACTACTTATCTCTAGAATTATTATTGTTGATTCTCTTGTGGATCTCTCTAACTACATGCCTTCAATTATTGATGCTACATATGATACTCGAACTATTTAGAGCATGGATTATGTATTTATTAACAAGAAATGGTATTAGAAGGAGTCTATCCAATCTAGCGTTGATACACCCCGAGCTACTAGAATCTGTGCTGACTCTGCAGCATTACTCCTCAAGGAGGCTGAACACATTAAGGTACGGCTCAATGGTCTTGAATTCCATATGTAGGTTTTACAAGATGCCCTTGGAAAATTGTTGCAACTCCACAAGAACTCAAGTATCAATATTGGAAAGCTTCGGCTTGAGATGGGAGGACTTAAGAAGGATGCCTCTCATTATGTTAACATTATTCTTAAAGAAGTCAACTCCATCAAAACAAAAGTTGACTCTACTAACAATCAACTGTGTGTCACTATGAACACTTCATATTGATCTTTCTCTACAACGGTTGAGAAATCTCTTTCCACTTTCTGAACGAACGTGGTCAACACTCTGACGTATTTTCTCGTGAAACATTAATATTATGACCTCATTTGCTTTTGTTTAAGACACTTAGTTATGTGGAGATCTTTCTCCTTATCTTTTGGATTGTTTATTTTGGGCTTCTGACCCCATATTCTTTTTCTGCTTAGTTTTTCCTTGTTTATTTACTCTTGTTGTGTTGTCCTTTTCAATTATGTAAAAGGGTTTACCCCTTGCACTTCGGACAGCCGTCCGTAGCATCATAAGGAGGACCCCCCTTTCGAGGTACAAAAAGAGTACGGTACATAGGAGGTTTAAAGGGGGAGAATCTATACATAGGCATACAAAAAGGGGAAGCACTAAGACAGGGGGAGCACTCAAGTGAAAATTCATCCAAGAACAATCGAACATGGAAGTCGTCTTACACTTTCATTAATTATAGTTGTCAATTTCAAAAAGGGGGAGATTATTAACTTGTTATATTCTGATTAATCACAAATCGCAGGAATTAACAAAGATTAATACGATCAACATGAAGTCATGACAACATTACGAAGATACAACACAAAGCCAAGGATCAAATCAAACAGAATCCAGTCTGGATTAACTAAGCAACCATAAAAGGGAAGAGATCTTTAATCATGCAAAACAAACGGCTAAAGATGGAAAAGATATATTGGCATATCAATCAACCACGACTTATGAAAAACATTAACAAATCAGCCAAATTCAAGGAAGATCAAACAATATCTCAGGAAATCATCGAACAAGTGAAGGAATTGATTTAATCATGTACACATCAGATATGGACATGATTCAGCAAATCAATTCAACAAAATCAAGGGATCATACCACGATCCTTGATTTACAACTCCCTGGGTGTACGAATAGAGCATCACCTCTCAAGGCTATTTCAACCTCTCTCTGTCTTAGATGAAAATTAAGCAAATTCTCTTGAGCTTATATTACAATCGTGTTTTATCTTACATCAATATTTGTAATCACGAGAGTTAACACAGTTGAAAATAAAAGAGAAAGAGAGAGAGAACGATTCTGAGTGTAGGTTTACCTATCGAGGAAGTGTCAAGATAGAATTCTGATTTGCATATCAGACAGGACCAAGTTAAAGAAACTTTGTACTTCTCAAGGCTAACTTCAAACGCTCTAAAGGAAACCCTTGAAACCTAAGGGGACTGGACTAGGAACCACAAACAGCGAACCGAACCAGTATAAACATCCTGTGTTATTTATTTTCTGCAAGATATTTTTACTGTTTCTTCATTCTATTAACTTGCAGGTGAGTCGACTGACCATTACAGGTAGCCGACTAAAAAATAATTTAATTCACCCCACTGTATATCACATAGTTCAACACGCATGTCGAGTCTTTCCATCATATCCTCTTTAGTTCTCAAAGTTTCCATTTTATTACGTGATTTAATCTCTACTGCAGGGAGATATCAATTAGATCGGTGCAAATCTTCTATGAGGTAAGTTGTGTATTGAACACTGTCCAAAAATCTGCATGGTATTGTGCATGTGATTTACATTCTTTTTTCAATTTATTTTCCCTTTTTTATTCTAGGAAAAGAGGCTTAGGGATATATGGTGTAATTAAAGTGGACACAATATCATTCTGATACATCAGACGTCAACTATTTTTCTATGGATGATGATGAGCTCTTTCTTTTCCTTGTGGATAGAGATTAGTTATTTGATGTTATTGAAGCCATTGTTTCTGTTGTATTCTGGAAACCATTTCTTGTGTATTGCTTTATATGTAACTAGGTAAATTTTCCGCCCTTCGCGCGGTTGTGAACTGTGTCAATAATCAACTTATGAGCATATGATAATACATGTGTTATTGAGAGGCTACAACCCTACAATAAATTGTCAATAATATTTTATCCAAAGATGATATGAAATATTTTTTTAATCTTAAAACGAAAAGGATTTGATTCTAAGTGTTTACAAATATTGTAACTAATTCTTCATTTTAATATAGTTGTTCATCACCAAAGTCTTTACAAAAGAAATGTAATTGTTTCAATGTCTATATTTGTATTTTGAAAAAGTTGTAAGAACATTATATTCATTAATTGCGAGAGTTTTTCTCCTACTCAAGACCGCTACATACAAAATCTAAATATGATATATCTTATATAATTAGTTGTGTAGTTGATAAGTTAATTAAAATATATAAACACATCTCTTGGAGTTCAATGAAATAACGTATGTTGCTCAAATAATTTGGATTAAATGATGTCTTGGCAGGTCCCTTATTCAAAATCATACGTAGTCGATGACACTCCTTTGATAACTAAAAACATATTTTATTGTTTATGTTTTTATCAATATGGTTAAAACTTTATTGTTTTGGGGACTTTTAATCTAAAGTTTATAAGGAGGTAATTATTTCCTTAATATGTCATTAATATAGATTCATCCTACAGTGAGAGGTAATTCATTGACTCGAACCTAACATTTGAACCCCAAACGTTTGATTAAGGTTGAGCAAAATATTTACCATCCCATTACATTTCTTTATATTTTGAATGTCACTAATCGATTGAATACCTCGATAAGATAGAAAGTTGAATAAATAAAACTCCATGGTAGTGTTGAACCACCCTAACTTTTGAACACTGAAAGTCCTTTGTTACACATCTCATGGATCTTTTAGCCATTGAACACTCTATAAAGATTAAAGTCATTTATTTTAGAAGTTTAAAAATTCTAATCTACATGACATCAATAGTCTAATGATTACATCAAACTCTTGATTAACATATCTTTACTTCAACATAATGATCAAAAGTATAAACATAAACAACAAAGTTTAAAACATGTACACAAAAATAAAAAATAAAAATTAATAAAATAAGCATAAATTAGTGACTATAAACAACATACAAGAAAATTTACTAACAAAATGAAACATAAAAAGAAAAAATAGAGCCCATTGAATGCACATTGTTCCCTTAAGAAATTAGTCCATTCTACTACCTGAAGTTTAAAGGAATAGATCCTCTCATGATAGAGCGATTTTATTCACAAGTGTGTTGATACAAAAACAATGGTATCAGCCAGTCACTCAACATGAGCAAAGTACACGAATATAATTCTACAGAAGAAGAAGAAGAAGAAGAAGAAGAAGAAGAAGAAGAAGAAGAAGAAGAAGAAGAAGAAGAAGAAGAAGAAGAAGAAGAAGAAGAAGAAGAAGAAGAGAATTTTCGTTGTTTTAAAATGAGAGGAAATTCCTCTATTTATAGACAACAAAGGGTAGTATGAATAAATGCTTATTGTGCCTTATCACGAAGGTCAAAACTCTTTTGATTCATAAAAGTCACATTATTTCATAAAATTTGCAACTCTTTATAAAAGTTGCAACTATTCATCCAAGTTGCAACTCTTCATAAAAGTCGCAACTCTTCGTAAAAGTCGTAACTTTTCATAAAAAGTCGCAACTTTTTGTAAAAGTTACAACTTTTTATAGAAAGTCACAATTTTTTGTAAAAGTCACAACTTTTCATGAAAGGGAAGACTAATTTTGGAAATAAATATGTTAAAAGAGAATTCTTGTTTGTGGTTGCGCCACATGAGCTGGCCTAAGGTTCTCTTTTATATAAATATATGATTTTGAAATATTTGATTTGTCTTCTGCTAGTAAATGTCAGCTTTTATAATAAGACGAGGGGTTCCCAAGTTATTTAACTTTTCTTTTATATTCTTAAAGTAACAGATAATATATCTACTACTGTAAAATTCTCTATAAGTTTACTCGATTGACATATACTTATAAAAGAATCAAGTACCTTAAATTTTTTTACTAATGTACTTTTATTCCATAAGTAAAACTTATGAATTGCTAACCTATTACCAACAATTTTGAAAAATCAATATTTATTTAACAACATATTTTCTCTACGTTACTAAAATTTCTAACGGATTACTAATGTAGATTTTTGTTATTGAATTTTCCAACTGATTACTTACAAAATTTAAAATATAAACAACCAAATTTACTAACCTATTTGCTATCCGTTAGTGAAGATAATAACTGGATACCAACCATGTTTTTGTTGGTAAATTTGCCAACAAAAATGTTAGAGCCAATTTTCATAAATTACCAACAAAATCTTCTCGTGGTTACCAACTAATTTTTGGTAAGTATGTTTAACAACGATTATAATTGGTTGGTAAAATTTACCAACAAACCTTTTAGCAAAACTATGATTTTCGTTAGTAATCCTTAAGTATCTCGATTTACCAACCGATTTGATAGATTTACCAACAAATATTTTTGTTGATAATTATACCTTATTTTGTAGTGTGAGTCACAATAAAAATTCATAAACTAGAAATCATAGATTTGCGTCAATCTAAGATTACCTGATACAGGTGTTGATAGGAAGTTGTATATAGTAAAAAAAAAAAAAAGTCGTAGGCAGGTTGATCAAAACACACTTCGAATAAGGTAACGAACAAGGAAAAGGAAAAGCCCAGATCATCTGTGTTTTATAATTCATGAAAGAAATAGTTGAGATTAACTATTATTATCATCCAAATTTGTCCAAATATTATCTTTAGTTTTCGAATTCAAAATAACTCTTCACACATTACATATTCAAATTATAACGGTCCATAAAAAATCAAACTTCTTTAATTTTTTGTTCTTTTATGCGCACTAAATGAAGAATCAAGAAACCAAGGTACTTTTTATTGTGTTTTTATTGCTATTGATATGATCTTTTTAAATATTATATGG
Organism: Solanum sitiens; assembly: GCA_016801875.1. Lineage (NCBI taxonomy): Eukaryota > Viridiplantae > Streptophyta > Magnoliopsida > Solanales > Solanaceae > Solanum > Solanum sitiens. Next base: position 810,635 of record JABWTJ010000342.1, read on the forward strand.
TTTGCATGCAAATAATGGAATGTATATATTTACATTTAAGGAAAACAATATTTGGTTTGGTTTCTTTTTTATTAATTTTTTTTGCAATGTATAAAAGAAATATGACTGATTTTGATAAACGGCAAGCTAGGATGAAGCGTGTTTTGACACGTAGAATTTACAAAAAGCTATGCAAAGATGTCACAATTATTGAAGAATGTTGTCATGGATGTGAAAAAAATTAAATCATTTTAATTAACTTCATTTTTGGGGGTTTATTTTTTATATTTTAAGGATGATGATAAATTATTTGTTTTTGTTATTTCATAATCTTGGAGTTAAGATTTTCTTTGTTACGTTCTATTCTATGTTTATTTTTTTGCTCATTAAGGAGGAGTTATCGAAACAATCTGTCAATCTGTGTCGTCTATGGTCGATATCTTCAAAATTACTTTGTGAGATTACTGATGAAGGTGTTTTTTGTAATTTTTGGGTTTCCTTTTTCTAAAAAGAAAATGATGATTTTGGTAAATAAATTGTTGTAATTTCACATTCTACAATTTTGAATTTCTTTTTCGTTCTTTCCAAATTTTTTTAAAAAATAAATTAGAATGTAACTTTGGGGAGGGGGGGGGGTTCATTATTATTTTCGATTCATCTTTTTATTTATTTTGTATGTCATTCTTGTATGATTGTCGACACCCAAATTTGACCTTTAACTATTTCAAAAATGTTATTCGATTAAATAGGTATTTTTTAAAATATATTTCGAGTTTTAAATGTTAGTCGATTTTGTCCAAAAAAATATATTTTAGTATGCATACTTTATAAAAAAATTATTATTAAAATATTTTAGAATTATTAATAAATTTCGAAATAATTATTTTACTAAAATGTTTAAAAATTTAAGTGAGTTTAATTATATAAAAAACATTATAATATATATAGTACTTTAATTGGATATCATCTTTTCAATTTTCCCCAAAATCATTTAAATCTTAGCTTTTTCTATTTTAATTTCTTTCAATTATAGTCTATTCAATTCCAAGTGTATTTCAATTATATCCACTCTTCCATTCCAATTTTTGCAAATTTTTATTGCAAATTTGGCCATTCAAATCCAATCCAATGTGATTTTGAGATTTCATCTTAAAATCTGGAGCATCCATCTTTTGATATTGAATATCAGCCCCTCATCTCTTTAAAAATTAACGGTTCAGATCCACCCATCATTTCTTTCCTTTTTGATATCAAAAGACCTAAACCCTGACTATTCCATTTTTCTACTCTTCCTCGCCTCCCTCTCTAGCCGCCCTCTATACCACCTTTTCTCTCCACCGATGACTCTCTCTCTCTCTCTCTCTCTCTCTCTCTCTCTCCCCTTGCCTCTTCTACTCTCTCCTCCCTGTCTCTCTTTCCGACAATGGACACTCAGGCGAGGAAAACAACAGATCCAGCGAGTCCAGCAGTTGCTGGCTGCCACTGTTTCTCTCCTCTGCTTTCTCTAGTGTGGCAAATGAAAGCAACCAAGCAACTTCGTTGATGGCAGCAGTGCCAGAAGCTTCCAGCCGGCGGAAACAACGCAACTAGCTGGCGAAACGTAAACAACAACAGTAGCAGCCATCTCCCGCACAAAATCAGTAGCCAGCCTGGGAAGAACAGCAGTGACCAGACAACCTCCGGACTGTGTGCTCAGGAAAACCAAGGAATCAAATGACGCCAGCAGCGGCGCCAAGTCACCTGTCTCCTCTCCCCTCTTTCATTTCCGGACAATAGTTCCGAACCAGTGAACAAGGCGAACTCCGGCGAAGCTTTTGAATGTTTCAAACTGGTCGAAAGATGGATATTTAATCGATCTGTCCGGGTACATTTCTTTTAAAATCATTATCTCATCTTAGAAATTCTATTCTTTTTCTTATATGCAATGTGATGAAAGTTCGATGCATGTTTCGTGTAGAAGTTCTCTTAGTCCTAAAATTGAACTACTCGTTATGACTTTGAGATTTTACAAACTATATATGTGTGGTAGAAAGTTGAAATATAGTGTCCTGCATGTGCTTGTTCGTCTTTATCGCTTAGCTCATTGTCTGCATCACAAGAATATTGTGTGGAAGTTTTCTCTTATATTTTTAACAATATCTTGACTGTCGATTCTTGGTTAAAGTTGATAAGTTTGATTATGAAATCACTGATTAGCTTGATGAGATGTACCTATTGTTTAGTACCTCCAAATGTCATTTAATCCCTTTAATTGATGCAATTTTACTTGTAGTAGTGGTAATAATTTTGTAGGATAATTTGGATTGCTACTTGAGTTTAGATTGATCCTCGACATATTTTTCATTTCTTGTTGTGAATATATTATATTAAGAATATGTAAATACTTCTTGACTTATGTTTTCTTCCTTTATTATTATTATTATTATTATTATTATTATTATTATTATTATTATTATTATTATTATTATTATTATTGTTATTATTATTATTATTATTATTATGTCCTTGCTTGAAATTGATTAATTGATACTAAGGTGATTTTTATGATATTGTGCTAATCCGGACAGATTTCGTGTCTCTTGGTTAAGGTAAATTTTGCTTATTATTTATTTATTAATGTTAATTGATCATAATTTCCTTCATTGAAGTTGAATTGATTCTCACTTGTTATATTTTAGTAAAACTATATTTGATTGACCCAAGAATAATTTAAAATTGGTTTACTTATTTGGTTTTTTCTTTAAATAAGGTAAATAATATGTGATTGATCCTAAGTAATTTCTTGCTATATAATACATGACCTCTCCTCCACTATATAAAGAAATGCCCTTATTATAATTAGTATAGACTTTAATAATTAGAAAAAGACTTAGAGGCTTACACTTAGCAATTATCAAAAACTCTCTCCACTCTAAAGAAAAGAATTAAAACAAAAGTCTAGTGAACTCTACGAGGGCTCTCCAATTGGTTATGTTGTTTTCGGGTAAAATAGCTGATTCAGTTTGTCTTCATTGCTGATAAATATTTATGCTTTAACTGGTTAGTTGTTCCTCCATTAGTTTAAATTTCATCTTGCATTATTACGTCGAATGTTGTTGTGTGTTAGAATGAATAAAAGGAAGCACTCAAGTTAGTTTGCGCTCTTCCTCTCTCTATGTGAGATAATGTCTATGGTTATTCTGTATTTTTTTTTATCTCCTGTGTGTGTGAATTTGATGTTATGATTATTTTGCCATTATATATGTGTGTGTGTTATTATCCCTTCTAGCATGTTATGAACTTAGAGTTCAAAATGTAGAAGAGAATTCCTAACAAAGCTATATTGTTTATTTTAAAGTTGTATCTTTTGTTCATTTGTTCTTTACTTTGTCTTGTTTTATGTGTATAACTCTAATTCTCTATTATATATGAAATATTTGGCGATCGTTCAAGGGGAAGGGGAAATTACGTGCTAATTGTTTCTCATTTATTTTATTAGGTGTGATTGCTATAAAATCTTCCTATGTATAAATTACTTGAAGTATGCAAAAATATTATAATATCTCTTAAATAATCATCTAAAATCAATCATTGGTTTGTATTTGTCTTATGTAATATTAATAAATGTTCACTATATGACAAAATTGTAGTAAATATTTGTTTATAATAATATTTGATTCCATGCATATACGACCTAATGTTGCATAAATTTTTACTCTTTGTTCGAGCCTCCCGTTGGTTACGCCCTTTAAGTGTCGGAATCCGCCTGCAAGTTACTCTTTTGAGAGATGATGTTTAGGATGGAACAATTAATTTTGGTAACTCATTTAAGGGCATATTGTGGGATATAAAAATCAGCATATAGGCTTTAATGCTATCTACAAAATAAATCATGTCTATATGTGTTCCATATTAATATTGGCATGTTAACTCATTCTCATATGTTATAGTTATGGTTAAATATTTTCTAACATGCAAATTCATTAGTAATCATGGATCTAGGTATTATGCAATATGTGTGACATTTTCATCATTTAGAATCATGTTCTTAGGTATTATTAAGAAATTTTCAGCATGTTAAAAAATTATGACAATTCTCTGGGTATTTGTTGTTCACTCGTAACTAATTCTGTATAACAATTGTTTTTTTTCCACTTAAAATAAATCAATTATTTGCTAGCATGTTAAATAACTGAGTTATTCTTATGCATTTTCGGTCACCTTACCATGACATTTTATCTAAAAGATAAAATTAATAACTCATCTTTCCCTCCTACATGCTAGTTTGTTTGGTAAATAAATTGTCTTCCAATCTGAAAATAAATTAATCATATATTGTATGTCTGCTACTTTTAAATTCTTGCCACATAAAATAAGATGGTAAATCTTTCTTTGCATGCTCATCTGCCCTGTTCAAATATGTCAATAAATAAATTCTGCATTTTAAATAATGTTTTGCCACTTAAAACCAGCATTGACCCTTGTAATATTCTGATTGTTAATATTATTTTATTACTTGTTATTTAGTCTTTATTATTATGTTTTTTGTTTGCACACATACCTAGCATGAGACCTTCACAACTATGTGTGTTTGAAAGCATGTTTAATAAAATTTAGAAGTCAATGTGAGATTTATGCGCTAAATGCTTGTCCTATTTGTTTGACTTGGTGTCTAGGGGGCCTATTAGGAGCATACTTTTTTCATTCAGTCTAAAACCTCCTTCAATAGTAGTCCAATGCCTCTGGAAAATTAAGCGGGGATGCTAGGCACCTTTTAGGACGTTATGTATGCGGTGGTGGGGTAGGGATACTTTAGGCCCTACAGAGATGATGACATTGCTTCGAACCATAAACGACAAACATCTATTTTGTCTTTTCCTATATAGAAGCCGAACGTTGTTCCGTAAAGTCTTTTAGAGTTTCCCTTCCCTTTCCCTTTTTATGTGTTGTAATTATATTTATTTTGGGTGGTTTACCATATAAAATAAAATTTTGCACTTGACTATTTAATTTTGTAACATCTATCACCTCGCTTTTCCCTTTATTATTTGCTTAGTATTTCTTTTGTTTTACATTATGGTATCACCTAGTCTCGCATGCTTGAATAATTAATTAAAATAATAAAATGTTTAATATTATTCATCACCTAGATGACATGTTTAAATTGAATAACCTAAATGAAGTGACCATACTTGCTACTTTTAACCCCCCACATAAGTTGCATGAGATACGATCGGGATCCACATTTGTGGACCTCGAGGGATGCCTAACACCTTCCCTCGAGATAATTTGAACCCTTACCCTGATCTCTGGTTCGTTGAACTTAGTTAGATTTAGTTAGATTAGATAAATGACCTAAGGCACATCAATTCTTTAGGTGGCGACTCCTCAAAATATTTAGAAGTCCCAAAAGTGTTGTTAGGTCGTGATTAAAACACATTTTGCGAAAAATGAAGCGCGACAGTGATCAACTTATTGCATTTCCCTAGTCATTAACACTACTGTATTTTTATGGATTATTAATTTGGGATTCTATGATTAAAAGAGGTGAGTTTTGCAATATGGTTCAACATTTTTCTCTTTTCTTTCTTTTCACTTTTTATTTGTTAATTCATTATATATTATATTTTGGTGAAAAAGATAACTATTTTGTATCAATTTTTGTAATGGAATTTGATTTTTTATGTTTAATATTTTTCTTATAGTTTTCAATAATGCATAATGAGGAAGGTAAAAGAAGAGAAAGCGCAAGTTTGTTCAAAATGCAATACAGATTTAGGTATTGTCCTCTCGCAAAAGATCAGGTATGTCCTCTAATTCTAATTTTTTTTATTGTCTTTTAATTTTTTTAATTATTATATATTGTCATATATCTCTTATTTTTTACTTCTAATAAGTAAATTTTAATTGAAAGACACCAAAATTGTATCAAATAAGGTAGAACAGAGAGAGTCATATTGTTCCTTCGTCCTATTTTAAGTGAAGGTATTATTGTTTAGAGAGTCAAACAATTTTTTTCTTTGATTGTAGTTTCACAATTTACTTTTGAATAATTCTTTTTCTTGACTTACAATATTTTTTAAATATTTAATTATTTTACAAAAAGGTTTTGAAGAATTTGAACCCGAATCAATAGTAAAATTACGTATTTTGACTTTCTTATGTTGGCTATAGGCCTAAATTATAAGAACAAAATTACACTTCTAATGCAATCATAGATTATTTTGCTCAATGTTTATGGTGATTAGAGTTCTTATTATTCATATGTTAATGAAAAATAACATGTACTTAGTAAAAGAAGTTAAGGTTGTATCAAAACTGACCTACACACCACTCTTTTTTAAAATGTAAAAACGACCATTGTGTTTCGATATTTGCTTTATTTTTTCATTTGGTTGTTATATGGATTCATTATTTATACTATGTTCATCCTATTATATGTTAAAGTTTTATTATTTGAGGAATCAAAAAACTTCTTTTATAAAATAATTTTATTTATTCTCTATGTTGATTTGTAGCACTTTTTTGTATACATTTTTACTTTAAAAAGTTGAAGAATTTATGCCCAAATTCCTAGTCAAGCAAATATGTTTTAGTCTTCGTACTCCATACCATTTAACGTAATTCAAGATAAAGAAAGTACATATTATAAGTAAATTTCCAAATACATGCACAAGATTTTGACTCTAGGCTTATGTCAAATAAGTAGACAAAATTGTAATTTCATTCATTGTTCATATAAATGTGTGTGAAAAATAATTGATACAACTTCGTTTAATGCTTAGTTTTTAGGCCTGTTCAACAAGTGTAAGAGATCAGAGACAATATGTCATGTAAAAGAAGATAATTATTTAGCGTGGACTAATTGAATATTCAAAAAAGGCGAACCCAAAAAATTCGCTCGTAATGATATTGCTATGAATAGAAGTCTTGACATGCTCATTGATACTCCACTATCACCTTCTCCTCCTCCTATTGTTGTTGCTGCTACAAGTTTACGGAGAATGGAGAAATCAATTTCTTCCATCATAAATGTTATACTACTTGTTGATTATGATCATGTTTCGGATGAATGCATTATAGCGAGTAGTACTGGAAGGGAAAGAGGTAGAGATAGAGGTAGAGGAAGAGTGTGTTGATTCGGAACTTGATCACCAACAACAAGTGGTGTAGTATTTACTGTGGAAGAAATTGAATTCTCATTTCTCCTTGAGTTTGTAGAAACAACAACAGGAGAAGGAGGAGGATGGGATGGTGAATTATCAATGAACATGTCAGCAATATAATTAATATGAATATCCTTAGGAGCTAACTTTTTTTGGATTTTTCTATTAGTCAAAGCTCAATCAATTCTCCTCTTTTACTTGAGAATATGTCTCTGATCCCTTACATTTGATGATCTGGCATTAAAATTAATCATTATAAATACTATTTTTATGTTTTTTCAATAAAACTTACTTGATGGAAGCTAAAAACAATATACTCTCACTATAACTAATAATTCAAAATATTTTAAGTCGAGAAAAATATATACCTGATTTTCTGCAAGGGGGCAAAACTTAAATTCATATTGCATTCTGCACAAACATCCCATATTTCTTTTGATATCTTACTCGTTATTCATTTGTTGCAAACTGTTAAAAATATTTAACATTAATCAAATTTCATAGAAAAAAACCATTAAAAATAAAGAAATTTGTCATGTAATGAATTTTTATTTTTAATCCATTACATGAGAAATTTCTTCAGTTTTATTTTTTTTAATGAAATTTGATTAATTTATATTTAATATTTTTTAACAGTTTGCAATAAGTGTATAAGGAGGAAGATATCAAAAGAAAAAAGGGATGTTTTTCGAGAATGCAATATGAATTTAGGTGTTGTCCCTTTGCAAAAAAATCAGGTATAAATTATTCTCCACTTAAAGAATTTTGAATTATTAATTATAGTGGCATATATATATATATATATATATATATATATATATATATATATATATATATATATATAAAATCTCTAAACATATAAAACAAATCTTTGCCTTCCTACTTGTTAAAATATTATTTTAACACCTATTTATCATATGTAGAAATTAATGAAAAATACGTCTGCACTTGATGTCGTACCTGAAGCAGTTCGAGACTTGCGATGTCAAAACCTTCCGCCTCTTCTCTTTTTTTTCATTCTTATTCAGTTATGACCCATATATTAAACCCCAAATAATTTAATTCACTTAACCTATTGGTCATGCTGTATAGAATATTACTAAATGATCACTTTAGTCCATTGACTATCGATTTATTAACTTAAGTTAAACAAATATTCAAAATTTCTAAAAATGACCTTTCGGGTCATTACAGTTAGTGCCTTTACTAACGAATTGAAAACGAGTTAGTAAATTTATTTCTTCATCATTCGATTAATACATTGGTAATTTTTTGGCAATTTTTTGTAACCAAAAAATTATGTTGGTAATTTACCAATAAATTTTAAATACATTTTTTTTGTTTTCAGCCTGTGTCCATGATCCACATTAGAGCCTTATTTTTTCAAACTAGTGCCACATAGGCTGAAAAGGGGTAGAAAATTATTAATTAAATAAGTTTAGGGGGGTAATAGGACCTTAGTATAGTATAAATGTGTCTCTGGATTTCGAGCATAGGTTGAGGGGGTACTTGTGCATTATTCCTTTGTTTTTCGAATAAATTTACTCATTGATTGTTAGTTTGTTGGTAATTATCATTCAAGTTCAAGGTTATGCTATTAATTGATTGAAAATATGTTCAAAATATTATTAACTGAATAATTATTAAATAGTAAAATATTTATTAATTTATTGCATTTAAAAATCTAAGAGTACGAATATAATTCAAAAAATATTAATATCAATTTGAGAAATCATATTTGAATGAAACAATCTAAAATCTATGATAACAAGTTAAGTTAATCTCAATATGACACAAATCATTATATTAAAATTTTTAATTTGAGCACGTTTACCAAAAATATGACCAAATCAAAATATTGTACAAAACATAAAAGTTAAAACACAAAAACGGCACAAACTTAAAATAGAAGCCTCAAAAACTGAAGCAATCATCCTACTAGATATAAAAATGACCTTCCAAAGCTATTTATATTGACGAAATTCTCATCCGATCACGTTTACAAAAATGTCAACCAAAGCAAACTTTAGGCCAAAAGTTAAAACGTCTAATGATACAAATTGAATATGAAAACCTCAAAATACTAACCAACAATCCTATAAGACGAAAAATGACCTTCCAAAGCTAATGCGCTGACGAAATTCAAATTTGAGCATGTTTCTAAAAAAAATAATCCAAATCAAATTTTAGCCAAAAGTTAAACGTTAAAACGCTTAACGACAAAAAGTGAAAATAAAAGTCTCCAACCCCGAACCAACAATCCTATGAGACCAAACAAAATTTATATTCCTAACCGCGGTAACAAAATTTTAATTCTAGCACAATTACCAAAAATATTGACTAAAGTGATATTTTGTCCAAAACATAACAATTAAAATGCCTAAAAGCACAAACTTAAAATGGAAGCATCAAAACCTGAACCCTCTATCTTATTACATCAAAAATGACCTTCCGCATCTAACTGCACTGACGAAATTCTCATTTGAGCACATTTATCAAATATATTGACCATAATTGATAAGTTAAAACACCTAACGACACACACTAAGAAAGCCTCAAAATTTAAACCAACCATCCAACTGGATAAAAGATGACCTTTGGAGTTAATTACGCTAACAAAATCTCATCTAAGCATGTTCACAAAAATATTGACCAAAGTCAAATTTTGTCCAAAATATAAGATTTAAAACACCTATCAGCACAACAAAAAATACAAGCCACAAAACTTGAACAAACCTTCCTATTATATAAAAAATGATCTTTCAAAACTAATGACAATGACATAGTTCTAATCTGAGCACGTTTACCATAAATATTGAACAAAGTCAAGTTTTTATTAAAAGTTAAAAGTTAAAATACCTAATGACATAAGCTGAATATGAAAGACTCAACACTAGACAATGATTTAGCACAAATTCAACTTCAGTTGGTAAATTTACAACCTATTCAAATATAAATTAGTAATTAACAATTTACCAATAAATTTTATCAGAGTTGATAATAGTTACTATTCTACTAAACATTCATACGTAATATTACCAACTAATAATTAATATGTTGGTAAATTTTACCAATGTATTAATGATTGGTTGGTATATTACCAACTATGATAATGATGTTAGTAATTAACTAACTACAATATTTATTCATCGGCAATATTTCCAACTAATTGTATATTGGTTGGCAAGTTTACCAACAAATTACATTTTGTTACTAATTTACCAACACATTTATATTTGGTTTGTAAATTTAGCAACACAATATTGTCGTTGGTAAATCTTGGTGAGTAATTCATTGGTAATATGTTAATAAATTATACCAATCATTTTTTTGTTATATTTTACCAACCGATATATACTTCGTTTAAAATATTACCAACAAAAGGTGTGCGTTAGTAATATTTTAATTGATAATCCATAATAGAATGTTGCTAAATTTAGCGCCATTTCATCCCGTCGTATTTACCAACTGAAATACTTAGTTAGTAAAATTTTGGTCGTTAATCTGTTAGAATATTTTCTATTGGAAAGTTAGATTTTCTTTTGTAGTGATTCATTAAGTACTCCGATGGTTGTTCGTTCACTTGAAGGGAATAAGGAATCATTTCGACCTCAAGAAAAGGATGAGGAAATTGTTGGTTCTGAAGTATCATATCTTAGTGCAATTTGTGCACTAATGTATCTTGCTAATACTACAAGGCCTGATATAGCATTTCCTATTAATTTGTTAGCAATGTACATTGTTCTTCTCCTACTAGGAGACATTGGAATGGGATCAAGCACATATTGGTATATCTTAAAGGGACAACTGATATGGGCTTATTTTATTCTCACAGTTGTAGTCCCAATCTTGTTGGTTATATTGATGCAGGATATTTATCTGATCCATACAAAGATCGATCTCAAATAGGTTATGTGTTTACATATAGGGAATTACCATATCTTGGAGATCTATAAAGAAGCCCATCATAGCCATTTCATCAAATCATGCTGAGGTAATAGTTATTCATGAAGCAAGTAGAAAATATGTGTGGTTAATATCTATGATGCATCTCATTCTTGAAAAATGTTGTTTGGAGTGTGATAAAATATCCACCACTTTATATGAAGATAATGCAACATGCATAGCACAACTTTAAGGGAGGATTCATAAAAGGAGATAGAAAAAAACACATTTCACCAAAGCTTTTCTATACGCATGAACTAAAAAGAATGGTGATATAAATGCGCAAAAGATTCATTCAAGTGACAATGTGGCTAACCTATTTACCAAGTCTCTATCAACTGACACATTCAAGGAGATGGTGCACAAGATTGGAATGCGAAGATTCAAGTCTATGGATTGATGTTCTCATTAGGGGGAGTAAATACACTTTGTACGCTTTATTCCTAACGAGGTTTTTTACCTCTGGATTTTTCTTGTAAGATTATGAGGCATCCTAGATGTGTATTATTAGATATGTTACTATTTTACTTCACTAGAGTTTTTCCTTTTTAGAAGTTTTTTTTGTAAGGATTTTGACGAGACACATCATTTATGAATTAGACATTAATGGGGAGTGTTATAAAGTTTGTATTATAGTGAATGTCTATTATGTGGAGTCCTTTCAGGGTATGGTTAGGAATCTTACTTGGGACCAAAAAGGGTCCTCTTCATAAAATCAACCTTTACGAGAAATAATAAGTCTTCTCTTCTCTCTTCTCTCTACTTTCTTCTTCTTATTCTATGATTTCATAACACAAAAGATAATTTGATCTAATTATAATTTATTCTTTATGCTGTTAAATTTGCTCCACAAAATATGAAACCTTTTAGCCAAAATAACAATAGCATATATTACTAACCTTTTTGCCAAAATGACAATAGTACATATTACTATCAAGATTATTCACGTCAAACCATTTTATTGGATTTGCATTAGGATTTAAAATGCATATGATAATTCTTAAGGAGTGGAAGGAGCTTACTCTGTCTCCTACGCAAAAAACATGAGTAAAAGCTTTTCAATTATTGGATTGAAATTAATCAATGAACGTAAGAGTTAATGTGATGAAAGCATTCAAATTTCTTAAAAACGTCATACACCTTGTGTACTTATTTAGAGAAAAATCACAAGTTATGTTATCGACACTACATCAAAAATGATCTTTAGCGTCAACTAATTAGCGGAAATACCTCAATTACCTCAAAATGTGATTTTTTAGCGGCAATCAACACTCTTCTATGTCCCTGAAGCCTTTAACAACTTTGGATCTAATGACACTAAACAATTTAGGAGTCTAAGACAGATGTCTCCTTTTAAAAGGCATCAAACCATGCACCCCTGGTTAATTGCATTCAAAGATTAAATGTTCATGACTCTCTGATATGGTCTTTTTATAATATGTAATCTCTATATTCTATATGGTCTTTTTATAATATGTAATCTCTATATTCTATATGGTCTTTTTATAATATGTAATCTCTAAATTCTATCAAAGACTTTTGTATGTTAATTACAACCTTCAAGTGTAATAATAGTAATACAAAACTAATAGTTGCTTCTAGTTGTGTTCATAATAGCTAACAAAGACTTTTTTTTAAAAAAAAAAAAGACTTGGAAAACCAACCAGCAACCTGATTTTTTTAATGTTACAACAAAAAGAGATACTTAACGGATAATTGATAATGTCGTTGCATTTAGGTCAGTAAAGACTATTTCCATATTTAAATAGAGTGTCAGTTATAAATGCGCTTATTTATTAGTATATCTTAATATTTAGCAACAAGTATATTATTGTTGCAACATCCCTTTATTTGTCGCTAAAGACAATGCTGTTAATTCCAATATGATGAAATTACAAACTGATAATGATCATATGATCCCATACTAGGATATATTTATTGTAAGAAGGGAAAAGATCATAATACACCCATCAACTTTGTCATTTAGAGTTTATATGTTTCATTATAAAAGTGACTCATATATGCCCCTACATAACAAAATTGGATCATATACACCCCTACTGTTACAAAAATGATAAAATTAATTTTAATACTTTATCTTTTCACACATAAATTATTTTTTGACTTCTTTGATAATTATTATTTGAGTTTCTTATTCTTATTTCAAAATTCTTTTATTCTTTAGCATAAAATAAGATAAATAAAAAGAAAGAATAGTGAATGCCAAAAAAAAGGGAAAAAATAAAAATATTATTTTTACTATTATAATTAATTTAGTATTTATATTTGGAATTTCTTTTTAGAATATCTATAGTAAAGATTATAAGGAAATAAGTGAAAAGAATAAATTTGACCATCAAAAAATAAGTTCAAAATAGCTGTTGAAATATAAAAGTAAAAAAAAAAATGTGTGAGAACAAAATGGTATATCTGAGTCATTTGGGTAACAATATGGGTATATATGAGTCATTTTAGAATGAGGTATATCAACTCTAAATAACAAATTTGAGGGGTACATCATCCTCAATTGAACAAAAACAAAACATATTTTTTCTCAAGACTCCTAATCTAACTACTACATTCTTTTTCCATGAGCCAAGAAAAAGTGTTACAAGTAGAAATAACCCTTCAAAAATCAAGGTTATATCGAAGAATAACTTGTGGTTTACTAAACCACTGATAACTTGAAGGAAAACAACAAAGTCTATAACGATGGAGAGACAAAATTAGGATATAAATGGAAAAATATTTATGGTCGAAATGATTGGTAATGGATGCTTGATTCTATCAATCCCCAGTTACAAGCATAGGCAATACATTATGGTGATATGACACACGATTGTTATTATGTATTTGATAAGAAAATAATCATAACAATAAACGACATAGCTAGCTTTGGTGCTTTAGCTATTATAAGTGCTTATAACATTGCTCAATATACTTAATCTCACATATTTCCATAATTTGGAGGTTTACTTGCATTGACTTGATGTGTTAGTATAAAATTCTTCTTGTTTTTAAGTTCTATATAAGTTTGTCAATTAGACTTTGACAGAGGCGAACCTAGGATTTGAAGACTTTGGGTGCACCGATATAAACATAGCTCAAATAAAACAAAAATAGACTTAAGTGGGAATTGAACCCTAGACTAGAAGGTGACATCTCTAGCTTCTACCAATTGCACAAGGGCACTTCTACAACTTTTATGGGTGCACTATTAAGTATATTTTTATTTCTACCAGTTTTTCAAAATAGATATACATATATACATATGATTTTATTCGGAAGTTACCGGGTGCACGTGCAACCCCACCGGATAGTGTAGGTCCGCCCCTGGTCTTTGATATGTATGAACTACTTTTCCTATCGATAGAAGTTTTTCAAATCTTTCTTTTCTTTTATAACAAGAAAATCCTAGAGGACCAACTAACACACCATTCAAAGCTCGATGGATGGTGGGATTGTCCCTCTCCCCCTTTTTGCTTATTATTGGATTGTGGGATCGTCCCTATCCCCCTTTTTTCTTAAACAATATCATGCATTTGTCTACAATAGTTTAGAACATGTGACATATGGTTCATTCATACATCACGCACGTTCTATCGCCTAGACCTAAACGTTAAGGCTCAATTGTAACGGCTCCGGTTGAATTGTTAAGGTATCGTCCTTTTTGGTTATAGGACTGCACGGATTAGTCCCTCGGATTTTAACTCAAAACGGTGTCTCAAAGGTTGTTTTGAACTTGTTCTTACAAGGTCCCTAACTTTCTTCTCCCATTTCGATGTGGATTCGCCTAAGGAGTAATTTTCACTCCTTTTTCGAATGGTTGCTTTCTATCATGAACGTCTTTTGATCATTACTTATTCTAGAATAATTCTCTTCGCAAATAAATGAAACCCAAACGAAAATTCCATTCCATATAGTACTAAATTTTTTTCTTAACCAAAGAAATAGAGAAAATACTACTAAAAACTCTTCAAAATTCAAGGTTTTCTCCGAAAATGACTCTATATATATAATTTAAAAGCTAGAGAGGAAAGGAAACTAATTACTTGACAATGAAACAAAATGAGCATACAAATGGAAAGATATTCATTATCTAAATGATTGGGAAGGGATAATTGACCCCATTGATAGAATATGTGTGTCAACTATCAGTCAACAGACTAGGTCCCTTGGATAAGTAATAATCGTAATAAGGAGTAAACAATGAACACAATATAACACCAACAATTTAGGTGGAAACCTCCTTCCTCAAGGGAGTAAGACCACGACCTATCCCACAGTTTTTTCAACTGTTTTCACTAATCTCTTCAAGCAAAACTGAAACACAGATAAAACGCCGAATGAGATTAAGCTACTTATCTCGAGGCTAAGAAATAACCTATTACTTGTTGATCATAAGTAGATACCACACTGCCCACTAAGCATTAACCCTAGATCACTTAGACTTCAACTAAGCAGATAAAACACCTCCAACTAAATCAACTAGCTCCTAGATTACTTAGAATTTTCACTAAGCAGATACAACACTACCCACTAAATTAGTATGCCTAACTAATTTAAACTTTTACAAACCGAACAAGAGATCTGAATCCTTTATAGATTAGGAAAAAAATTTATAATGTATGCACTATAGTATAACTCCTAAGACACTATGACACATGCAACTCGATCAGGTCCTGGTGTTATTTTGGAGAATACTTCACTGAGATTGTCTTTGTTTGTGTACTTGAGACTTTTCAAGATGCAAAAACGTATAAAATGATAGACACAAAACTCAAACTCAACAAGATGCTTCCGCTCTCTATATTGTTCTTCCTTGAAGATGACCTTCTTTTCAAGCTTATGAATTTCCAGAGAAAATCTAAATTTTTTTTGTTGAACCTTGAGTTTGTGTTTTGGAGAAGAGACTATATCAAAATGGACACAAACCCCAGGGAAAAGGCAATTTGTTTAATGCCCAATGTCTTGAAAGGTTGTGCACCAACCACATCAGAGTTGACAGCCTTTTGACTATTGTTTTTTTGTCCTTTTCTCATACGCACACTTTCCGGGTAAAGGTCCCTTGCTGAGTTCTTTACTGCTTTAGTTCTTGAAAAATACTTGCTAGCTTTCTATCTTCTTGAATGAATAATTTTGTTCGTTTATTTTTGTATATATCAATTACCAACATGGGTTTTGACCACTTAAACAAACAACTTTGTCTGCCCTTTCTTTTGAAAAAGTACGATGCACATCTCACCAACCAACCTAACTAGACAGTTGTAAAGATCTTTACAGATGTGCACCACTTTGGATCTGGACGGAGGTACTCCGCCAAGTACTTGATCCCTGCATTAGTGAGGATCATCAAAAACTCCTAGAATAGAAAATTTTCCCCTTTTGATGAAGACACACAAATATTTATCATGATGAGTTTCTTCACTCATTTCCCTTTTCATCACTCCCGATACCAGAAGACCCTTTCCTGGACCTGGTCCCCTGTTAGATCCCTAAGTTGTTAAATCATAAAAACTTAGCATCATCTCCTAAGTATCATTTTCCCCCTTTTGATGATAATAGATTTATTCACATCCTTCCCCCTTATGAGCATGCCTCTTAAGGTAACTGGATTCGTCCCCTTTTTGTATCATTCCAGAAGTTTGTCAAATCATCAAAACATCACATCAACAACAAAATAGCAATTTATCCTTTTTTGATGATGACAAACTTTTTCAACTTCTCCCCCCTATCGGCACGACCATATCCTCTTCAAGTATCACTTCTTCCCCCTATCGGCATGACCATGTCGTCTTCAAGTAGCACTTCTTCCCTCTATTTGCATGTCCATGTCATCATTGATATCATAACATCATCGATTGTCATCATTGATCTCATAACCCAACAATCTTTCCCCTTTTTATATCTTAAAAAGTGTTAAAGATTAAACCAAATTGTCAGAAATGTAGTTCAAGCAAATTCATGGTCACTTGGAAAAAACTAAGCATAGGGAAACTGCATAAAGTAATGAGAGAAGTCAATAAACACAAGGTAATTTTCATTGATAAATAAAAGATCATCAATAAAAGCATTGCAAATATTACTATGAATGTGAACCAATGCAGCACCCACTGAGTTTCGATTAAAATGAAGAATGAGGAATTACATGGGAATTTAGGGAGAGTGGGATGTCTTATGAGAAAGGGATTAAAATATTATGATTAGTAAAGCATATTCCTTATATTGATTTTTTTCCAGAAGCATCTCCTAAAGTTCAGCACGCTTTGCTGCCTGAGCTTCATGTTAAATCTTTAGAGAAGCAAGTTCTTCTTAACCTGGTCCCTCTGATTTGCTATTTCAGAAGCTGAGTTTTTAGGCGAACTATTTCATTATCCCGGTTAGCAATAACAACTGTCAGAGCTTCCAACACAAGCCTGAGTTTCTCATGACAGAAAGATTGATAAAATCAAACTTATTAAAGGTCACCGAGATAAATAGGTCAATACAAAGTTGTAACAACCCTAAAATAATGAATAAGCTAAATGCTTAAGGTGTCAAGAATGCTTGCGATTAGATCAAGGTTCATATGGATTGATACGCGTAGAACCAGACCTCAGAACCCTTACTACGACCAAGCCAACTAACTTGGGGAGTTAATTGAGCTTAGAAAAGTTGGAACCAACCATGTGAGGCTCACGAAATCGAAAATTTAATCGAAAGAGTTTTTACCAGACTTAAAAGAAGAAATTTTAAGTTTTGAGGGTCCAAGGGTAAAATGGTCTTTTCCAAGCCAAGGGTAATATTGTAATAACCCTGAGGAATTGATTATTTAATAAATTAATTTAATTAATTAAAAGAAATTTCGTACGGGCGACCCAAGTGACCCATTTTCGCAAATTGGGAGCCACTCGGGTTCGAGCCCCACTAGAAGCAAGGATTTAACTTGCTTTTATTTAATTTATTGAATTAACTTAATTAAATAATGAATATTATCTGATTAAGAAAAAAATTAGATTTTTAATTATTAATTTAGCAAGGAGTCCTAGTTTGACTAATTCTCAAACCAAAACTCCTATCTTAAAGCTACTCTCTCTCTCTCTCACGATATCTCTCTGACTTTTTCAATTACTCTCACGTTTTTCTCTGCAAAATAAAGGTGAAGAACTGAAAAATATTCAAGCGCTCTTCACACTTGAAAAACTCAAGCAAAATTTTTAAGTAAACAAAGTAACCAAACGATAAAGCAAAGAGAGGTGGTTGTCGAGTAGTGTGGACGATTGAGAAAGCTTGGACTGATTTGTGGAGAGGATTTTTGGGCAGCAAATTCGTGTTTGAACAAGGAAATTAAGGTATGGGTCTTCTTACTCTTGGTCCCTTTCCCAAGAGACCCCTAGGACTCAGAATATTCGGCTCACAACTAAGGTTGTTTTCCCCGTTGCATGTCCCTGTCATTAGCTCCCACGAATTCGTAGGTTGGTATGAATGCTGGTAGACTTAGGATTATGTGATGTTTGTGCTGGATATGAATATGTTGGATGTACGTTAATTTATGAAAAATGACAATCCATGTATGTGTTCGGAATTGTGTAAAATTGTGTGCAAGTGTGTGATCATGACAAGAGTTTCGGCCTTGTTGCTTAAATCTGTTAATGTTGTGGTTGTCAATTTACGTACACAAACTCATGAAGATCGTGGTGTTCATAAAGAGGAAATGTGGCTGACTTGAATAAGGATTTTATAGCCAATAAATTCTATGAAAGATGCACTTAAAAATACGTTGAAGTGGATTCATGAAAGAAATTATGAACTAAGTAAAACATTGAAGTTGTGGGTTAAAAAGTGACTAAACTTTCTAGCATTTTACAAGTTAGTTTTAGACTAAAGTTTAATGCATAAGAATCTGGAAATTTAGTTTAAAATAAAAGAATGAGGCCACTAGGAATTGAACCTGTGACCTCATCCTTGGGCGAAATAACCCACGAAATGGGTGAGGGCTGGGGGGGTCGATCCTGGGTATGGGCGAGGGAATGAAGGAGTAAAAAAATTAATGAGGGGAGTGGGATTCGAACACACCACCCCTCGGTCAGAATTCCTGAAGAATAGAAGAGAAAAATAAAAAAATATGTGTTGGGGCTAAGGGGATTCGAACCCCTTAGCTACTGCCCGCGAAAATGGATTCAAAAAAATAGGTGAGGCCGTGGGGGTTCGATCCCACGACCTCACTGTCCATGCTCTTAACTTAGAGAAAATATTTAAAATATATATAAGGGGCTGTGGGGGTTCAAACCCACCACCTCACAGCCCTTAAGCGAAAATTAATTAAAAAGAAGGAGGTTGTGGGGGTTCGAACCCACAACCTCCTTACTTGGGCGAAATTAAGAGTAAAATAAAAGAGGCTGTGGGGGTTTGATCCCACAACCTCTTGGTTTAGGCGAAATGGGAGAATATTATGTTAATGAAAAATGAAAATGGGGTTGTGGGGGCTCGAACCCACAACCCATCGGCCAATTCAAGAACAAGGTTAAATAGAAAAGTAATCCTTCAATGTTAATATTGTGATTTGACTTAGAGTTAAAATGTTATGAATATTAGAATAAAATCAATTAAAAATATAAATGATATCCTATTGATTCAAGACTTGGGATTCCTTACCCAAACTTCCGTTTGATACATAAGTCATACGTGAACAAATCATCCAAGAATAATGCCATCTACTTAGATCGAAATCAAGATCTTGGTATATATACAAGATACATAAGTCTTGTACTATAAAATCTTAGGAATGTATGAGTCACATAATGAACTACGAATGAAGCCTCATGGCTTGTATGTATAGAAACATAAGTCTAACATACGTTCAAAAGTAAGTGAACTTAAGATGTATGAAATGAAATGATGAACCCTGGAAGGGTTAAGTATGAGTGTAAAATACACTAAATGGCCAAGTGCATTGGCATATGATGGGATGAACAATGAAATGATGAAATGAACAATGAAATAATGAGACCCTAGAAGGGTTAAGTAAGGGTGTAAAGCACACCAAAAGGCCAAGTGCATTGGCATAAGACGAAACGAACATTCACGTAATAAGAGGTGAATAACTATGAAAAGCAAAGGTGCTAATAATGATGAATGTGGTGACAACATGATATGAGGCTAATGTAAATGATGAGAGCAATCTCAAATGAGCCTAAGTAAATGTTACCAATACGTTACCAATACGTACTCACCTATGAGAGTGTAAGATAATGAAGAGACCAGTCTCTATGAACACTCTAATGAGAGTAAGTATTACGCTTAACACACCTAATACGACATGATGAGATGAGAAACCATCTAATGAGCTATGATTGTCCTCATCCTAGAAGCCAGCTTCCATGAGTATTAGATGAATGTAATGGAAACTTATACTGAGCTCCGATTAGACTAGCTTAGAGCGTGGTTGCTGTGCCTTCTTTCGGGAAGGGAGGAGTTCACGTAAATCTCCGAGATGAGACGTCGGTTGACGGGATGGGTCTCTTATATCTCCTAGTCTTCGAACCTATACTGCCACTATAGGATCTGGCGGGGTAAACTCCCAGTCGCTAGCATGTTATTGGATTCACGTGGCGGTGATTTCCACGCTTTGGGTGTGGGGAGACACTGGATTTCATGATGCCGTGTTAAGTTAAAGTTCCCACTGAATGGAATGAGGCAGCCTCAAATGATGCACATAATGAAATGAATGATACCAAAGGTGTTAGGATAGGATAATCAAAAGGTGAGTTAGATTCAAGTAATGACATTAGGTCATTCTTGGTCATTGCACAACGAACCTAATGAAAGTCTTAAACTACATCCTAGGTATAGCTGGTGTTTACACTGGCCTATGAATGAAATGAAATGGAGTACGTATGAATGAATGAAGCAGACTATGTGTTTGCTAATGAAGACTCCCTAGTTGAGGTCCCATATGTTGAGCCCTCATTTCTGGGATGTCTTAATATCAAGTCCATGATTCCATGGTCTCATGGCATATGAATGAATCATATGAACGAAGTTATGTGCTACATGCAAAATGTACTGTATGCTATATGATATGTACTATGTGTAAATGTTATGTGCTGTGTGCAAATGTGAAAAGTATGATGATGTATGTTATTCTCATGGCATAACTTTCCTATTCCAAATCTGGAAAGCTCACTGACTTTCCTAATACAAATTTGGAAAGATCATTTACTTTCCTAATCCAAATTTGGAAACTTTCCTAATCTCAGTTTGGCAAGTCCACTGACTTGACTTCCAAAAATCATGTTGTTAGGAAAGAGCTATTCTTTCTCATGCATGTCCTTGGTGTGTGCTTGCATATACCCATACTTAGTACAAATGTGTACTAACCCTATACAAACTCTACTATTTTAGGTGCAGGCACAGATGGACGATAGATCTACAGGATCATCGTTGCAGTTATCCGGACGTCCAACATTCATCTGGAGTTGGTAGGTCCTCATGCTTTCGAGGATGCTACTATTTTATATTCTAGCTTAGTTTTAGAGTTGAGCTAGTGGAGAATGTTCCACTATCGTTTCTTTCCTATTTTTATTCAGACTATGTATTGGTGCCATTTTGGCAATTATACACTTAATAAGAATTGAACTATTTCTTTCAGTTGCTTATCTCTAATGTTAGATGGTTGATGGTGAACAATTACGTATTAATGAGAATTTTTTTATAAGTATGTTAGGAAACAAAAAGTTTCAAATTTTCTGCTAAAATTAACATGTGTAAAGTAAGAATGATGTAAGTAGGCTTGTCTGCGACCTCTGAGAGGTCAACGACGGTGGTCTCGTCTGGGGTCTAGATTCCAGTCGTGACAAAGTAACCATTTCATTCCTTTTTTTACAATTTCATTTTTTTTTTCATTTTCCTAATAAGTCAGACACCCTCCAATGTAGAATACTTTGAGTGCTAAGAATGTCAACTCTTTTCCTTTTTGATCATCATCTTTCCCACCTTCTTTTTGTTTGTTGGACCTGGTCCCTCTTCATACTCAAAAATTTTGTCGATTTGAGAATTCTACATTGGTAACACTAGATTTAAACATTTGAAGTGTTTTCAGATAGGAGAAAAGATGATTTTGAAAAACTCTAAATTTTGAAAGGGGATTTGAATTTTTCTGGGGAGATGGAAAGAAATATGACGTATAAAGAAAGTGAAAGGAAGTGCCATTTTGGTACTCAAATGATGGAAATTAGATCAGATACCTGAATGACAAACATGTGGCAATTGCTACAGTTCTCATGCATAATTCAAAATGCAATGTTCAGAGTGCTAACCTTCGAGTATGGACCGAGTCCCTCTCTGTTGTTTGGATGTGATTTCCAAGATCTGTGTTGACCTTCTTTTTCCTTCAGCCCTTTTACCATGTGTGTATACCTATAACATGTATGAGACTGAACTTTATAAAACATAAATAACTGAAAATCAAGGACACCTTCTCCCTTTGAATAGTCATGAAAGGTTTGATTGCTTCACGCATGATCCATTCAGTTCAGTTTCAGCATCCCCAACTTTAATTTTTTTATCTTAACCAGGTCCCTTGTTAGAGCTTTTGTAAAGATATCATTGATTTGATCTTTGATCTTACACAATTAAAAATTGATATTTGCTTTCTCACATAAATATGCTTAGTCCTTTTATGGTGGACTATGTTCTTAGACATAGTGAGAGCACTCGTGATAGCACATAGGAGAGGAATAGTATGGGTAACCACTCTAAGAACTTCACTATGTTGGTTGATCCAGATGTGTTGAGCATGCTAGCATGCATATGCTACATACCTTGCCTCAGTTATTGATAGAACAACAAAATCTTGCCTTTTTTCATGAATGAGATACGGCTAATAAAATGAGTCATTTGTTCCCTTTTTGTTACACAACATAATAAACATTACAATATTTGTTCAATCACCACAAAATATCCTGATGGATAGAGTACAATCAGGTCTCTGTCTTCACCAAAAGTCATAGATTCTCTTAGCCGCCTTCTAATGTGATTCTATTTGAGAAGCTTGGAATCTTGCATCATAACTAAAACTTGTATCGTTTACTTATGGGCCAAATCTATTTGCATCCAACTTCGAGCTGGTCCCCAGGGGAGTGTCAATTGTCTTGTCATCTATTATATAAAACTTTTCAACAACTTGTTGTACATTTCTTGACAAACGAAGGTATCTTTAGAATTTTGCTTGATCTGCAGCTCCAAGAAGAAATTTAATTCTCGCATCATGCTTTTCTACTCATGATTTCAACACAACCTATTTTGAAACCATTGTTGAAGGGGAACTTGGACAACCTGTCAGCTTGTCGGGTAACCGAATGTCACACTTTTCATCTTTCAAACTAAGCTTGATCGACTTTGCCATTCTAACATTCACAATTCACATTATCGGTTTGAGCAAAATCAACTTTGTTCAACATTGTCTACCGGACCAGGTCCCTCATCAGTTTCATGATCTTCATTAGATTCTTTGGGATGAATGATGATCTGGTCCTTGGACGTAATCTTCGCACACCTTGTCATTGCCGAACTTTAGGCTAGATAGGCCACGAACCAGGTCCATGTTCTTTATCCTTCTAGCCATCAAGATCACCTCATTTGTTGACAAATTGGTAACAATGTACTTTTCAGATAGAAATCTGACTTCATTGCCTTTATCACAGATTTGTGACACATTTTGGAGACTATATTTTATTCCACTCACATAGTATACATTCTCGATTGAGTGTTCAACCGACTTTCCACTTCTTCGAACACCAAGAATATACAAATTTTCCATTACCAAACGAGACACCTCCACGTTGAAGTACCTTGAGAGAGAGGAGGTTTCCAGTCCTTCCAGTCATATTCTTCGAGCATCCGCTGTCCATGAAGCATCAGTGACTGCTAACTCCTCCACTCCACTACAACAAAGATTATTTTTTGAACTTAAGAACCCATTTTAATTTGAGTTCCCAGTAAGGATAAAGGAATAATGAGAGTGTTTCTTCTCCAATGAGGCCAGATAATCTTTTTCAAGTTATAGTACTTAGATATAGGAGTAGGTCCCTTGTTCTGGTCAAATTTCTGTCTAAAGTTGACTGAGACCTTTTCGTGAGAAGCTTTCCTAGCTGGGCAATCCCTTTTTAGGTGACCATTGCGACCACAGTGAAGACATAATATGTTATTTGACACAGAGAAATACCTATTATGGGGATCGTAGGGAGAACTGATATTCACGCTACCTAACCTATTCCTGTTTTAGTTACTTTTACTAGTGATGTTAGAAAGTAATTTGGTAAAGCTTGTCCATTTTAGAATTGTTTAGTTGTTGTCGAAGATGGACAATGTCCTTCTCCATCTGATCATAGTCTCCAGGGCTAGAGCAAGTGTGGTTTCAACACTGTTCAGACTCGCTTCTAGCTCTATTTGCAAACTACTAGCCTCCCCCTTTCTTTTGCCGGACTTCTCATTCATTATGCTCAATTGTTCCTTGAGTTTTAGATTTTCAGTCTCTAGAACTGTCTGTTCTTCCTCGATGACAGACATGTGAACAGCCAATTGTGTCTTTTCTTCACTAGACTTGTGTAGAATGTTGTTCATAGTGTTCCTTTTCAGTTGTTAACTCTATAACAGAGTCGATTAGAACATCAACTAGATTTCTCAACCTTCTAACAGAATCAACATTCAAGATTTGTTTAATGTCAAGGAGAATTACCATTTCTTCACCTTCCTCGTCATCAGATTTAGCCATAAATCTGAACATTCCATCAAAGACATTCTCATCGTCCTTAACAGCTAGGATGGATGCATCTTCAGGACATTCTGATTCTTCTGACTTACTTGAGGAATTCCCTCAGCCAGCAAAATCTTTTTTCACGACATAGTTAGATGAACTTTTCTTGATTTCTTCAAAGATACCAGGTCCCTTCTGACGAAGACAACTTTGATAGAGAAATCAATAGTTGAAAAAGAAAATAACAGGAAGAATAAAAAATAGCCAAATTCTATTTGCAGAGATTGTTACTGGATGATTTTATTCAATAGGCTCTGTAGCCTTATATAGGTTTACATATTATGGAATCATATTCCCACTAAACCACTACTGTAATTCCACTAAACCAACTCACCTAAAGATTAGGAACATAATTCTGCAAATACTACACAATAGGAAAACTATCACGTTAAAAGAAAACAACTACCAGCTGAAAGCTAAAATATAGCTATACTGCAGACTTAGTCAAACTAAACAATAGAGGCTGATGTTGTACAACTTTTAACACCCCCTCTCGACATCAGCTCCGGTCTTAACCATGCCTAGTTGTAGACATAAACTTTCAAACTTATGGACACTTAAGCCTTTCGTGAACACGTCTGCAATTTGTTGCTCAGTTTTTATATGCTCCAAGCCAATCTCTCCTTGCAACACTTTTTCCCTGATGAAGTGGTAATGTATTTCCACGTGCTTCGTCCTAGCATGAAAAATAGGATTTTCAGCCAAGCAAATCGCTGACTGATTGTCACAGTACAAGGTAACTGAGTAGCCAACTGGTTGGTGTAAATCCTTCATCAATTGCATAAGCCACGTACTTTCTTGAGATGCAACTGCTGCTGCCCTATACTCTGCTTCTGTTGTTTATAGCGATACAGTTGGTTGCCTTTTGCTGAACTAAGAAATCGCTCCAGCTCCAAGCTTAAACACATAGCCAGTTGTTGAACGTCGGGTATCATGATCCCCTGCATAGTCAGAGTCACAATATCCGACCATCTTGCATTCTTTACCTTTCTTGTACAAAAGACCATAATCAGTTGTACTTTTCACATATCTTAGTATTCGCCGAACAGCCTCCATATGGTGCTTCTTTGGATTGTGCATGTAGCGACTCATCACACCAACTGCAAAGGAAATATCAGTTCGAGTTTGAGTTAAATAAATCAGACTACCTACGAATTGTCGATACATCGTCACATCCGCTAAGTCTTTTCCTTCATGTGAACACATCTTAGCATTTGGCTCCAATGGCGTTGATATTGGTTTGCAATTCAACATTCCAAACTTCTTCAACAGATCTTTAGAATAGCTTTTCTGATGCAAACAAATTCCTTCTTCATTACAATCAAACTCCAAGCCAAGAAACTGGTTGAGTCGTCCAAGTTCCTTCATCTGGAAGCGAACTGACAAATTCTTCTTTGTTAGAAGAATTTCTTCCTCACAGTCTCCTGTTAGGATTAGATCATCCACATATACTAGCACAATAGCTAGTTTCTTTCCAACAACTTACACAAACAAGTTGGAATCTGCAGGTGCTACAGAATAGCAACTATGAGTAAGAAATTCAGAAATCTTACCATACCATGCCCTTGGTGCTTGCTTTAACCCGTATAGCGCTTTTCGAAGCTTACATACATACTCAGGATGAGCTTGACTCTGAAAGCCCATTGGTTGACACATGTAGATCTCCCGATCCAACTCTCCATGCAAAAAGGCATTATTTACGTCCATCTGCCATAGGTTCCAATTTTTACTGGCAGCAAGTGCAAGTATGATTCGGACTGTAGTAAGCTTAGCTACTGGACGAAATATTTCATCATAATCTAGTCCATATTGCTGAGAAAAGCCTCGGGCTACAAGACGAGCTTTGTGCCTTTCAATTGACCCATTTGTGTGACGCTTTATCTTGTAAATCCATTTGCAAGAAATAGGTTTGACATCACTTGGCTTTACCATGAGATCCCAAGTTTGATTCAGTTCTAGCGCATCAATCTCCTCCTTCATAGCTTTAATCCACTTCGGATTTTGAAATGCTTCCTCAAAATTCTCTGGTTCTTTTTCGTCTTCTTCTTCTACTATGGCAGCATTGGCATACTTTGGATTAAGCTTTCTGATCCTTGATGACCTTCTAAGAGCCTGGGGTGTGTTTCTTCCACTTAGCTCGTCTGCTTCACTTTGTTGTTGATACACACTAGTTTGCCAAGGATTTTGAGCCAAGCCTTCTTCAAAAATATCTTCGCTAGCTTCAGCTTCAGCTTCAGCTTCATCTAGACTCAGCTGGATATAGGACGAGTCCAATACATATTTGAGAACATTTGAATCTGGCAAGATTTCCTTATTTGAAGACCACCATGAAGAAGCTTCATCAATTATCACATTTTGAGAAGTGTAACACTTTCGCGTGCTTGGGTCACAACAACGCCACCCTTTTCGTTGACTGTCATACCCTACAAAGATACACCTAACAGCCTTTTTGTCCATCTTGCTACGTAAATGGTTAGGTAAAAATACATAGCATACACATCCAAAAACACGAAAATAGCTAATTGATGGTTTCATATTCCATAACTTCTCAAAAGGTGAAAGAAAACTTAACCTTTGTTGGGGAATTCTATTGATCACAAAAGCTACAGTTTTCATAGCTTCCGCCCAAAATTGTCCCAGAATATTTTTTGCGTGAAGCAAGCTCCGACAGATTTCTGCTAGATGTCTATTCTTTCGTTCTGCTACACCATTTTGTTGTGGCGTATTTGGACATGTGAGCTGACGACATATTTGATACTTCTGAAGGAATTCAGAGAATTCATATGAGGTGTATTCCCCACCATTGTCAGTTCGCAGGCAAAGAATTTTCTTGCCAACTTCTGCTTCACCAACCTTTTTAAATTCTTCGAATTTTAAAAATGTATCAGACTTTTCCTTAAGAAATAAATCCATACATACCTGGAAAATTCATCAATGAAGGTTAACATATATTTCATCCCACCAACAGAGAGTTGCTTGACAGGTCCAAATACATCAGAGTGAATTAACTCTAATGGTTCCTTGGTCTTATATTTTGACTTTTCATACGGCAACTGATGTGCTTTACCATACTGGCAACCCGCACATATAACATCAGTCCTTGCTAAGAGTTTTGGAAGGCCCTTCAGCATTGACTTTTCCATCATGACACTTAGTTTAGAGTAGCTAACGTGGCTCAACCGCATATGCCATAAGTCATCAGTTTCATTCTTCCTTGTCCTGTCTATATATGCGGTTTCTGCCGACATTACATAGACGGAATTCAATCTTTGTCCCTTCATTACTGGCTCTTTTTTAATCTCAAGATCATGATATATTCTTACATCTTGCGGACCAAACAGAATAAAATGACCCATACATGTTAGTTGTGCTACTGAAAGGAGATTTTTCTTCATACCTTGGACATGATTAACATTTTGAAGCAACATCAGATCAGCACTACTATTTGGTGACACTACAGCCTTACCGATATGAGCTATCGATAATTTTGTATCATCGGCTGTCACCACCTCACAACTTCCCTTGTACTTGGTTAGATTTTGCAACTTCTCCTTGTCGCCAGTCATATGGTTTGAGCACCCCGAGTCAACAATCCAATCATTCTCATAATCAATTTGTATAGAGGTTGTTACTGTAAGAGCTAACTCCTCTTGTTCTACAGCAAAAAATGCTTCAGCATCCCAATCATCTTCACTCTTTTCCTTTGGACGAGAAGTGGCTGCAGCGTTGCTCTCAACAGCCTTTTTATTAAACCAGCAAACCTTGGCTTTATGGCCCTTCTTTCCGCAGTGATGACACTTTCCTTCAAATCTCATGTTTTTGCCCCAATAGTTCTTTGAAGCTCCCCCTGGACGATAATTCTCCTCTCCTTGATGATTTTTTTCCTTATCATCACTTCTTTTCGTCCCAGCTACAGTGTACTTCTTGGAGGTCCCTCTGCTTTTGTTGATATAGAGTGCTTCCTCCTCACCTTTTTGTGAAACTCCGCCCATTTGCTTAGCCATGGCTTCTAGGCCAGCAAGCATATTCTCAAACTCAACAAGTGATGCTTGAATTTGCCATCCCTGTACTGCAGTGACAAAGTTTCTGTACTCAGATCTCAAACCATGAATGATTATTCTTTTCATCCTGGTTTCCCCGATTGGAGTTGTTGGTTCCAATTCTGAAATTTCACGGCGTATCGACTTCACTTTGTGAAAGTATTGTGCAATGCTTATATCATTTTGAGCTATCGACAATAACTCACTTTCACGGCGTTCTTCTTTGAAAAGAGTGCAGCCAGTGTGTCCCAAGCTTCCTTTGGTGTTCCAGCATCTCGTATATGTTCCAACACGTCTTCTTCGATGGTCGTCTTGAGGGCAAATAATGATTTTCCTGCTTTAATCTTCCATTTTCTCAATGCGACATTTGGCTCTTCTTCCCCTGGTTTGACTTCACTTCCATTGACAACCTCCCAAAGATCTTGACCTTCCATGTAGGAAGTCATACATGTCATCCATGTTTTGTAATTTTGATGGTTGAGTTTCTTAACTCCACCTATGGCTTGTAAATCAGTCATCGCAATAGATGTGTGACTTCTCTTTCTCTCTTTTAAACCTGGCTCTGATGCCAAATGACGAAGACAACTTTGATAGAGAAATCAATAGTTGAAAAAGAAAATAACAGGAAGAATAAAAAATAGCCAAATTTTGTTTGCAAAGATTGTTACTGGATGATTTTATTCAATAGGCTCTGTAGCCTTATATAGGTTTACATATTATGGAATCATATTCCCACTAAACCACTACTGTAATTCCACTAAACCAACTCACCTAAAGATTAGGAACACAATTCTGCAAATACTACACAATAGGAAACTATCACGTTAAAAGAAAACAACTACCAACTGAAAGCTAAAATATAGATATACTGCAGACTTAGTCAAACTAAACAATAGGGGCTGATGTTGTACAACTTTTAACACCTTCTTCTATGTCTTTCACCTCTAGATCTTTGATATTTCTTTTGTTTTAGCCTTTAGCATTAGACAGTCTCTCATTAATAGTCCAGCCTTTCCACACTTGTGACTTAAGTCACTTGAATTTGCAGCCTGGAGAGGGTTTCCTCCCTTTTGAAATCTCCATGCTTTCTCACGATTATTTGGAATCTCTTTGTTAGATAAGCCATATCCTCCTCTTCACTGGAGATTTTACTTGATGAGATCTTAAGAGCTATATTTCATTACCTCATTCTTTGTAGTGTCTTGGTTTATAATCATTTCATGTGTCTTAAGGTTACCAATTAGAGCATCTATCATTAGTTTTTTTCGGGTCCTTTTCTTTAGTGATGGCATCCAGCTTGATTGCCAATGACTTGGGAAGGGTTCGATTGTTTACTATGATAGATAGGTTCTGTCAAATATCATAGCTCGTTGGTTACGAAGGATAATCTTGTATGCATGTCATGAATTATTTCTCCCTCCTTGATTGTGAAGTTCTCATATTGGGTGGTTAGCATGTCCACCTTTGATTCTTTTAATTTCTCCTTACCTTCATGAGCTACTCTGAGACAATCGCAAATTTCTTTTGCCAACTCACATGCCGAAATGTGATTCTATTCTTTATCACCTATACCACACACTAACAACTTCTTAGCTTTATAACTTTTCTCGGTCTTTTTTTGGTCTACCTCGTTGTACTATTGATGACTCTTGGGAACAAATATGGTAAATTCTCCATCCTTCACTTTAGTAGTTGGGATAAAAGGTCCATAAAACTCGATACCCAAAAACTCGTTGTCCTTAGAAATAAGGATGTTGTTCATCCTTGTCTTCCACCAACTATAGAACTGCCACTGAAACGTGGTGGTGGTGTTGACGATTGTCCTTCTTCCAGATTTAGTGGAGCATCCATTTTTCTACATGAATCTCTCTTTTGGTGTTGATTAGCTAGAGATCACATGTTCTAATACAAAATGATAGAATATGTGCATCCACTATGAGCAAACAGACCAGGTGCCTTGAAAAAGTAATAATCGTAATAAAGAGTAAAAATGAGCACAAGAAAACACCAGTAGTTTACGTGAAAACCTCCATGTTCAAGGGAGTAAAACCACAACCTGTCCCACAGGATTTTCGATTAGTTTCACTAATCTCTTCAAAAAGAGCGAAATACAGATACAACGCCAAATGAGATTAAGCTATTAATCTCGAGGCTAAGTAAAAACAATATTACTTACTGAGCCTAAGCAGATACCACACTACCTATTAAGCTATCAAACCTAGATAACTTAAACTTTAACTAAGCAGATACAACACTGCCCACTAATTGAACTAGCTCCTAGATGACTTAGAATTTTCACTAAGAAGATACAACACTACCCGCTAAATTAGTTACCCCTAGCAAATTTAGACTTTTACAAATCAAAAAAGAGATCTGAATCCTTATAGATTAGGAAAAAATTTACAATGTATGCACTATAGTATAACTCCTAAGACACATGACACATGCAGCTCGATCAGGTCCTGGTGTGATTTTGGAGAATACTACACTAAGATGGTCTTTGCTTGTGTACTTGAGACTTTTCAAGATGCAAAAACTTATAAAATGATAGACACAAAATTCAAACTCAACAAAGATGCTTCAACACTCTATTAGGTCCCTTTGTTGAGCATAAATACTGTTCTTCCTTTAAGATGACCTTCTTTTCAAGTGTATGAATTATCAGAGAAAATTCATGTTTTTGTTTGCCGAATCTTGAGTTTGTGTTTTGGAGAAGAGACTATATAAAAATGAACACAAATCCTAGGGACAAGGCCACTGGCAGAAAAAACTGCTTTCATGAAAGGCTGCGCACCAACCACATCAGAGTTGGCAGCCTTTTGACAGTTGTCTTTTCGTCCTTTTCTCGTATGTAGACTTTCTGGCACCAGGTCCCTTGCTGCATTCTTTTCTGCTTGAGTTCTTGAAAAAGACTTTCTAACTTTCTCTCTTTTTGAATGAATTATGTTGTTTATTTATTGTTGTATATATCATACACCAACATGGATTTTGACCACTTCACTACAAGAAAAAGGCCATTTACTAACAAATTTTTTTGTTTTCATATATTGGTTATTGTTGCTAAAAGTACTTTTGGCAACAAAAAAAAAGTTGTTGCATGTTGTTTAACAAACGCTGATGCGAAAAGTGTTTGCAACAGCAAAATATATTGTTGCCAAAAACCCACTTAACGCAACAAAAAATATTGTTGCCTTACATGCATATAGTTGTGGCGTATAAAACCTTTCACAACAAAATCCAATTTTGCCATAAATTAATTTGTTTACCAACAATATTAGTTGTTACCAAAAAATGACAAAAATTGATTAGTAATCGGTTAGAAAAACTTTTGGAAACAAGAATTTTTATTGCAATAAATCAAACATTTTTCCATACACCTTTAGAAACAATTTATGATAGTTGCTACATATGTAATACACATTTCTTTTTTAAAAAATGCATAAATATTTCAATAAAAAAGTATATAAATTTGCAAAGATCAATACATAATTACTACATAGGTCTTTACTTGTAATATATATATATATATATATATATATATATATATATATATATATATATATATCCATTATTTTCTAATCCTTCTAATAGTTTTTTTAAAAAGAAAATCTTCTTCCAATTATATTTTATTGCAGCGGAGTTGAATTATACATATTCATCCTGCAAATAAAAGAAAAATTTATTTAAATTTTGATAAAGTAAGATAGAAATACACAAATATAAATTTAAAAAGTAGAAGAAATCACATAATACTACACTAGACGAAATACTTGACCATACTTGAAACTACTCAAAGATTGTTGTATTAAGCTATTTTCTCCAACCCCTAGAGCTTTTTCCTGCCACATCTCAGGATATACAAATATACATATATGAATATGTAGATACTGAAATTTAAGTCAAACACATATTTTTAACAAATAAATATGATGAGGGCAAACAAGGTATAATTGCTCAGATAAAGTAGCGTAATTCGCAATTGACTTACAACAAGTGCAATGTCTCTACTAGCATTTTTTCGAGCTTTGCTACCAAGACAAGCTAGAATCTCTAGTTCATTTGTAGTCAAGCCTACCATAGAGAAAGATATAATTCATGGTTAAAACATTTTACACGCAACTATGATTCCTTTGTTCAAAGAAAGTTAACATAGTATTACAAGTAAGAAATAACCTAATGTCATGCAAGTATTTTAAGTTTTATCATTTCAGAAGTTCTAATGATTGCAATATTCTGGATTCATGTTCTCACTTTTCACAATTCCTCATAAAGTGTAAGTTTAACAAATAATTTATGGAAGATTCGGAGTGTTGCAGAACGTGATGTTCTGAAATTAATTAAGTACAACATGGAGATTATTCACATTAGGGAAGTATAGATACTCTCAAATGGTTACTTTCCGCACCAACTTGGTGTTTGTTAATAGTTAAGATGCATACGAAGAAGCCAGGAACAAAGATTGATGTTTATTGCAGATTACACACAATAGAGCACAATGAGAGTGTCATGAAATCTTTGGACACTGTAAGCTCATGAGAGGTGTGATGAACTCAAGAATCCAAGAAATCAACCCCACTTCCATGCAAAGTACCTACAACCAAGAAATGAGAAAAGAATGGGATACTGAAAGAAAAGAAGAAATGAAGTCTCAAATAAACACTTATGCATGATAACCAATCCAGAATAGTGATAGTGGCAGGTACAACTCCATTCTCCTTCACAATGACCTCCAACTCTTTTGATGTTTATGTGTTTCCTTCAATATAAGAGTCATTAATGCTTATCAGATGAAACATAAGCTTAATGTGCTAAAGTAGCAGTAGTGTAATCTATAATGTTTATTACCTTATCTAAGACAATATGAGAATCAGCAGTATCATAACCAGTCTTCAGTTCTTCTAAAAGGTCTTTTGTTGCACTATATATGTCACCTGCACTTGGATTGGCTCAACCAATACAGTATCTATTTTACCACTTTGAATAACTTATTTTGCTGCTCGAACATTTCCATACTCCAGGAAAGTAACTCCTGCATTACCGGTTCAAAAGGTGACCTGTAATGTTCTTTGCTTATCAAAGCAACAACATCCACGGTCCTTCCATGGAAGTAATTGGAGAACGAAATAAACTCCACAGGAGGTTGCTTCTTATTAGGATGAGAGAATCTCTAAAACTTTCTTGCAGATTTAATTGTAGCTTCATTTGCTTCCTTTTCAGAGTTTTACAAGAAAAAATCGTCTTCAATAGAATAACCCACAAGGTGTTTTGCAAGCTCCACTGTAAGGCATAATAGAATAGTATATTGGTGTTATGTACAAAGATTTTGTTTTTTGCAGATGGGAGAAAGTTACTCTTTGAAGCCATAATAATTAATCAATACAAAGTTACAGTTAAGAATTCAATTAATTTGATACATCAAGTTATAGACATAGAAGAATAAACACATTAAAGAACACTTTGCTGAATAAAACAGAGGGGAAGTAAGAAAGTTGAGTTTATGGATTCTGCATTCTAACAAATGTTAGCTTACACAGGATTTTTGATAAATTAAATTCATATATATTGAATTTCGTAACAAAAATATAAGGTTTTGACAAAAGTTGTTGGGTTCGGCCTAATCCATAACTTTTTATCTAACCCTTCCTCTAAATAAGACCCTTCTCGTAAATATCTCCCCAAAATTCTAAAATGAAGAAACTTACGCACTACTAGTACGTTCTGTTAGGACCGTAAATTAAGCAGGTAGAAACGCGAAAGCTAGCAATGCAGACCTCGAAAGACCACGAGTAAGAAGAAAATGATAAATACACCAAAAGACACAAAGGTTTAACGTGGTTCGGTCAATCGACCTACGTCCACAAAGAAGATGTGCAATCCACTATAAATATGAGAGTACAAAATCCAGAGAGAAACAACCTCAACCAATTCACTCGGAATACATGGAAGGTTCACACAAGTGATAACGTATCAAGCTTGTGACCCATAAATTCTCCCCCTAACCAAAACTGTCAAAGCCCTTAAGACTACATTGTGAATGCAAATTTAAGTTAGAAGGAACATTCCTCTATTTATAGAGTCCTAAACCTTTTCGTACAAGAAAAGGATTAGTAAATCCAAAACCTTTTCCTAAAAGGCAAACCTATTTATGGTAAGAAATTTAGGGCAAATAAAACCCAACAAATCTCCCCCTTGGCCTGAATTTCTGACAAAATAAATTTGTCCACCTTCTTCACTTAATCTTCAACAACTTGCTTCTCCTCTCCATAATCTCCTTCGCAAAATTTATGTCTCAACACAGAGAACCTCTCTGAAATATATTCTCCAACAAAAATCTTTATTACTGTAAAAAAAGGTTGCTGCAAGAACTACACCCGTCAAGATGAACACCTCTTTCTAACCTGGTTAAATCATCATTTATCGAACTACAAAACCTGACTCCATCATTGAATCTGGCTCTGATACCACTTGTTAGGACCATAAATTAAGCAGGTGTAAACGCGGAAGCTAGCAATGCATACCTCGAAAGACCACGAGTAAGAAGACAACGAGAAATACACCAAAAGACACAAAGGTTTAACGTGGTTCGGTCAATCGACCTACGTCTACAAAGGATATGTGCAATCCACTATAAATATGAGAGTACAAAATCTTGAGAGAAACAACCTCAATCAATTCACTCGGAATACATGGGAGGTTCACACAAGTGATAACGTATCAAGCTTGTGACCCATAAATTCTCCCCCTAACCAAAACTATCAAAGCCCTTAAGACTACATTGTGAATGCTGATTAAGTTGGAAGGAACATGCCTCTATTTACAGAGTCCTAAACCCTTTCCTACAAGAAAAAGATTAGTCAATCCAAAACCTTTTCGTAAAAGGAAAACCTATTTATGGTAAGAAATTTAGGGCAAATAAAACCAACACGTTCTAATTACCACATTATACCATATTCGACGGCACAAAATGAATCAACAATAAGACACTGCTACTTCAATTCAATCCAGAATCACATATATTGTCACTTTATTCAAAGAATAATTCACACTCGAACAAGAATTAGATAACTTGAACATAATAGAATTGAGTAGTATCCCCTGTCCTCATTTTGACTACATAAGAAGCCTAAACAACAAGCACTCAAGTGTGTCACTCAGTGGTCAATAAAGTTGGTTGTATTATGAGTTCTCAAGTTTATATCCCTATACAGATAAAAACACTAAAAAATGTTTTCATTTGTTCTAGCCTTGATGGATAAATAATGTGCTATTGTGCATGCGAATTAGCCAAGACCCCCAATGCTAGTGAAAAGAGATAAGAAATTTGTTTACTCCCCAATCAAAGACTCCTATAAATAATGTATATCTGCACCAATTTATTCAACCTCACCAATTAGAGAATCTACACACAAACACCATTGGCATGGAACACCAGTAACTTTTCTAAATACTTTCAATGATAACAAAACATAAACTAACAGTCATCAAACACTAGTTGCTCCATTACCCTCTGGGCATGCATTTAGAATGCCCATTTTTGTTTTCTATTTGTGTTTTAGTTCATGTTGTTTCTTGAAGAATTCAGAAATTAACACGAATGCTTGAGCATAAAATATAATCATAATTGACTACAGCAACATACTCAATATAAGCTATGAAGTA
Organism: Solanum sitiens; assembly: GCA_016801875.1. NCBI lineage: Eukaryota > Viridiplantae > Streptophyta > Magnoliopsida > Solanales > Solanaceae > Solanum > Solanum sitiens. Next base: position 847,198 of record JABWTJ010000342.1, read on the forward strand.
GTGTTTGGGAATGATAGAATGTATACATACTTTACCTCTACCTCAGAGGTATAGAATTTAGTTCCAATAGACCCACAAGACAAGAGTTAAAAGATACCTACTAATAGAGTAAACCTAGTTTATCCTAAGTTAGTATGGATTTTGAGATTGCCAGAGAACTGTGCTAAAACTTATAAGACAATATAACTTTTCAATGGAAAAGACAGTTTCAATTGATGGCGAAAAATGTTGAAATGGTTATTGAGTTCACCAAATACAATAATCAATCTAATGTAGCTAACTCCCAAACAAGATTTAATCTTTCAATCATATCTTCCTCAAAATAAACCCCAATTCTCAAATCATTAGAATCTATGATGCCAATTTCTTAATTAGGCACACTATGAACTAAAAGAAAAAGCTCAATGCATTCAAAAATCATAATCATTTACAGTACTGAGCCATTCATCACTAATTTTGATAACAAAAAATAGAAATTTACAAATACCAAAAAGAGAAAAGAAAACTTAAACAAACACAAACATATGTACACTTAAACAAAATATTTCTTAATCAATCTGTTCCTAACCCCAAGTAGGCAGATTCAATAAAATACAAAATAACTTTACAATATTGATCCAAGTAACATTTTAATTCAAGATAGAAAAATGGAAATTTAACAAACACGCAACAAAGACTTAACCAAATGCTCACATAAACAAAAATACAAATAATTTAACATAATCATAATTGATTGCGAATGAAAATTATTGAAATGGCAGCAAAGAGGTTCAAAGAAAGTGAATATGGATCTTACTGTGTAAATTTAGGCAGTAACGATTCATTCACAAGAACAAGATAATAAAAGAGAATAAATTTTTTAAAAAGTCATAAAATGGAGCAAAATGGAGTGTCATCAGTTAGTTGAAAATATAACCTCAAGGATTACAACTTATTCTAGACAACTATCTTATGCGGGTCGACTTCAAATCATAAATGTTGTCTTATTTTATATCTATAATTTTTGGGGGACTGTGTTTATACTGCCTCAAAGTGTACTAAAGGAAGTATACAAGCAATGTAGGATTACCTGTGGGGGAAAAACGATGAGAAGAGGAAAATAATGCTAGTAGCATGGGAAAAAATTTGTACTCCCAAGAAATATGGTGGTCTAAACGTTAGAAGCTGCAAGAACTGGAATTTTGCCTCTGTTGGAAAATTGTTATGGCAATTGGCTACAAAACATGACTTATTTGAGTTAAATGGTTTCATGGAATTTACAATAAGGATGGTGCACAAATATGACATCATTGTCCATCTGCGGACAGTAGTTGGTACAGGAGGAAGCTAACTCACTAATGGAGCAGATGATTCATTGGTATAGCAGGGGAACGTACCAGCTCTCCCCCTCTGGTAATTATTTAGTTTCCAAGAGTTATATTGCTTTACTTGGTCAGTTTCCTAGAGTGAAAGAAGCAGAACTTATATGGAACTCAATTATGCTGCAAAAGCATAGAATGATCAATGTATTGATTCCCAAAATAGAATACTTGCCAACAAAAGAATGACCAGATTAAACATTTCAGTTGATGACCTTACATGCTGCTTGTGTGGGGAAAATGAAATAGAGACTCAGAATTGTTTGTTTATTAGATGTGGGTGGATATCAGAAATAAGGGTCGCTCTCTCTACATGGTCAGGCTTGTACTTGCAACAGAGGGGAGTAATACAAAATCTACAATGGTTCTAAAGAAGAAAATGGAAGAGGTTCCAAAAGGAAGTAGTTGCGGCAATTTATGGTGCTATGATTTATCACACTTGGCGAGTTCCAAAAGGAAATAGTTCAATTCCATGCAAAACACGGGTAATTTACATATTATTAAAATATTTGGCAACAACAAAACTATTGTTGATTAAAAATTAAAAAATATACCAACAACTAAATTAAGTTCTTGCAATTTATTGATATAAGGCAACAACAATATAGTTATTGCCAAAAAGTTGTTAATAAATCCATATTTTCTTGTAGTGCTTAAACAAACAACTTCGTCTGCCCTTCCTATTGGTGAAGTATGCAACACATCTCACCAACAAACCTGATAGAACAACTGTAAATATAGCTTTACAGTTGTGCACCACTTTGAATCTGGACGGAGGTACTCTGCCAAGGACCAAATCCGTGCATATGTGAGGATCATCAAAACACCTAGAATATAATATTTTCCCTCTTTTTTTGATGAAGACACACAAATATTTCTAATGCTAAGTTTATTTATTCATTTCCCCTTTCATCAATTCCAATACTAAAAAGACCATTTCCTGGATCGGGTTCGTTGTTAGATCCCTAAGTTTTTTAAATCATCAAAACTTAACATCAGCTCCGAAGTAACACTACTGATCCACTGATAAAAGAAGATCTAATACGTTACGGAGAAATGTTACAAGCATGTCACAAGGCATATGGTTTTGATTGTAGCTGTAACATCGATACTAATTTCTTTTTCAAAATCCCCACTATACATGATTTGGATCATAGATTTAGCATCGATCATAATTTGCTTACAAAAGTCACTAGTGGCGAAAAACATAGCTATGGTGACTCAAACTACATTTACTCCAAATGCCTCACTCATTCAATTTGGCCTAGTAAATTGAGTCACCAAGCAAATTAGATTTGCTTTTTTGTCGTATCTAATCATGAGTACTCAACACACTTAGTAAGCCTTGACATAAAAATGTCTTGGCATAAAACAACAATGAATGTTGAAGATATAGAGGATATAATGGACTTACATGGACCAGTTAGAGATTACAACATGTCTAGTCGCGATTCAACAATCAAAATCAAAGTTTGATTGTTGAACATCTACACGAGGAAACACGATCAATGCAACATGTGCAAGTTGTCAGCAAGGTATTAGGTTTTTTACAATGTTAAGAGATTGATAGATCGATAATTGAACGAGTAATTAAGCATAACAATAGCAGGTCACAACTTGGGAGTTGGGTTAGCTATGATAAGTGCTTATTACATTGTAGAAATTGGATGAGATTTACGCGAAGATGAATTCTTTGCAGCATGAGGTAAAATGTTGTATCATCACTTAGGCTCACAGTGATAGTTATCGGTTAGAGAAACTCCCATAGAAGTAGTTGCATGGTTCCTCAAGAGGTTCTCATTCGTATGAATGGGGGTATATATGGGACTTCATTCATGCATTGCATAAGTAGACATTAGGAGGAAGCATGACGTCTTTTATTAAGATTATGAGTTTACATCAGATTGTTTTATATTTTCCCATATATCTCAAAGTTAATTGTATCCTTGCATACACAGAATTTAAAGCCATCTTTTAAACAACTTTTCTTTATATTTCACATGTCTTTAAACTGCTATATAATGAAATGAGTTATGTTATTCATGAGTTGAGTAGAGCCAAAGTAAGTGTTCCTCCTTACTCTTTTCAAGCTTAAATTTTGTTAGAATTCCAACTCGCATACTCGTACATTCAATGTGCTGATGACAGTTGGTCTGCATTGTATCATGATGCAGGCGTAGGTAACCAGGATCAACATCATCCAGCGCCTCGTTAATCCAGCAGAGCACTCAAAGTTAGTGGTGAGCCTCCTTACATTCTGGAGGACACATTTATATGCTTTTTCTGTCTTTTCATTTATAGAATATTGTGGGGTTTGTCCCAACATTCATCTTAGTATTATAGAGGTTTCAGAGAAAGATAGACAATCAGACAGTTTAGTTTTTTTTAGTCTCTCTTTATTTACAGATATTTTATTATGACACTTAAGTGTCATTTTGGCCAAGCTATTTTAATTCAAGATACTTTATGAGAATGTCTTCGTATATTGAGTTAAGTCTTTCGTAGAGTTTATTACTCCAGGACAAGGGTCCGCTCAAAGACAGCAATGGTAATTGGGTGTCGGCCATGTCCACGATATAGGTTTGGGACGTGACGTGCAGTATCAGTACACAATCACAATATACTGTTAGGATCACACGGCTATCCCACTAGTGTAACATAAACAAGTCAACAAACATTATAATCACATACAAATATATCAACATATACAACATTGTCAACACGAAGAATAAACAACACATTTAACATTTATCATCACATTATTGGTCCTCTCATGGAACCCAAACCCAAGCAGTTAATCAGCCGGAACGTGGAAATCCGATCCCATATTTATGCTGAACGTGGCAATCTAGTCAAATATTATGCCAAAACATGGAAATTCGATCCAAAGTTATGCTGGAATGTGGCAATCCGACCCAAATTTTTATCGAAATGTAGCAGCCGATCCCAAACAAACACAATAATTACAATCAATATATCATCAAGATCATACATTTACATCATGATTTCATAGCGACATCATTCATCTATCTCATTTTCAACAAGTATGATCAAAATTGGAACATTCATACATATACAAGTATCACAATTTATCAAGAACATACATACACCACACAGACAAAGAATCACAACCATCACCTACCTAGAACAAAGCTTGAAAGCCTAAGAAACTTGATCCTTTCCTTTTCGAATTCGTTCCGCTTGTTCTTGGTCTACAAATATTCACAATAACATGGAAATCAATAAACAATCGCTAATTACTCGAAATTATATCAATTCTATGAACCCTGATCAAACTCATGATCCCAACTAACCAACTTAGGATTGTCTCCCCCATAGAATCTGTAACAAAACCCTTCCCCTATCATTATTAACCCATTCTATTATGTTCTACGTATCGAAAAATAGATTTGCGGGAGTGGAAAAGCTTACCTTTAGCCTCAAGAATAGTGAAAAACGAGTAGAAATCGTCTGGGTCGTTCCTTAGCTATAAAAGTCAAAAAGTGTCAAAGAAGGTCATTTAGGGGTTTGTTAACAACATTGAGTCATGTATGACCCACCACAGAGGCCCTCATCCCGCTGTAGCGGAGGTGCCAAAGCGACTCAAGTGCCCGCCAACGCGGCACTTTGAACGAGTGACCTCTTCATCATTCATCTTCTATTTTTAGTTCCGTCGCACCCACCACAGTACTGAAACCCCGATGTAGCAACCCCACCAGAGCGACAAAACTCCTACCACAACAGCACAAACTAAACCATAGATCTTTTTAATGAATTCTAAAATATCTTTTTTTTTAAAAAACACATATAACCCACGACGGTCAGAAAACCTTTATGCTAAGTTCGATTCCTAGAGATCTAGAAACTCAAATTCAATTACGTAAAGTCGTACGGGTTCGTTAATGAGTTGTCTAACTACTCATGTAATGAAAATCATAAATGGTTCTCTCGATCAGTACCAAATATCTCTACACTTTAGTGACTCTGATTTCCGCAAAATCATAAGAGGTGCTAGCTCAATGAGTTGAGGCATTAGTTAATATAACCCTAAACCCTAACTTAGTCTATATAAATGTCATTACAAGAGTTGGAAAAATAACTCTAAGTCGTGTATATAACTGTGAAAGCTAGTTATTTGGGGGTTCATTTTTTGCTTGATTGATGTTGATAAATAACTTGTATTTGTGATTTCATGATCTTGATTTGGTGAGTTTTTAAATATTCTTTAGATTGTTTTTTTTAATTTAAAATTTGATGCTTTGTTTTTGGGGATTTCTTTTTTGATATTAGTGGTTTTAAAAAATCATTTGACCTTTTGAATTAATGATCTTGATTTTAATTGTTTTTTTGTTATCGTTCTTTCAAATAGAATTTGTCATATTCAACTTTTATGTGATCCATGTATTTTATAAATTAACTTAGTATATATCATGTGTCTGATTAAACCTGTTATTTATTTATTTTACTAGGTAAATTGTCCACGCTTTGCGCGGTGGTGCACTACGTCAATATTCTACTTTTGAACATTTGAAAATATAAGTGTTTTCGAGACGGTAAAACCCTATGATAGATTTTCAAGAATATTTTATACAAAGAAGATATGAAATGTTTTTTAATCTTAAAACGAAAAAGATTTGATTCTAAGTGTTCATGGATTTTGTTAATAATTCTTCATTTTATTGTTCATCACCAAAGTCTTTCGAAAAGATATATAATTGTTTCATTGTCTATATTTGTATGTTCAGAAAGTTGCACAAATATTTTATTCATCTATTGTGAGTGTTTTTCTCCTATTCAATGCTTCTACATACAAAATCTAAATATTGTACATTTAATATAATTAGTTATGTACTTGATAAGTTTATTAAAATATAAAAACACATCTCTTGGATTTCAATGAAATAACATAAGTCGCTCAAATAATTTAGATTAAATGATGTCTTGGCAAGTCCAGTATTCAAAATTATACGCAGTCGATGACACTACTTTGATAGACAAAAGACATATTTTGTTGTTTATGTTTCGATAAATATGGTTAAAACTTTATTTTTGGGACTTTTAATCTAATGTTTATAAGGAGACAATTATTTTCTTTATATTTGATTAATATAGATTCATCCTACTTTGAGGGGTAATTCATTGACTCCAATCCACATTTGAACCGCAGACATTTTATTAAGGTTGAGTACAATACTTACCATCCCACTACATTCCTTTATTATTTGGATGTGACTAATCGATTGAATGCCTCGATAAGATATAAAGTTGAATAAATAAAACTCCAAGGTACTGTGGAACCACCTAGCTTTTGAACACTCATAGCCCCTTCTTGGACATTTCATGGATCTTTTAGCCACTGAAAACACTATAAAGATCAAAGTCATTTATTTTAAAAGTTTAAGAATTCTAATCTCCATGACACCAATAGTCTAATGATTACATTAAATTCTTGATTAATATATTTTTACTTCAACATAATGATAAAAAGCATAAATATAAACAACAAAATTTAAAACATGTACTCAAAAATAAAAATTAATAAAATGAACATAAATTAATGACTGTAAAAAAACATACCAGGATCTTTAGTAATAAAATGAAACATAAAGGAATAAGTTGAGTCCAGTGAATGCACATTATCCCCTTAAGGAAATTATTTCATTCTAGAAACTGAGGTTTAAAGGAATAGATCCTCTCATGACAGAAAGATTCTATTCAGCAGTGTGTTGATACAATAACAATGGTGTAAGTGAGCCATTAAACAGGAGCAAAGTGTACAAATATTTAATCGTGTAGAAGAAGAAGTTCAGAATTTTCGTTGAATTAAAATTACAGAAAATCTCTCTATTTATAGACAACAAAGGGTAGTGTGAATAAATGTTTATTGTGTCTTATCGAAAAGGTCGCAACACTTTGGACAAGTCAAAATCTTTCATACATGTCATATTTTTATTTATAAAAGTTGCAACTCTTCATAAAAGTCGCAACTCTTCATTAAAGTTTCAATTCTCCATAAAAGTTGTAACTCTTCGTAAAAGTCACAACTTTTCATAAAAAGTTACAACTTTTTGTAAAAGTCGCAACTTTTCATTGAAGTCACAAGTTTTCATAAAAGAAAAGGTTAATTTTGAAAATAAATAAGTTAAAAGCGAATCTTGGTTTGTGATTGTGCCACATTGGCGGGCCTAGGATTTTTTTTATATAAATATATGATTAATTTTCTTGTGTGATCAATTTGTTTTAATATGGTTCAACATTTTTTTGCTCTTGTAACTTTTTATTTTTAATTCATTATATGACAAATTTCTTTAATTTTTAATGGGTTGTTCCTATGAAGTTTTATTAATTTATGTTTAATATTTGCAATTAATGCATAATGAGTAAAATATCAAAAGAAAAATGGGTGATTGTCTTGAATGCAATATGAATTTAGGTATTTCCCCCTTGCAGAAAATCATCTATAGTGATATTTATATTTTTTTTTAGCTTCCACCAAGTAAGTATTATGTAAAAAGCATAAATATCGTATTCATAAAGTGGAACGGATAAAGTTATATTTTTATTTAGTCTCTTTTTACAGTGCATGAGTTACTATTTGGGGAGTCAAATAATATTTCATTTAACTATAGTTTTCTCCCAAATCAAATATTTTAAATCATTCTCTATATTGACTTGCAATATTTTCGTGTAATTTTCAAATATGTATTTTATTTTTACAGATTTGAAGGATTTGTACCTGAGCTAATTAAAACCATAATGTGGCAAGAAGCAGTACAGAAACATAACTAGTTTTATATGGCCTTGACTAGAGCACTTACGTCACTACGACAATAGAGGTGGATCTATCATTTTAAGTTTAAGGATTCTGAATTCTAAAAGAAAATAAATTAGATTATTAAGTTATGGACACAATGTTTATACTCCTTTTGTACTATTTTATGTTAAAGTGTTACTCTTTTTGGTGTCCAACAATATTTTATAAAACAAATGTTGATTCATTAGCTATGTTTATTTGGAGTACTTTTCGTGTAGTCTTTAAATCTATACACATTCATTTAAAGAATTTATATCCAAATTCATAGTTTCAAGCCTTATAATTTCACATATTATTAGAATATTTTCAAATACAAGTACAAACTTTTGACTCTAAGCTATGTTGAACCAATAGGAAGAACTGTAATTCAGTTTCTTATAATGATTAATTTTAATGCCTGATCACCAAATGTAAGGGATCAGAGACATATTCTGAAGTAAAAGAGGAGAACTAATTGAGCTTGAACTAATAGAAAAATCCAATAAAAGTGAATCCTAAAACCTAGCTCCTAAGGATATTCATATTAATTATATTGCTGACATGCTCATTGATAAATCACCATCCCCTCCTCCTGTTGTTGTTTCTACAAGGTCAATGAGAAATGAAGAATCAATTTTTGCTACAGTAAATACTACACCACTTGTTGTTGGAGATCAAGTTTTGAATCAACACGCTCTTCCTCTGCCACTATCTCTACCTCTTCCCCTTCCAATACTACTACTCGATATGATGTGTTCATTCGAAACATCATCATCATCAACAAGTAGTATACCATTTACGATGAAAAAATTGATTTCTCCATTCTCCTTAAACTTGTAGCAGCAACAACAACATGAGGAGGAGGAGGAGGTGATAGTGGAGTATCAATGAGCATGTCAGGACTTTTATTCATAGAAATATCCTCACGAACATATTTTTTGGGTTCGCCTTTTTTGAATTTTTCAATTAGTCCACGCTCAATAAATTATCTTCTTTTACTTGAGAATATGTCTCTGATCCCTTACACTTGGTGATCATGCCTCAAAACTAAGCATTACACGAAGTTATATCAATTATATTTCACACACATTTATATATCTACTTATTCGACATAAACCTACAGTCAAAATCTTGTACTTGAATGTAATGACCCATTTTGTCGTTTGAGTGCTAGAGCTTTTTATTTCATTAAAGAATCTTTCGATAGATTCTAAATGTATATTTTGGACTATTGTTGACAATAATTATATAGTAAGGGGTAATTTTTATAATTTATTTAGTTGGTGGTTAAGAAAAATAATATTTGAATTAATGGTGGACCACTTTCACTATTTTTATAATTAGTCTTTTAATAATTAGAGTAGTAAATAATCTGTAGAAGGAAAGAAAATAGATACAGAGGAGAACCAGAGAAAGCGTCGTGGAACGAAACCAATTTGGAGCGATTGTGCATCAGGTTAATTATTATTGTTAACAAACCAGTGATTTTTTATTTCGAATAATTCTTATTATTATAATTATTATTGTTATTATATGTGGGTAGAGGAGGTACGTGACATGTATACTTATTTACCTAATATAGAATTAAATATGGAAACAAATTCCAAATTGATAACTACCTAATGAGTGCCTACAGATTACTACAAAAAAAAAAAAAAAACTTGTGTTAATGTAGTGGAAAATTAGGATACATTAAGTTTCTGCATATTTCTTGTATGCATGTATTATAGTTCACGTGTAGTTTGGGTTGCTTGGGTCGCTGTTAGTCTGTGTGCCACTAGTTTTGAGACCAATGGCTTCCAATGTTATATATTAATACTTTGTTCTCACATTATGAACTATATTTAAATATATTGAGATATGTAGTTAAGTATTATGTGTATCGAATTATTTAAATTTCATTAAAATTATGCTGATTGGAGGAATTTAGACTTACTCTTAGGTTTAAACGTCATGAAATTGATTATAGAATTAGGTGAGTTTTGGGACTAGACTAGAAATAGAATAATATGAGTGTTCGTAGGCTTGTTAACTTACAAGTTATGCACACATAATTGATAGATTGAAAAGGTTTAGAGGCATAGAGGAATGGAAAAACATTGGAGAAGTAGTTGCTTGACTTTGGTTTTTTGGTGGAGGTAGATTATGATTTATGTTATTTGATAGTAAACTCTTAGTAGTGATTGATATGCATTGAATGATATTGTGAAGTTCTCTATGTACTTGATTGTGTGATCGTGTGGCTTGTTTGTGTGGTTTGTGATTGGTCTGAAGTACTGAGACCGTGGAATTTATAATCTTGAACCCTCTTTATCGAACTGATGCCTTGAATAAAGAAGGCTCGATGAAATATTATTAACGAATGGAAAAGTGGTGCTATTAAATGATAAATTAATGATATTATTGGATCATGTCAAGTTCCGACACAACTTGGATAGGAGTGTCACGTTCCGACACAGTATTCTTGGATCGGAGTGTCACGTCCTGATACGGTATTCTTGGATCGGAGTGTCACGTTCCGACATGATATTCTTGGATCGGAGTGTCACATTCCTACGCAGTAATATTTAAGGAAAAACATGTTGAATTAACGGAAGGTACTCAATCTCAAAGAACTCATCTCCCAAAATGGTTTGGTTTGGAGGCATCAGTCCTCATGCGTGATCTTGATATCGTTCACTTATTACGTACTTACTTTAAAGTTGTTGACACTTGTTCATGTTGTTTGTTACTTACTGCCGGTTAGGTGTCATCGTTGATTTCATACTATTATTCGTTGTATATTAATTTCTATTTTGGGTTGATCGATGATACCTTCTTAGTACATATTGCCCCGTACTGAGCCCTACTTGTGTTTCCGTTTTCCTTTTATGGAGTGCAGTGGGTGTACCAGCTTCTTCGACTCGCCTTCAACTCTAGCAAGTCTCAAGCATATCAGGTTCCAGGTTGAGCTACTGATTCAAGCTCTTGTCGGATTCTCTCGGTCATAACATGATGTCCTTAGTTTCGAAAAATAAAGTATTTTATTTAATTATTTTGGTGTCCCTTATACTCTTATACTTTGTATTTGAAAATTATATTTCCTTAATGTGATGACTTTCAGGTTTTGGGAAACGATAGTTAATATACTTTAGTAGATTTGTGTTTCATACATAATAAGATTTAATCTTCCACATTGTTGTTTGTATTCTGCAAGTTGAACAATAAATATAAGTTAAGGTTAAATTATTTGGTTCGCCCACCTAGAAAAGAAGTTAAGCGTGTGTGCCACTACCGACTCGTTTTGGGTCGTGACAAACTTGGTATCAGAGTCTTAGGTTCGGTGATCTCATCACATAAGGAAAAGTCTAGTAGAGTCTTGCGGATCGGTACGGGGACACCTTTACTTTTCTTCGAGAGCCTATAAGACTTTAGAAAAACTTCATTCCTTCTTTCATTCGTGCTACTGCTTGAATCCAATTGGTATCTAAGTGATACAAATTGGTATCTGAACTTCTTCACTTTGTTTGACATATGGTTAGTACTAGAGTATTAGAAGTTTAAATAGCAACAACTGGAAAAAATGTGTCCTTGGAAATAAGTATATTTTCTCAATTGACTACAGGGGTTGTAAGGACTAGTGATCAACATGATTTTTTTAAAGTTCATAAAGTTGAATTCTTCATGGGTATTGATTATTTATGTTTTTCTTGTTGATTATTTGAGTTGTTTCATAAAATGAATATAGTGAAAAGGTTTAGTGTTGAGTTTTGACTTACTAATTTCTGGGAGACGCAAAATATGGTGATAGTCTTGTGTTGAGTACTGACCAATAAAAGCACTACCTATGACTTGAAAGCATTTTTTTGTATTCTTCATAGTGAAGTATATATCCCGTACTTTGAAGGATAGCAGGTAGAGGGGGTAAAGCTAGATGACTCTACTAATGTCAGAACATTCAAGAAGTTTCGTAAAGGATGGATAGATAATTAACACCATTACATTGAAAAATATAGTTAGTAAAGTTATCATAGCATATATGGGTTTCATAGCGAATGTTGACATTATGTTGAGGCAAGTGAGGGCAGAATCTCTATGATGATTTCATAGATTAAGTATATAAAAAAATCATGATAAGACTACCACAATAATATAGTAGTTTAATTGGTTAAAGTTATGATCTGTTTTAGTTTTATTATCGACCTGATCGATGAATGAATTTAATAATGTTTGGATCTATTCAATGGATAGAAATGTGTTAGCTATTGGTGTACGTTCTTGTCGATAGGTAACATGTGTTCTAGTGATGGATATAATGAACTTTCAAGGTGTGTTAATAGTGTTATAGAAAATGAATAAGTTGTTTGTCAAGTGTGAATACTAACTACTTCAAGAGTTTTCAGTTATAGGACGTGTTCAGATAATGAGTTTTGGTGTTGCATTCACACTTGAGAAGCCAACTACATAGTTACTACAAACGCTTAAGTTAAGCTTTATTTTTAAGAAAGATTTTAGTTGTGAATCTTTGGTATGGTATTAATGCAATTAGGTTGTGAAGTATATCTTGAGGATTTTATGTAGTACTGGTGATTTTATCTTAAGCTTCAAAGGGTGGATTGATACCGAAAGAACAAACTTATGGATAAAGAAAGTC